>JAXQQM020058751.1:0-433212 GCA_034641835.2 Pinus albicaulis
GTTGTAAAGCAGTAACATAGGAAATAGTAATATAGAAGAAAAAACCATAATGCCAGACAATTTTGGAAGTTTAATCAATTAGTCGAAGTTTTCTGGGTTATTTCCAGGGCCTGAAAACGGAAATATTTTATGTTGTTTTAAAGATGACAAAAATTGGAGAAAAGGAAAAATTAAATTGAAATAAAAAATGGAAAAAATCATTAGAATGTTTACCACAAAGCATGGTCACAGTTTTTGTACCACTATGCATGCAACAGAATTTGGGGCAGTGTGCCCTAGTGTGAAGAAGTCTCATTAATCAATTAGTCTCGGTATCACGTATTGATTCCTCTTTTGACACTATAAGAGGGGATTCATATTTTTTCTATAGTTGAGTTTTCCTGTCATATTAAAAAAAACAAGTCTAAGATATGACTTGATGAAGTAGAAGGAGCTTATCAATGGTTTGCTTAACTATTGGAAACACATAAACTCAAATGGGGAAGGCAAATTTTTTTTTATCATGACCAATTCAAATAAATCATTGCTAAAAGAGCTTCAGACTTGGCTTATTCACTGACATTAATAGTTAGCAACAAGAATATCCAAAAATCTAAACCAAGAAACCCATTACAAGCCCACAGAAAATCATTTCTATGAGAATCTAAAGAACTGCACACTTGCAGGGTTGTAAACATGGGTTCCCATCATTATTAAAAAAAATAAAAACCAATGAACAGGAGGAGGTTTCATACACAGAGATATGACACTTCCTCATACATATTAGATATTATGGACAGACCATTGTTAGGAAATAAAAATCCCGGCGAGCAATTCACATCAAAATCTACTACATGCAAGTGTCATTAATAAATGGATAACCAAACTGCTCCCTCGCTCCCTCCCTCCCTCAAACATGCTAAAGGGATTTCTGTCATGGGCTGCCTGGAGGTACTTCTCCATGAAGTTGGCTCTACGTCTAGACAAGGTCATGGCAGCTCCACACAGCACACCACTTCTCGTGAAGAGCCACGCTCAATCTTGGATCACTGCTGTAGAATCACCTCAGAAGCAGAGAGCTTGTGTGGCACAATATGGCGATCATTTGGAGTATCAATTCATTTACCTTGACAAAGGAAAACGTCCCGTGTAACGATAAGGAAGAGAGGTCTCTGCCTTTTCTTTGCTCTTTTGGCTTTGGCCTCGCTTCGCAAGCGCAGAGAATTGGCTGGGTATGTTAATAGAAATGGGACTATTTTGGTTCTGCCTCATCTCAAAAGAGAAAAGAAACGGCTCGGTCTCTCAGAAGGGCTTCCTGTGTTATCAAGGCCCCACCCCCTTGCAAGAATTTGTCTTTGTTAAATGCCTGCTAATTACTCCGAATATCGATTCAATCTTCTTGACGAAGGATAAGGTCCTGAAACAAGGAAAAGAGGCATTCCTCTAACGGGACTGTTTTGGCTCTGACCTCACTTTAAATGCACCGAGAATCGGCTGGGTTTGTAACAGGGAGATCAACTCTCAAAAAACCATATTTATTATCAGGGAACCACCCCCTGCCAGGTAATCTCTACCTCAACAGGTTTATATACAACAGGGACTCAATTGGGCTTCGTTTTGATGGGAATTTGGGCCCAGTACTTGATTTATCGTTATTCTGGGTGGATTCCTGAACGTATCAGATGTAAGGAAGATTGGGTTAAGCAGGGGAATTGGTCTTTGTTTTATGCCCAGAGAAGCTGGAGAAGTAGGAAACCTTCAAAAACCTAAATTGGGAACCCCATGGGGGTAGGCAAATTTGTTGTGGAACGCGGTCTTTCCTGCACTTTCTGGATTCCAAAGGGAAGGCAGAGAAGAGAGGATTAGAATCAGGGGACTTGTACTTGGGATCCCGGGGGCAAGGGAAAGTCACTCAATTTGAAGGATCCTCAAACCAGGCTATGGAATCTGTCCAACTGAATTTGATGGACAGAACTGCTCTCCAATCTATCCAAATGAATTGATTGGCAGAACTGCTGTTCTCCACGTGAGCTTGGAATTGGTCACTTGGAATTGGTGCACCAGATGGATAACGCAAAAACTGCAGAACTCGGACTCCTCTATGATAAAATTAATCAACTACGAAAAGAAATGAGGTACAATCAATCAGTCTCGAGCATAACAACAGTTAAGGATATAATGGTCGAACATCAAACTGATCAGCCTTTAACAACAGATTGAAAACCTCCATACAGTCTTGGATCATGGACCTACTGAACAAGCACAATCAAGCAGTGAACCGAACGAACTAGCACAATCAAGTGAAAGGCTTACAGTAGCAGAATTGCTCCCTACAACTAAAAGCCATTGAATCTACCAATCAGAAAGAAGAAACCCACTCATTAGAGTTTACAAATGTTTATGTAAATGCTGTTTAATTTTGCAAGTATTTTTGGAGCTTTTATGTGTATAGGCATATAATGGGAATCCGAGAAAATACTTCAGTTTCGTGATGCCTATGCAAATTTGAATTAATAGAACAATATTTAGGCTGGTTTTAAAAAGTACCGAACTAAGAAAGATGACTTTGACCTCCATAGAAAAAGTAGGCAGTTCACTTATTTACTTTAATATGGTCCAAAAATATTTTTCCCAGGAGTATTTACTATTATACATCTCTGCATTTTCAACCGCCTCTATTGTGCACAATTTTCTGATGTAAAGAAAATATCATCTCAAAACACCAGATGAGCACTGCAAAGCTTTCTACCCCCTAATGTTCAAGTTCTCGTGTAAGAGGGTTCAATAACATCTCAACACCAGATGAGCACTGCAAAGCTTTCTACCCTCTAATGTACAAGTTCTCGTGTATGAGGGTTCAATATCATTTCAAGAACACCAGATGAGCACTGCAAAGCTTTCTGCCCTCTAATGTACAACTTCTCATGTATGAGGGTTCAATATCATCTCAAAACACCAGATGAGCACTGCAAAGCTTTCTGCCCTCTAATGTACAAGTTCTCGTGTCCCAAACACACTGTAGACACTGCACGGTATACCAAACCTTTGGCCAAAAAATTGATAATATATAATACAGGACCAGCTAGAAAGGTGCCTGAAGCCGATGAGTTTCCACGATGTGCAGTATGTACAATCATTCACAGTAAGTCCGGAGCCCAAATACAATCTAAGATCAATAGATAGTCACTTCCATTCTCATGAATTGTATACATTATAATCGGATTTTCTCAAATGTTCTCTGAAAAATGGATGTCTCAAAGCTTCTGAAGCTTTTAGGCGTTCTGAGGGTTCAAACTTGAAAACGCCCTGCAACAAATCTATAAATAGACCTGCAAAGTGGTCTGCATGCTGCATTATCAAATCCTGCAAACAAGAAAAGTAACATGTTATGATTGAAACCAGTGAAACAAATAACAAATCATTAGAAGATTTCAGGATGATGTTCCAAGTGTATCTTGTAACTACTACTCAATATAATAAGCATACCCTAAGTTTCTGTAATTTTCTCACTGCTCTGATGCTCTCTCTAGAGGATGCTCCTTCAGGCCAATTCAATCGTGTTCCATGTCTCAAATATTTCACATATCTTCTACTGTTGACAGGATAACATTAAACGTTATCGTTTGCCATAGGTGTATTGAACTTTATAGTGTGTCCAATAGGCTGATCCAGGTAATAGTTCGTTGAAGAACATAAAAATACTCACTCGGATTTCTTGATCATATGATGTGGCAAAGGAGCTAAAACCCTTTCCATCATAGCAAGATGTTCCATGTTTTCATGAGTTTGAAACAAAGTCTCGCCCTGAAAATTTGAAGGCATGTAATGTAAATATCATTTATGCGGTTATCTACATAACAACCATTCAACGCAAGAGAAACTAATCTAAAAATTTTACCGAGAATAGTTCCACAAGTATGCACCCTACACTCCAAATATCACAAGGGTAGTTCCATCCAAGACCTGCTGAGAAACATCAATTGTAAATAAAACGCAAAAGAACATATATTCGACAGGATGGAATTGACATTGATCCTTTCAATATGATGGCTAAACCATAGAAAATTCCTTCCAAGCTCACCCAAAATAACTTCAGGAGCTCGATAATGCCTTGTAGAGACCACTAAGGTGTGATCTTGATCTTCAAATGTGGTGCTTCCAAAATCAATTAACTTTATTGCACTTGACTTTGGCAACATTTTAAAGTCATCTGGAGACCCCTTCACACCCTTTTGAATAACAATCATGCTATCAGAGTTTATTCCTTAACATAAATGCATGTTGTTGAAATGTTAATCTTGACGATTGTGAAAACTAGAGGGCATAAAATATTAACAAAGATTGTGTTATTTGATTCTAGCTTTTCGCTGGAGACAAATTTACTGTAAAGCAGTATTATAAAATGATATTATTATGCCAACCATTGCAATCTCAATCGCAAACGACACACCCGCAACCTGCCTTGCAATCTGGAACCTTCACAGAATCGGAAGAAACAAAAAGTATATTTTCTGGCTTTAAATCCGTGTGAACGACTTTTAACTCATGCATATGTGCCACAGATCATTGGTAATATTAGGAGAAAAAATCCTGGATAATGTTATTAGTTCCCTTGTAAAATTTCAGTCCACCATTATAAATTGTGAGATAACATGACCAACTAAGCAATCTAGTTAATGGCAGCAGACAATCATTCACTCTAACATTAAATTATATGTTTAAGCCCTCCCACTGCAAATGAAAAGAAGTGCGAGTATCGTCTACACACATGCTACAGATTCCAACAGTTGTCTTCCAACCTCCCGTACAAGATCAATGGGAAATGGGCTGTAACTGTTTTTGCGTAGGAAATCATATAAGCTTGGGCCAAGCTTCTCAAAGGCCTGTTTTTGCATCCATCAAAAATCTTAAACACACTAACAACCATATATACATAACAGAGCCTAGTCTTAGATGCTAAGGAAAAAAATGAATGGAGATATAAATTACTACAGAATACTGACTATGCAAGTGTGATTCCGGTAGTCAAACCATTCGCGCATCTGCACACAACTGTATTGGGAAAGGGCATACATCTCAGGCAACCATTTCTAAGTTATAAAAATGTCTAAATCAAGGAATCATCCTAGCATGTTACCCGACATGCCCATGTATTAATTCTGGCTTTAAATCCGTGTGAACGAGTTTTAACTCATGCATATCTGCCACAGATCATTGGTAATATCAGGAGAAAAAATCCTGGATAATGTTATTAGTGCCCTTGTAAAAGTTCAGTCCACCGTTATAAATTGTGAGATAACATGACCAACTAAGCAATCTAGTTAATGGCAACAGACAATCATTCACTCTAACATTAAATTAAATGTTTAATCCCTCCCACAGCAAATGCAAAGAAGTGCGAGTATCGTCTACACACATGCTACAGATTCCAACAGTTTTCTTCCAACCTCCCGTACAAGATCAATGGGAAATGGGGTGTAACTGTTTTTGCGTAGGAAATCATATAAGCTTGGGCCAAGCTTCTCAAAGACCTGTTTTTGCATCCATCAACAATCTTAAACACACTAACAACCATGTACACATAACAGAGCCTAGTCTTAGATGTAAGGAAAAAAATGAATGGAGATATAAATTACTACAGAATACTGACTATGCAAGTGTGATTCCGGTAGTCAAACCATTCGCGCATCTGCACACAACTGTATTTGGAAAGGGAATACATCTCAGGCAACCATTTCTAAGTTCTAAAAATGTCTAAATCAAGGAATCACGCTAGCATGTTACCCGACATGCCCATCTATTAATTCTGGCTTTAAATCCGTGTGAACGAGTTTGAACTCATGCATATCTGCCACAGATCATTGGTAATATCAGGAGAAAAAATCCTGGATAATGTTATTAGTGCCCTTGTAAAAGTTCAGTCAATATTTTCTGAACCTGAGGCGGAGGGTTCTGCCCCGCCTATCAAAGGGGCGTTCTCCCCTTCATCTCTATTTTCGATACCAAAATATTTCCAAGTAAATACCAGAGTTGGCTGGACCTACACACAAACCCATTTCTTCATTTCCCAGAAGGATGCAAAACCCTTTAAACATATTTCATTAAAGCTTGAAGGTCAGGGTAGTAGAAACCCCGTGATCTAAATGCTAACAAGTGGATCTAGAAGAAAACCAGTTACAGATCAAGATACTCGAAAATAGAAAACTAACCTGAAGCTGTAACGGAAGGACGTCCCACGATGACGTTAACTTGCGGCGCTTCCTTGGGTTTTCATCGAGCATATGAGGAGGCCGATGATATTTTGCAACACAAGCCATGGCTGCCGCACGCATTGAGAATCCTTCGATGGCAACAACAGCCGAAGAAATTTAATCGAGAAAATAAGAAGATAGGGTTTCACAGGGTTAGAATTTCTAGGGTTTGCAGGTAGAGAATAAGAAGATATGGCTTCATAGGGCCGAAACAGATCTGCAGATATGGCCATTACCTTTAAACCCTCATGGACATCTGATATTCCTTATGCTGTATAACTCATTAAAATAACAGAATTTAATCCTAGGGCTGAGATGGTTTGAATCGTCTAACATTCAAATCAAAGGTACATAATGTTACACGTACTCATTTAGCAAAGTTGTTTTCAAATAAGAACGCTTTACATCGTAACTAGAAAGTATGAGACAAACGCCTTTTCAAAAACATTGTCTTGATATGTGATTTTGATTCTTAGCCTAGTAGGGTAGAGATGTTGTAATATAATGTTTAACATTTTGATTATGTTAAATTACATAAAAATATAAATAAAATGAAATGAAATAAAAATAATAATGTAATGTAATCTAAATATTTTAATTGGTCAAAAGAAATTAAAAATAACCATACAAAATAAAATAATAAAAATAAAATAACCCATGGTATTGAGAACCCATGGCATTGACCCATGGTATTTATGTGGAATATAACATATTTAAAGGGGGAAATTAGACCAACTTAGATTAGTGTTAACTCTATATTTGTCAACCCCAAGAGGGATCAAAACTCTTGAGATGCAAACCTGTTTTAGAGTGAATATATAATGGTGAAGTGAAGAAAAAAAATTCCTACAACTAAACATGTGGAATTTTCAACCCCAAGGGGGATCAAAACTCTTGAGATGCAAACCTGTTTTAGAGTGAATATAGAATGGTGAAGTGCAGAAAAAAAATTCCTACAACTAAAGAAGCGGAATTAAAGAGTTGTGGAAACAAAATTCCTTGCACATGTTTTAGTTAGAAGAGGAGAAAGCATATACAAAAACACCACATCATTTAGAATATTCAAAAGAGTGATTTTAAGACAACAAAATCACCAATACTAAATCTTATCTCAACTTTATTTCTAGAGTAGCATTTTGATATCCATGGGCAAGTAAACCATGAAAACATTCATGGGAGTATACTCACAAATAGACCATGGAATAAAATGTAAATTACAACATTTATCCACAAACTCACCATATACTTATTAAAATATATACCTAAATATTCTCGTTTATAACCCTTCAAATTTCAATGATGATTCACATATTATTCCAACTAAAATATGTTATTTAAGTTAAATTACCACATTGTTTTGAAATGACCAAAAGTCATAAAAAAGTTGAAAATTGTTTTGGATAATTTTAACCCAAAAAGTAAAACTTGAAAGACTTTCATATTAAATAGTAAGATTTTTAGTATAACAAACTTGTTAGAATATTTACCATTATGACAAAATATAAGCGAATTGAATTTAATTTTTTTATTTTTATTTTTTATTTTTATACTCCCAAAATAAATTAGTAGATAATTTATTATCAAACAAATTACAAGCTCTCAACTCAGTGTTACAATGTTCGTCATTCGGTTAAAACAAAAACTCTACATAAAAACTCACGTACGACAATATGGTCACAAGAGTTATTCACTTTACCTAGCAAACCTATTACCACTCCGGTCCAAAGTTTTAATCGGATATGCGAACATCTAAAGCTAAAATCGTAATCAAAGCCCTTTCTATTTATTATTTATCTATGAAATTGCACATGTTAGTGCAGGGTAATTAATAGCCGGCACTGAATAAATAAATAAATAATAATAAAAATAAGTGTTTCAAAGAATTTGGAGCCCACGATGTTTTACATAATCTTGGCTTTTGACTGTGTGAATCTCTGTGAAATGGACACCACCCTTAAATTAATTCACTTTCATCTCTTTCAAAACTTCCAAATTTCCCATATGCGCGAGGGGAGTGGTTTGTACCCTGAAATACAACTAGCTAGGATCGAACCTAGCTAGGAAGGTTTTGCGTTTAAAATCCTACCCAACTTAGCCTCCCTCTAGTCGTTCGGGTGCCCTCCCTAACCTCTAACATCTGTTCATTATGCAGTGCTTGAGTGGACCAGTTGGGTAAAGCGTAAGTTATAATGAAAAGAAGGCAGTTAAAATAACCAAATATCTATAATTATGTTAGCCCCCCTAGAAATTTTTGACAAGCAAATAGGGGGCTAAATTGTTTTCGAGCCTTCAAGGAATGCATTTCCTCTGAAAAGACAGTCTCCTTGAAGCCTCCATGTGTCTTTTATCCTTTGATAGTTTCCCCTCTGCTGATTCCCCTTTTAAAGCCTCTCTGCTGATGAAGAAATGCCCAAAGGCCCCCTTTTTCCCTTTTATTTCATCCCCTTTGTCTTCCCCTTCTATTCCCCTTTTACCCCTCAAATCCCCCCAAGATCCCATTTAACTTCTTCCCCTACCCTTGGTTTTCCTTTTTTCCCCTTTTCTTCCTCTATCGTTCCCCTTCCCCAGCCCTAAAATCCATTAAAATGGGCAAAAACCCACTTCCAACCTTATTATAAGGCCTAGCCCCTTTCTGCTAGCCCCTTCTAACCACTTCCCCACATATGACCCGGCGCTGGGACCAAGCGCTTAAGTCCCGAGCGCCAATCGCAATTGGAAGATCGGCGGGGGTCCTTTTCCTTTGTAAACGTGAAAACAGCCCCGATGCGATTTGTTTATAACGTAAGTCAGCAGATCTGTTCCACACCGTTGATCTAGGGTCCAGATCAACGGTTGAGCGCTAATCACAACTCCCTCCCGATCGCAATTGCAACCCTCATTGGTGCCGCCCCGATTGAGATCTCCCGATTACATCATAGCCGTCCATCCGTTGCATGATCCAACGGCTATCGCGCAATCGCATCATCATTTCGCCGCCCCTCTTCTGCCCCTCCGATTTAACGTGAACCGTTGATCTGGCTTCGGATCTAATGGCCAGCGTTCAATCGCACTTCCGCTCCAATCGCTGATCGCAAGTCCTTCTGTCTCACCTCCGATTACATCTCCACCGTTGATCTCCCCGCCAGATCGGACGACCAGCATCCAATCGCAAATCTTTTTCTCCGCCTCCCGATTGCATCCCCACCGTCCGTTTCCTCCCAGATCGACGGTCAGCGCTCAATCGCAGACCCCTTCCCGATCGTCAATCGCAAGTCCTTCCGTCTCCCTCCCGATTTAATCCTGACCGTCCATTCTCCCCGTGATCCGACGGTCCTCCACCAATCGCAAATCCCTTCCGATTGCAATCGCAACTCACAATCGTGCCGCCCCGATTGAGATCTTCCGATTCAATCCTGGCCGTCCGCTTTTTAGCTGATCCGACGGCCATCACACTTCCCATTTCGTCCGATCGCAAGTCTTCCCACCTTTGCCCGATTGAATCCTAGCCGTCCATCCTTTCTAGATCCGACGGTTCAGGTTTAATCCTCTTCTGCTCCATCGCCCCTCCCGTTTCTCCTTCCGATTACAGCCCCGCCGTTGATCTGGACCCGAGATCAACGGCTATCGCTCAATCGCTTCCCCATTCTCGATCGAAATCAGAACTTTCGAAAGGTGTGTTGCGATTTCCATTCACTCTGGCCTCCGATTGTGATTACCCGATCACATCTCCGCCGTTCATCCTCCCCCGATCTAACTATCAAGATCTAATCGCCCCCTGCCACGGTCGGCCCCACGTCCTATGCTCCGCTCCATTTTTTTGCGCCCTTTTTCTTCGTAATTCGCTTCCTCCACCGTTTTCACTGTTTCCACCGTTTCCTCCGCTACTCCGCCACCTCTCCTCCGGCCTCTGAAGCAATTCCTCCACCACCACCGCCCGGTTTTACAGTCTCTTTCCACTGCGCGGAATAGCACAGAGAGGTATTTTCGGCATCGCCAGCAAGTCGGCAGAAGAGATTAAAAAAGGATTAATGCACATTATTGATATAATTAACGTCTAATCCCGCAATCAAAGGATTCAAGCACATTTTGAAGACTTAAGCACGCAAAGAGTCTTATCTGTGTTTAAATATCAGTTGAAGTACTCTTCTCCAGAAGGTCACCCTCCTACAAAGAAATCTCCATGCTCCCTCGAGCCCTGGAACGATTAATTGCCCTGACAGAGCTTCATTAAAGACTGTTTGGTCAGCAGTTATGGAGGTATGGAAAAGTTGCAGATCTTTCACCAGTTCATTTATTCAGAAGGCTAGCACAAAGCTCCAGACAGTTGAAGGATCCCAAAGAAACATCTGAGGTCAATTTCGGCCTGACAGAGCCTCCAAACAGTCTACAGAGTACGCTGCAGAGCCATTAAGCAGCATGGGTGTGAACACTTCCGTCCTGCTGTCTTAATGAATCTCATTTAATTTTCTATCTACCTCTGTCTCTTCCTGTTCTCCTATAAAGATCCCCGAGAACATAATGTAAAGGTTGTTGTTCAGTTGCTGCGTAGTTTGCTGTTAGAGGGATTCATTTGACTGTTAGAACAGTCATGGGAGGGAGTAGCAGAGTAGTTGTATGTAATAGGTTGGGAGGAGAAGTCTGGACTGTAACAGCCATTGAGATTATTGTACATGACTGGTTTTGCATCAATTAATCAAAGCACATTTCACAGGATCCTGGTCTATTACTATTGGTGATGTTTTTCTTAACTCTGTTATTTACATTTTCACATTGGTTCATGTTCTTCTGGTAGGCATCAGAATAATGGTATAGGATTCACCCTTTGTTAGGTGCCCTATGCTGTCTGCTCTCCCTACCTTTATGTTTTCTGCTTCATGTGTATCTAAGAGTAAATTCGTGGGGTTTAACCAGTGCAGTGGATGTTATTGCCCGCTGGCTGATGTATGAACTTGGGGGTTTGCTGCTTGGATGTTTCTTTGTCAAATCTATCTCTGTCTTTCCCTGGGAGTTGCTAAAGCAGATCTGGAGTTAAATGACCTCTGGTCTGATCTATAAGTAGCCCCTCTGTCTCTTTGAAGGCCCCACTTCACTGAGTATGTCAAGCGAAGAAAATGGTTAAATGACCTGCGACTCTGATCTATAGACAGAAATTTGGTTGCTTTCCTTCTTTCACTTTCCTCCTTAATGTTCCATCCCATCATCTATCTAAAAAGATCCTTTAGTGTAGATGACTTGCCCTTTGGAAGCCTTGGCTAGTTGTTGCAAGTAATTTCCTTTCATGACTCCATAGCCCAATAGATGGCACTGTCTTGGCCCATTCTCCTTGCTGAAACATCCTGCTACTTTGTTCATTTTCTCCCATTGCTTTCCCAGTCCATGATCTCCTAACCAACCCAGCAACCCTCCAACCAAACCATTTAAAATTCCCCTTTATGCTTCATAACTAGCCTAATATCTCATTCTGAGCTTCAAAGATAAATCATTCTTTGTTTATTGGAGAGATCCCTCTCCGGGTCCAGGAGGGCTAGATCCTAGGGCCCCAAAGTGGTTCTGATGTTGTCTCATCTTTTGGTCTTTCCAATCTGGACAAAACATGGGAACCTCAACATAATGGCGAAGCTGCGTGAGAAAATACGAGAGTCAAGGACACTTTGCCTGGTTAGACCTTCTAATTAACGATGGTGGAATAACATCTTGCTTCAAATTTTCATAATCATCCACAGCGTCAACTCCCTATGATCCAAAGACACAGTGACTCCCCTTTGGTGAAGAACAACGGGCGGTTGGCTCGGTACTTCTTTGCACAAGCACGAATCCAAGCATGGACAGGGATGCAAAGTATAATGATTTGTATAACAAAGTATGCAGAATAACAGAAGTGCTTGCCAAAATGCTGGAGACGCACATGGCCAATATGAATACCGATGATGATTATTTAGAGCAGGCCATGTCGTCTTCAGAACAAGAAAAAACTCAAGATCTAGAAGATGAGTAGGACTTATATGATGCTCAAGAATCTGTAGAAGATGAAGAGGAAAGTGATCAGCAACTGCCTGATTGCATACCTGCGTCTTGTGTTATGCTGACCAAAGAACATCAGGACCTATTAGCAAAGGCTGATAAGGAAAGTTGCCTTGAGGAAGCAGACGACTACATGGAAGAGGCAGAATCTGATGAAGAAGAAGAGGCTCAAGAGGAAATCTTGCCTCCCAATCAGCCTACACAAGAGGAAGAGGACTGCTGTTCTTCTATCCCTGATGAAAGGGAAACCCATCTTTTGACAGAAGAAGAGATTGACCGGATATTAAACCAACAGTCCACCCCAGACATCTTCTATAGAACACAAGCTCCTGCTCAGTCATTAGTTGAGTTTGATGATTCAGTTTCAGAAGACTCCTCTGTGGATCAGAACGAAGAAAGATTTGTTGTGCGCCCGGAACGGTGGACTTGGTCAGGTCCGCCTATCTACGACACTGATGGCGAGAGCAGGTGCCAGGCATGGTCGACGTTGTCCATGAGATCGGACGTGAGCGGTGTTCCTTGCAAAGATGAGATACAAAGCGAAGAAGAGTTCTTGAACGATGACAGGATTTTCTCACTCTTGAAAAGGAAAGTAATTTGAACAAAGCCTGTCAAGAATACATGGACAGCACCTGCGCACCAGGGCTTGTGCAGACGAAGACATATGGGGCTTAGAGGACTCGCCCAATATACGATGAGTCTGCTCAGTTCTTCGGAAGATGAAGGAGACATACTCCAAGAGAGTCTTCTTCTTGATCCAGTGGAAGAAGAAGGAGTGCGAGTGAAACGAACTGTCCCATATATACATGGCCAGTGTCTTCACTGTAGATCCTTATACATTTCTTTTGTTTGAAAAGTGATCAAAGGTCTTGCTCAACATGACATAACATAAGCGAGAAACAAAAACTTTCCAGAAATTTCTTGTTGTTGAGCAAGGAAATAAGGCTGCCTGCCTATCGACTGCTCAGGGGTTGACAAGAGGGGGTCAGCCACGCGAAGTCACTTGGTGGACTGGTTACATTGGAAGACAATGTTTGTAAGCTAGACCTGTAAATATGTTAGTAGAGTAGGGTAGGTAGGAAAGCTCAATAAAGCTCAGGCTATGAGCATGTAGTTAGTTGTTTAAATTTCTGTCTTAGAATATAGAGAAGAAACCTGCTAGACAGTCTAATCCTAGCAAGTAGTAGTGTAGGTAGAGAAACATATGACACCATCAGTCTAATCTGGTCTCATGGAGTAATAAGGGTAGAAGTAGATTAGGTTTACTTTTCCTGTTTGTAAAAGTTAATGATGTAAAGGGTCTGCAAGTCCAAATGCACCCAAGAAGAAAAATGTTAGGACTGTAGTGTGGGTAGGTAGTTGTTTGGGAGAATTGTCTCTACTGATATGTTGTCTTCATAGCTTGTGGCAGCAGATCAAAGAAAAAGATGGACGGTTCAAGCAGCAGGCATCTGGCCTACACCAAGAGATCATTTTCTGGTTCCTTGGCTCCTTGAGAAAATGCATCACCATGAGGCCATGGTACCAGCACAAATTTTTGACAACTGACAGGGGGCTAAATTGTTGGGCTTCTTCAGAATCATTCCTCTTAAAACAAGTTTCCTTGAGCCTCTATGTGCCTTTTATCCTTTGATCAAATCCCCTCTGCTGATTTCCCTTATAAAGCCTCTCTGTTATGTGAAGAAATGCCCAAAGGCTCCCCTTTTCCCTCTTATTTCATCCCCCAAAGCCTTTGTTTTCTCTCCCCTATATTCCCCCTTATTTTCCCATTTACCATCAAATCCCCCCAGGATCCCATTTAACTTCTTCCCCTACCCTTGGTTTTCCCTTTGTCCCCTTTTCTTCCTCTATCGTTCCCCTTCCCCAGCCCTAAAATCCATTAAAATGGGAAAAAAACCCACTTCCGACCTTATTATAAGGCCTAGCCCCTTTCTGCCAGCCCCTTCTAACCACTTCCCCACATATGACCCAGCGCTGGGACCAAGCGCTTAAGTCCCGAGTGCCAATCGCAATCGGAAGATCGACGGGGGTCCTTTTCCTTTGTAAACGCGAAAACAGCCTCAATGCGATTTTTTTATAACGTAAGTCAGCAAATCTGTTCCGCACCGTTGATCTAGGGTCCAGATCAACGGCTGAGCGCTAATCGCAACTCCCTCCCGATCGCAATCGCAACCTTCATTGGTGCCGCCCCGATTGAGATCTTCCGATTACATCATAGTCGTCCATCTGTTGCATGATCCAACGGCTATCGCGCAATCGCATCGTCATTTCGCCGCTCCTCTTCTGCCCCTCCGATTTAACGTGAACCGTTGATCTGGCTTCGGATCTAACGGCCAGCGTTCAATCGCACCGCCGCTCCAATCGCTGATCGCAGGTCCTTCTGTCTCACCTCTGATTACATCTCCACCGTTGATCTCCCCGCCAGATCGGACGGCCAGCATCCAATCGCAAATCTTTTTCTCCGCCTCCCGATTGCATCCCCACCGTCTGTTTCCTCCCAGATCGACGATCAGCGCTCAATCGCAGACCCCTTCCCGATCGTCAATCGCAAGTCCTTCCGTCTCCCTCCCGATTTAATCCTGACCGTCCATTCTCCCCGCGATCCGACGGTCCTCCGCCAATCGCAAATCCCTTCCGATCGCAATCGCAACTCACAATGGTGCCGCCCCGATTGAGATCTTCCGATTCAATCTTGGGCGTCCGCTTCCCTGCTGATCCGACGGCCATCGCACTTCCCATTTCCTCCGATCGCAAGTCTTCCCACCTTTGCCCGATTGAATCCTAGCCATCCATCCTTTCCAGATCCGACGGTTAAGGTTTAATCCTCTTCTGCTCCGTCGCCCCTCCCGTTTCTCCTTCCGATTACAGCCCCGCCGTTGATCTGGACCCGAGATCAACGGTTATCGCTCAATCGCTTCCCCATTCCCGATTGCAATCAGAACTTTCAAAAGGTGTGTTGCGATTGCCATTCACTCCGGCCTCCGATTGCGATTACCCGATCACATCTCCGCCGTTCATTCTCCCCCGATCTAATGATCAAGATCTAATCGCCCCCCGCCACGGTTGGCCCCGCGTCCTATGCTCCACTCCATTGTTTTGCGCCCTTTTTCTTAGTAATTCGCTTCCTCCACCGTTTTCACTGTTTCCACCGTTTCCTCCGCTACTCCGCCACCTCTCCTCCGGCCTCTGAAGCAATTCCTCCACCACCACCGCCCGATTTTACAGTCTCTTTCCACTGCGCGGAATAGCACAGAGAGGTATTTTCGGCATCGCCAGCAAGTCGGCAGAAGAGATTCAAAAGGGATTAATGCACATTATTGATATAATTAATGTCTAATCCCGCAATCAAAGGATTCAAGCACAGTTTGAAGACTTAAGCACGCAAAGAGTCTTATCTGTGTTTAAATATCAGTTTAAGTACTCTTCTCCAGAAGTTCACCCTCCTACAAAGAAATCTCCATGCTTCCTCGAGCCCTGGAACGATTAATTTCCCTGACAGAGCTTCATTAAAGACTATTTGGTCAGCAGTTATGGAGGTATGGAAAAGTTGCAGATCTTTCACCAGTTCATTTATTGAGAAGGCTAGCACAAAGCTCCAGACAGTCGAAGGATCCCAAAGAAACATCTGAGGTCGATTTCGGCCTGACAGAGCCTCCAAACAGTCTACAGAGTACGCTGCAGAGCCATTAAGCAGCATGGGTGTGAACACTTCCGTCCTGCTTTCTTAATGAATCTCATTTAATTGTCTATCTACCTCTGTCTCTTCCTCTTCTCCTATAAAGATCCTCGAAAACATAATGTAAAGGTTGTTGTTGCCTTGTTGGGCATTTGCTGTTAGAGGGATTCAGTTTGACTGTTAGAACAACCTTGGGAGGAAGTTGCAGAGTAGTTTGTATGTAATAGGCTGGGAGGAGAAGTTGGGACTGTATTAGCCATTGAGCCATATTGTACATGACTATTTTTGCATCAATTAATCAAAGCACATTTCACAGGATCCTGGTCTATTACTATTGGTGATGTTTTTCTTAACTCTGTTTATTACATTCTCACATTGTTTCATGTTCTGCTGGTAGGCATCAGAATAATGGTATAAGATTCACCCGTGTTAGGTGCCCTATGCTGTCTTCTCTCCCTACCTTTATGTTTTCTGCTTCATGTGTATCTAAGAGTAAATTCGTGGAGTTTAACCAGTGCAGTGGATGTTATTGCCTACTGGCTGATGTATGAACTTGGGGGTTTGCTTCTTAGATGTTTCTTTGTAATCTTATCTCTGTTTTTCCCTTGGAGTTGCTAAAGCAGACCTGGAGTTAAATGACCTCTGGTCTGATCTATAAGCAGCCCCTTTGTCTCTTTGAGAGTTGCCTTTGAGTATGTCCAAGCAGGTCTGGAGTTAAATGACCTCTGACCTGATCTATAGACAGAAATTTGGTTGCTTTCCTTCTTTCACTTTCCTCCTTAATGTTCCATCCCATCATCTATCTAAAAGATCCTTTAGTGTAGATGACTTTCCCTTTGAAAGCCTTGGCTAGTTGTTGCATGTAATTTCCTTTCATGACTCCATAGCCCAATGGATGGCACTGTCTTGGCCTATCCTCTTTGCTGAAGCCTCCTGCTGTTTTGTTTCCTTTCTCCCATTACTTTCCCAGTCTATGATCTCCTGACCAACCCAGCAACCCTTCAACCAAATCATTTAAAGCCCCTCTGTGCTTCATACCTAGCCTAACATCTCATTCTGAGCTTCAAAGATGTATCGTTCTTAGCTCTATTTGGAGAGATCCCTCTCCGGGTCCAGGAGGGCTAGATCCTAGGGCCCCAAAGTGGTTCTGATGTTGTCTCATCTTTTGGTCTTGCCAATCTGGCCAAAACATGGGAACCCCAACAAATTAAATTCACATTTATTTCTGTGTATGCTGACTTTCTTTTAAATAAAAGAAATCAAAGTGCACAGGATAAATAAATGTCATGGAACCATTCTTCCTTCCTTGCCAAGGATAGATACAGTCTACGGTAATTAGCTCAGTCTACTTACCTTCTTGGACACTGTTAGTTGTAATGGAAAGTTTATTCGTTCTATCTCTCTGTGTTACCCACACGTCTGGATGAATCATCTATGTAATGGTGTGGTTAGTATATATAATTTTTATGAAATAAAATTTATTAAATTAAATATTTTTATTAAAATTGTTTTTCTTTTAATGAAATTTAGTTTTTTTTAATATGTTAAATGTTTAAGACTCAAAGATGTGCGATAAATTTCTCTCTTAGCATGTTATTTCATTTAGATAAGTGTGATTTTTTTTTAAATAATAGTAATAAATTATCTTACGATCAGAATAATACGTTGGCTATCCTCAACTCTGGTTTGAAAAATAGATTTCTCACTCAAAATATTTTAATTATGTGAAATAGGAAGACAATTTATGAGAATCTCTAATTACACAACTACCTTTACTCTCCGTGAATTGCTGCAATATGATAAAAGAAGGGCTTATTCTGATTTGTGTATGAGTGAGATTGTTGAAAAAAAGTAAGTCATATTGTTGAAGAAACAAGTTAACAAAATATATGAGTGAGATTGTTAAAAGAAGGCTTATTCTGATTTGTATATGACTAAGATTGTTGAAAGAAAACAAGTGAGCAACATGGGATGAGAATTTTAAACCTTCTAATCAACTCCTAGAGGATTAAACCATTTGATACATGCTTCTCTTAGAGTCGAACACAACTATTTATATGTGTCGCACTCACACCTGCCATGGAAAACTTCCTCCAAATACAATTTCAGTGAATTCAAATTGCTAAGCTCTAATTGATTATTGGTTTAGATAGTCTTAAAAAACCTTATGAATTAGTTAATTGATTAGAGAGATTTTTTTTTAGAATAATGAAAAACAAATATATAAATAATATTTCACTTCTCACTACTTTTAAATCATGTTTAAAATATTCACTAAGAAATTAATATTTATTATTTATTTATTTATTTATATAAATATGAATATCACTTATTTTACAATAACTATAAAATTTTATATATCTTTATTGATAACATCTTTTTCCTCATTTAAAAATTAGAATATAAATAAATAAATAAACCATATATAATAAAAATCTAATTATATATTAAGCATATCATATAAACGAAAACAATAAAAAGGAGTAAACACCTCAGTCAATCAACGCTAAACAAAACCCTCTCGTCCAAAAGGGAAAAGTAAACACCTCCGTCAATCAACACTAAACAAAACTCTCTCGTCCAAAAGCGAAAAGTAAACACCTCCCTCAAACAAAACTCTCTCGTCCATTGCGTTATTTTATTACCAACAGTTTTCCATAATTGTTTGGCTGCTCTTGGTCGTGACCTCGCTTCGCTTCTTTTCTTTTCTTCTTTTTTTTTTTTTTTTTTTTTCCCGGTGGAGCTTTTCATAATTGTTTGGCTCTTGGTAGTCACCTGGTTTTTTGTTTTTGTTTAATCAATTTAAGAGGAAACATAGACCTATGATATTTGAATTATTAATATATATTTTTTTCCTGTTAAATTTATTTTAAAATATTTACAATAAACCAGTTATGTGTAAGAAAATTAATATCTTTTATAAAAAAAAACTAAATTTAAACAAATAAATTATCAAATTTATTTTAAAATATTTAAAATAAGCCATTTATGTGGTAAGAAAATTAATATCCTTGTTATAAAAAAAACAAAATTCACACAAATAAATTATCAAATTTATTTTAAAATCTAACGACTTATATGCTATCACATTAACATATACTCTTATCCCATCAAAACTAAAACATACTATTCAACTATTCAACTGATATGACTCTATATTCATTCCACAAAATTTCTCGATGGCAATGTCATGCAATTATGATCTGATTATTTTTTATTAAAGGGTACGCCTTATTAATTGTGTATTAACGAAATTTCAAAGTGGATTGGAAAGTATTTCCCAATTAGAAAAGATTGAAAAGGGCTACATTTCGACTCGCAGAAGGAACAGTGGAGGATAACTCTCAGCAAGGAGATAATGTATGTGATACCCACCCAAATTTAACAGGTTTCAAACAACTCGTCGATCAAATGTTACTTATGGAGTTCTAGCTTCCTCAAACAACACATTCACCAATCAGGTAGAGCTAAAACAATGAACTGTGATGGCCAGTGGAGGTGTAGATTTTGAAACCCAAGGAAACGACCTTGTGATTTTTGAAACTGAATGTTGAAAATGTTAAAGTTACCTGCAAACCTCGTGCATGTAGAAACAGAATACAACAGGAGCAGAAGGTTGAGTGCACACCATGGTGTATTCAAGAGAGTTTAAATAGAGCTCTAAGGATGAATTTATGTTTAAGTGTTGCGCCATATAAAAGCAAAAATGCCGTAGGCTTATGTAATACAGGAGAAGACTGTGTATTTTGTTTTGTAATGCCCGAAGGCAAAAAGAGAGACAACGAACAAAGACTGTAACGTTGTGTCTATAGCAGCTACTCCATTGTAAAACCAGAACATCATTTTGAAGACAGAATCTCCAATTTTGTAATATTTTTTTGTTTTGTTAATGAAATAGAAAAGTTTGTGTCATCTCTGTCGAGTAAGCAAGAATTTTTTGCATTTATCTGTGTTAAAGGAGGAGAATATTTATTCTCCATGTGTGTTTGGAATATTCAGAGATTCCAACATGGTATCAGAGCTAATCCAGGCTCTTTGAAGGTGTCAAAGAAGTTAAAGGAAGGATTTGTTGCAGCAGTTCTCCAGCAGAGTGAAGGCTCAGCAAAAGTTCAGGTATTTCTAAAAAAAATAAAGTTTTGTTTTGTTTAAAAAGAGTGCAGTCCTCAGAGAAACAGTTTGTCTTTTAAATAAGGAAAGACAGTTTGTTTAAAAGGAAAGCACAATCAAGTTTTATTTCAAAGTTTAGTTTGTAAGGCATGGCTGGACCAAGCACCAGTATGAGTATTGGAAATACTCAGCTCCCACAATTTAATGGGAAGAACTATGATTATTGGGCCATTACCATGAGATCCCTCTTTGCCTCTCAAGACTTAAGGGATTTTGTTGAAAACGGTTTTGATGAACCAGTTGATGAGCAAGCCTTTAATGCCTTAACACAGGTAGAGAAGGATTTATTGAAGAGAAATAGGAAGAAGGACTCTAAAGCCCTCTTCTATCTCTATCATGCAGTACATGAGACTCTGTTTCCAAGGATAGCAGCAGCTAGGAGATCCAAGGATGCATGAGATACTCTTAAGACAACCTATCAAGGTATGGAGAAAGTGAAGACAACAAAACTACAATTTTTGAGGAGAGATTTTTGAAACTCTCTATATGAAAGAGTCTGATAACATAGACTCATTCTTCACACATGTGATTGGGATGGTCACACAGATAAGATCTCATGGAGAGATACTTGAAGAAAGAAGGATTGTGGAGGAAGTATTGAGGAGACTACCCTCAAGGTTTAGTGTTATTGTAACCACCATTGAAGAGACAAAGGATCTCTTAAAGTTCACAGCTGATAAACTTCATGCATCACTGATGACTCATGAACAAATGTTGGGAAGATCAGTAAAACCATCTTTGGAGCATGCCTTCAAGATCCAGATGCCTTTTGGAAGAGGAAGAGGTCAAGGCAGAAGAAGAGAAAGAGGCTGAAGCCAAAACAGAGGAGGAAGAAATAGCCCTTCACATACACATGGAAGGAGAAGCATTTAGAATCAAAGCCAAGGCCAAAGTAGCAGCCAGCAAGGTGGACAAAAACATGCTCATAGACAAAGGTATGACAAATCCAATGACCTGTGTCATTATTGCAAAAAATATGGGCATTATGCCAATGAGTGTAGGAAAAAGCAATATGACATGAATAATAAGAAGAATGCAAATGTAGCAAGAGAATAAAAGAACCCAAAGAATATGTTGTTAACATGTAATGTAGCACAAGATAGACAAGATGATGTATGGTTCTTAGATTCAGGCTGCAGTAATCACATGACTAGAAACATAGGAATGTTTGACAATCTTGATGAAGATGTTGAATTTGAAGTAACAACTGGAACTGATACTAAGATCTTTGTCAACGGAAAAGGTAGAGTAAGTATCCATGCAAGAAATGGAGAGCAGAAATTTGTGCCGGATGTATACTATGTCTTGGCTTGAAATGTAATCTTTCGAGTGTTGGGAAGCTCATTAACAAAGGTTACAATGTATTTTTCAAAAATGATGTTTGGGAAATAATGGATATACCTCCAAGCAAGAAGGTTATTGTATAAGTGCAGATGACCAACAATAGAATGTTTCCACTCAAGCTAAATACAGACTTGAAGGGAAAGAGAAAGAATGTAGCAGTTGTAACCCAAGAGGTCCTTCAAAAGGAAGTGAAAAATGAGAATTGGTTATGGCACTTGAGATTAGGACATCTCAATTTTGGAGGTCTGAATTTGTTTCACAGAAAAGGAATGGTAAGAGGACTACCATTGATTGAAAAACCGGACAGCCTATGTGAAGGCTGCATCTTGGGAAAAGAACACAAAGAAAACTTTCCATCAGGAACGAGCATAAGGGCGGAAGCACCCTTAGAAATTATCCATTCATATTTTTGTGGGCCAATAAAAACATCATCAGTATCAGGCAGCAATTACATGTTGACTTTCATTGATTATTTCACAAGAAAAGTATGGGTTTATTTCTTGAAATATAAAAGTGAAGTGTTTGAGAAATTTTGCCAATTTAAAGCTCTTGTAGAGAAACATAGTGGGTAGCATATCAAAGTCCTTAGGACTGAAAGAGGAGGTGATTACATCTAAAAATAATTCATGCATTTTTGCAGAGAAAATGGCATACATAAACAATTAACAACAAGGTACAGACTGTAGAAAAATGGTGTTGCTGAAAGGAAAAATCGAACCATTATGGATATGGTGAGAAGTATGCTGAAGGCGAAACATTTTCCAAATGAGAATTGGGTAGAAGCTACAAATTTTGCGGTATATATTTTGAATAGATGCCCAACAAAAGTAGTGATGAACAGAGTTCCAGAAGAAGCATGGAGTGGCAGAAAATAGGGAGTCACCCACATGAGGGTTTTTGGGTGTGTGGCTTATGCACACATTCTAGATCAGCTGAGAAAGAAGTTGGATAGTAAGGGGGAGAAGTGAATCTTCCTTGGATATTGTGAAGAATCCAATGGATATAGATTTTATAACCCATCCACAAAGAAATTTGTTATAAGAAGAGATGTGAAATTCATATAAGAAGAAGCATGGGATGGAAGCATTGAGAAAACAGTCAATGTCAAAAGTTGTTTGTCTCATGACGAAGATGAGAAAGATGTGGCCGAAAGGAACACCTCATCGGTAGCACCACCTCCATGAACCCAAGGAAAACAAGGGACACCACAAGTTGGAGTAAGAACACCATTGAGAAGAAATGACAGTGCTTCTCCAAGCACACCACATGGAGCTGATTTAAGTGCTTCTTCAAGCACATGTACACCAAATGAAAGAGGAACCAGATTCATAAATCTAAATGAAATTTATGAGAAATAAGCAGCAAATGAAGGTATAAATTATTTGTTTGCATTGTATTGTCATGTTGATGATCCTATTCATTGTGAAGATGCAGTGAAAGACAAAAAATGGATAGAAGCTATGGATGAAGAAATAAAAGCCATAGAGAAAAACAATACATGGGAATTGGTTGATCTCCCAAATGGCAAGGAAATAATTGGATTAAAGTGGGTCTACAAGACCAAAAGCAATGTTGAAGGTAATATTTAAAGGCACAAGACTAGACTTATTTTCAAAGGCTATAAGTAGCAACATGGAAGAGATTATGAAGAAACTTTTGCACCAGTTGCAAGAACGGAAACAGTGAAAGTAGTGTTGTCCATAGTAGCACAAAACAAATAGAAGGTTTACCAAATGGATGTAAAATCAACATTCTTGAATGGAGTTTTAATAGAAGAGGTTTATGTTGAACAACCTCTCGACTATGAGAAAGAAGGCCAAGAGCACAAAGTGTGCAGATTGAAGAAATCTGTTCATGGGATGAAACAAGCACCAAGAGCATAGTACAGTAGGATAGATTCTTATCTACTGGAAAAAGGATTTGAAAAATGTGAAGGAGAACTCACATTATACATCAAGGAGAAAGAGGGTAAGATGCTCATTGTTTATTTGTATGTTGATGATGTGATATTCACACGTTATAATGATTACCTCATTGAGAATTTTAAAATAGTCATGAAAGATGAATTTGAAATGACTGATATGGGATTGCTGAGATACTTCTTAGGAATAGAAGTAGAGCAAAATGAAAATACAATTTTCATTTATCAAGAAAAGTATGTTAATGAAGTTTTGGTAATATTTAATATGCAGGATTGTAAGGCAGAAATTACTCCCACAGTAATGGGATTGAAACTCAGCAATGATGACAGCAGCAAGGATTTTGATCCTAGTTTGTACAAAAACATAGTTGGAAGCGTCATGTATTTGATTGCAACTAGGCCTGATATTATGCATGCTAAAATTTTGATTTCTAGATTTATGGAAAGGCTAAAGGAGTCACATTGGCAAGCAGCAAAAATAATTCTAAGGTATGTGAAAGCAACTAAAAGGTATGGAATTTTATATACTACTTCAGAAAATTCTAAATTAATTGGATATACTGAAGTGATTGGGCTGGAAATATTGATGATCAAAAAGGCACTTCTGGTTATTTTTTTCATATGGGTTCAGGAGCCATTTCATGGGCTTCTAAGAAGCAACCAATTGTGGCATTGTCTACAGCAGAGGCAAAGTATGTGGCAGCTACAACAGTAGTGTGTCAAGTAGTTTGGATGATAAGAATGTTGAGGATTTTATGTCAAGAACAGGTAAAAGGGACAATGATTTATTATGACAATAGCTCTCAAATAGCATTTTCAAAGAATTATGTGTTTCATAAAAGAACTAAACACATAGATGCCAAGTTTCACTACATCAGGGAATTAGTGAACAATGGAAAAATTGTTTTATAGCACTATAGAACAGAGGAGCAGTTTGCAGATGTTCTGACAAAGCCATTGTAGCAAAAAAAAATTGAATATTTGAGAAAATGTCTGGGTATGGCAGATAACCCAACAACTGACTTTAAGGGGGAGTGCTGGAAATATTAAAGTCACCTGCAAACCCCGTGCAGGTAGAAACAGAGTACAACAGGGGTAGAAGGTTGATTACACACCATGGTGTATTCCACAGAGTTTAAATGGAGTTGTAAGGATGAATTTATGTTTAAGTGCCACGCCATATAAAAGAAAAATGCCCGTAGGCTTATGTAATACAGGAGAAGACTGTGTATTGTGTTTTGTAATGCCCGAAGGTAAAAAGAGAGACAAAGAACAAAGATTGTAATGCTATGTCTGTAGCATCTAATCCATTTTAAAACTAGAACATCGTTATGAAGACAGAATCTCCATTTTATAATAGTTTTTTGTTTTGTTAATGAAATAGAGAAGTTTGTGTCATCTCTGTCCAGTAAGCAAGAATTTTTTGCATTTCTCTGTGTTAAAGGAGGAGAATTTTTATTCTCCCTGTGTGTTCGGAATATTCAAAAATTCCAACACTAAAGAGGATGGTACATTATGTTTTTTGTGTGCAGCAAGTTAATTAACTTGCACTTTAATATTAAGAGCAAGAACCTTTTAAGAAATCTATGTACTTAATCTAATATTTTGAGGGATTTTTATTATTTGTAACCAATTTCTTGAACAAGGAATCATAGGCAAATTTTGAGGCGGCCTTGAGCTCCTGCAACAAGGGAGGTGGATGGAGAATTGGCTTTCGGAGAATCGGAACCAACCAAACAGAGTGGTGTTGTTGGGCATGGAAATTAGGAGAATCCACTATGGGTTGCAGTACAGAAATTAGGCTTAGATTAAGATGGATATCCAGAATGTGAAACCCACACATGTTTATAATGTTACAAGTGTGATTCAAAGTCCCCTTTTATTTATTTTCATTTTAACCTAAACATCAGTATTCTTCTTCGAAGCAGAGGCAATCCAAGCTGAATATTATTTGATAACTTGGTCCTGCTTGATTACCTGTGGATTATATTTATCTTCTATTTGATACAAAGAAATGACACATATCTTCAGGTACATATTAGTTTTAATAGATACAACTCCAATATCCTTTCAAAATGATTTCAAGAAACTAGATCTGAATATAGCTAATCACCCAAAAAAAATAAAATGGATTTCTTGTTCCGTAATTTCGTGAAATCCATTTTCTTGAAAATTTGCCAGGAAACTCAAGTAGCTTTCGTTTTCATACCCTTTAATGGTTTCCAGATTCATTTGATATATCAGAAGGGAAGAAGCAAAGCTGTCAAGAAAGAAGTGACAAAGTTGGAAAGACATTTTGTAACTGAGATGGAAAGAATTGTTTAATAAGACGTCGGTTCCAGTTAGCTAATGGTCAAAGCTTTTGAATGTGGAATGATATCAACACTCTTGACCATATCCAACCCAACATATCAAGTAATTAAAATATAAAAACTAGAGAATAGTTACTATGTCAAATGTGTTTGTTTGGGGAGGATGTTTCGTCTAGCCACTGATGGCATCACCTTCATATGAGTAAATATAGGCTGATAGATAAAAGGAGAATGGAATTGGACTAACTATTTTATTTTCAACAATAGAATTGTCTAAATTCGATGTGGACTACAAAATTTTGGTTGATTGCATTTATTTTTCATTGGACAAGGATGAAACTAAGTGTATCTCTCAATTTATCAGCATAACTGCGTTTCTGTATTTGTTGTGTTAATGGAAATTTTCTTTTTAAGGATGGGGATCATTAAAGTTTCATGATGTATGCATACTATAAATTAATTTTTTCATATCAGATTCCATGAATCAAAACATTGCGGGTCATTAGCAGCGAACTAATCAACTGTGTAAGAAACCCTATCACAGTCTCTTTAAAAAAAAAAGAGGAAGGAGGAGCATTCGAGGACTGGGAAAGGGTTTAACGGTCATGGGTATAAAGGTATAATGAACCATGATAGACATTCAAGTTCAGGAATGGATTTCAAGTACAGTACATGGTCTAGAGTCCATAGTATTTTGTCAAGTTCAGAAGAAACAACGCCGGTAATAGAGAATACGAGGGTCGGTATTTCAGTTGACTTATAATTAGACTTCCCCATAAAAAAATAATGGTAAATGTTAATATTTCTCTCATGGAAGAAGGCCCAAGGCACTCCCGTGGAGTTCGTTTCTGTGGGATTTCATTATAGCACTAGGTGTAGTTTGCTTTAGTAGAATTAAGAGCTATAATATATTTCCTATGGGAAAGAAACAAAGGTTTGCTAATGGTCATGAAATCAATTTGAAATATTGTTTATGGTAATATAAAGATGAAAGAGCCCTTGACAAGATAAGATGTTTTATTATTTCTTCATCGATTTTCATAATTTTCTTTATTGCAGCTACGTAGCCATGGCTCTGGGGCTTCATTGGCTTCGTTTGTTGCAAGATTATATGTTGATCGAATCACTCTCTTCGGCCTCAAAAGAAACGAGGTCAGTCCTCATTCTTGTAACTTTTGACTTTCATCTCTTTGGTTCTAGCAACAGAGTATTATATTTAATTATTAATATTATGAGCTCTTTAGTGTTGTAATAAACGTTTTTTTCTTAAAGAAAGGTAGGTGTTTTATAAGATTAGTTGAGATATATTATTTTTTATTTTAATCTCTACTTTCATTGTTTTATTTGGAAAATTAATTTTTAGGATGCATCCACGGGAAATAGAATTTAAGAAAAATCGCAAGGGCAAGAACAAAGCTCATGGAGCTAGAGGAAATATTTTATTTTAAGTTATTTTTTAAGTTATATTGAATGTTCTTATGGGTTTTAGATCTTAGATTTTGAATCTAGCTCTGATATCATATGTGAGGACCTAATTCCAATTTATTTAACTAAATCTAAAATTTATCATTTGATTAAACATAATAAAAAATAAAATAAAATATTTCTATCTTCAACCTTTATTTCATGACAATATACAAGTAAAATTTATTTACAACATATTAAACAAATTCTTTTCTTTTCTTTTTCCAGCAATTTATTTAAGTAATTGGCAATCGAAAAATACATGTATTACTTCCTTGGTTGAGATGCACCTGAATTTTTTTGAGACGCTCCTATTGGGCTACCCAACTAGATTTACCTCCCAACAAACTACGAATAAATTCCTAGCCCATGGAACCTCCATAGGCTCCCTATCCCTTCGAGCCCAAGTCCAACCAACTGTAGTGTGTCTGAGTGGGAATCAATGCCCAACCGAGAATCTGTGCCAAAACAAGACCAAGAATCCTCTCAATGCCAAAACAAGGCCAAGAATCCTCCTCCATGCCATAATAGGACCAAAATCATCCACAATACCACAACAAGCCAAAATCCCCCAAACAAGGCCAAAATTCCCCAAGGCCAAACAAGGCCAAAATCTCCACAAGGCCAAAATCCTCCACAATGCCAAACAAGATCAAAAATCCTTTTCCTTTCCTCTCATCCTCCTTCCCTTTTATATATTTTCCTCTCATCCACTTCAACTACTTGCCATTAATTCCATGACTACCCCCAATCCTTCTCATTTATTAACATTGACTTTTCTACCATATATAGATATTTTATTCAAAAATAAATGAGAAGACCAAGATGTAAATTGAGATGACATATTGGATGTAATAAAATCTAGATATTTGATTTAAGAATTAAATGAGGGAAGACCATACCTCATCTAAGATTTGATTTGAGAAGACATATTAGAAATGAAATAAATAATAAAGGTCATACGAGTAAAAATAAAATAAAATTACAATTTCACAAGTGTAGACATTACTAAAAGATTATAAGTTATTATTTACAGATTAAATAAAAGCTAATCAAAATTTTCCTTATGGGATCAAGTGGGGCATTACAGTTACGTAGTCCCTTTTGGGATATCATTGCAGGGTCATTCTAGGCTACTCTTGTGGCTTGAGTGTCTCATATTTTGAGCACTGTTGTACTTTATTTTTGCAACTCCAATATATTAAAATGGCTCAGCTATTTTTGTGCATTCTGATGTGTATATAGATTTATTGTTTACTATGCTGCATTTCTTATATTGTGTTTAAGTATTAATGCATTTTCCCTTTGGGATATTACAACTGTAATATTCCAAAATTTTCAGATCATATTTGGAATATTAGAGTCCTTGATTTTCCTAATATATTAGGTAAATAAAAGGGTGGAGGGACCCACAAAAATCAAAGGTGAATAAAATCCACTATTAATGTGTGAATGTGGATATTCTAGATCTAGATCTAAAAACATGGAGTAGTGGAGTAGCTCCATTAATGGAGATCATGTCTCATTTATCAAATAGATTATAGAGGATGAAACAGCCAAATAAGATCATGGATATTAAATATAAAATCATAAGGATCTTTGATAAGGTCAACTGAGATCATAATGCATTCAAAGAAGATCATAAAGCACTTATGATAAGTTGGTGGAGGAAGGGATGCATTTAATGCACGCATGATGGAGAGGGTGATCAACCCATATGAACATGATAAAGGACATGGATCAATAGCGGAGTCAAACATGGATACTTTTTCCACATGTACAATGCAGATTTGGAGTGGGCCTAGGCTATGGAAGGCTCAAGCATATAATGAAGGTGAAGGCACAATGGAAGGCATGATTTGGATTATTCATTTCTTAATATGTTTAGATCTAGATTTGTCTTGGGACATTTATATGCAAGCTTGGGATGTCTAGCAGAGTTTGCGGTGCTGTTTAGCACAGGGTGTTCCTGAGCAGGAATCCCACCTCTTTCTTTGAGTAGCTCTAGAAAGAGGATTGTTCTTAATTCCTTATCAGGCATTGGTGCCATCTTTAGGATGTTGCTTCTAGCATTCATCTAGCAAACTAGTGGAGTATTCATCCTACCACTTTCTTCTTTAGATGCATCATTTTAGGAGCAGTAGATCTACATTAGGAATTCAGGCCATTAGGTTTTACCTCCATGCAGCACTAGTCCCTTCAAGGGTTGCACAGTTTAGTCCTATCGATCTATTGGAGGAAGGAAGTTTCCAGTATTTCAGTAGGAAATCCTATGAGGGATAACCTCCTCATATTGGATCTAGTGTTTCCATCACTCAGGAGCTGATTCGACACATCTAGTAGTAGGCTAAGGAGCCTCCCTCTCTGATAGTGCAGTTTTCTGAAGTTGTTGTTCATCCAATAGCTATTTTCAGTGGAGGATATTGGAGGAGCTAGACCTTGAGCTTTTAGCCCAAGGATCTAGTGAAGGGATCAACCCTTCATAAATAGATCTGATTGTGCATCACTTCATTCATCATATTATTAGATCTAGCTTCATATCTGCATTCATAGCAGCATATATGTGAAGCCCTAAGAGCAAGGTTGTCTTAGACTTACATATCTAAGAAATCCCTCTTGGGTTATCTTGGGAATACATCATTAAGCCCAAATATACAATTTCAACATCATCAGAGCTTCCATTCTTCCTATATCTTACTTTTTATCTTTCAGGAAGTTGCAGTCCCTATAGTTGCAGCAGGGACAGTGCAGTTTACCTTCCAGCAGAGCAGCAATTACATAGTCCCTTTTGGGATATCATTGCACGGTCATTCTAGGCTACTCTTGTGGCTTGAGTGTCTCATATTTTGAGCATTGTTGTACTTGTTTTTTGCACCTCCAATATACTAAAATGGCTCAGTTATTTCTATGCATTCTGATGTGTATATAGATTTATTTTTTACTTTGATATATTTCTTATATTGTGTTTTAGTATTACTGCATTTTCACTTTTGGGATATTATAGTGGTATTGAAGCATGATCTTTAGCTCAACTTGTGGACACTTCATATTTTGCATCAAAAGAAGAAGCATATAGATGAGATCTATCATGGAGGATTATAAATCTGCCACACCTTCCTTTAGATCTATGCAAGATCTCTCCAAGGAGAAATATTCCAAGAGGCCAAAGAGTAAGTGGGAATATTCACTCATATTCCTCAAAGGTCAACCCAATAATACACTTTATATATTGTTTCTTTCTCCCCCTTCCTCAGTATTTTAGGTACCTATTATGACTACCTTGAACCTTCCCAACATGACCCTAGGGATCCTGGTCTGGTACATGAATGTAATATTCCTAATTAACTGCTTCTAGTTGGAATATTATATGTTGCTCTATTTTGCAACTTAGAAGAATAAATGGGGTAGGGAGACCCTTAAGTCACTTTAGTAGGAATAAAACATTCCCAATGTGAATGGGGATTAGTTTAGATAGGAAAAATAAATCCACCTTTGGTGTGAAAGGAGGTAATGCACGTGGACTAGATCTATCTTGAACAAATCAACAACGTTGCTAAAAGAGAAGGAAAGCTAGTGGGGACAACACAGTTTTGATGGAGGACTCTTTGCAAGGAAGTAACCTCATGAATGAGTGGGGTCAGGGGTGAGAAGGCTCCCCAAAAATAAAAAGGAAGGGATGGCAGCCATGAAAGGCATTCAAAATCTTGTCTATGTTTGGGTCTTATGACTTCTTGCATGCTTCAGCTGTTTAGCTAGGTTTGCTGCATTGTTTAGTGCAAGGGATTCTCATGTGGGAGTTCCATCCTCTTTCTTGAAAATTTTGTTGAAGGGATATGAGAGGAGCCTTCTGGGCTACATTTCCACTATCATACTTTGTTTCTAAGCTTCAAAATAGAGCAACATATAATATTCCAACTAGCAGCAGCTAATTGAGAATATTACATCAATGTACCAGACTGGGATCCCCAGGGTCATATTGGGAAGGTTCAAGGTAGCCATAATAGGTACAGAAAATACTCCAGAAGGGGAGTAAGAAACAATATCTAAAGCCTCTTATTGGGAATATCTATGTTGCAAAAAATGAAGCACAAGGAGTAGATCTGAGATCTAATGCTGCAGATCTATAGAAATATTCAGAAATTCATGAACATTCAGATCTGATCTGATATATGTAATATGACGATCTCCTCAAATGGATCTCAAATGTGAAGGGAAGATTCCCAACACATGAAAACCACTCCAAAAAGTCTGCCAAAAGACCCTGCAACATTACCCACATAGATAACGCAGTCCTGGAAGCAATACTGCGCTGTAGGCTTTAGTACATTTTCGGTCTCATGCCAAGATCTAAAAATGTAGCTCCATTGATCCAATACTCTCTTTCCAATGGGATAGAAGCCTTCCCCACTGAAAACGAGCACTATAATGGTCTAGATCTGAGTAGATCTAGCCTCCACTTGTTGCAAATTTAAAAGACAACGAAACCGTCAACAGGATCTACATTGTAATTGGAAGAAGAAGCTTGGCCTTCAACTAGATAGTGGACAATAAATGCAAGACACTTCCAAGAGGCCTCCCAAGGAAAGAGGTGGGATTCCCAATCACGAACACCCAGTCCTAGACAACACTATTCTTATCTAAACATCAAGAGAATGAGATATTTCTAAACAGACAAATATATACTCTGAAAATACAATACCATCAACAACCTTCTCATGCTGTCATCCTCTTCCTTTTATAAGTTGAGAGCTTGCAAACCCTAAACCACCTTCAATGAAGTGGCTCCTTTCAAATGAACCATCTATATCTAAAACTACGTCGTGCATCATTGATGGAAAATCCTCAAAAACAGTGCTATAGATTTGGTCATGGTTGACCCAGTTAAAATGTTCATCCCCTTTCACACCTAAGGGTGCCTTCTTACTTAGCCAACATATAGCATTTTTCACATTTAGCATTGATTTATTTACTATTTAGGAGTTTTATGATCCTCCTTTACAAATTTATTCATGAAACAAAAAAACAAAGCAAAAATGAATATTCCCATTAGCTTAGGACTAATTGGGAATATCACAGTCCTCCCCTCCAAAATGTGTCTTGTACTCAAGTAATTGATAAGGTGAGTGCTGAAACTCTTCTCCTCCTCCATTGGAGACACCATCATGTATTAATATTCCTCCATAAGCTAAGTGATCACCAATCCAACCCTCCATGAATTGTTCCTCCAAAGTTCTCATGAGATGTAAATAATCCATCCCACAAGGAGACAATAACTCAAATGAAACAAACATGGTTTTCCTAATGCCCTCCATGAAACATGTAGCATAAGATACATGGATAACCACTAGCCCATTAGGCACATGCATACCTCCCACCCTCCCTCCATACATTCCCATAAAATGTACAAGTATATCATCAATGTATGGGAGAAAAACTACATACAAACATAAATTTGAGCATGTGGAGTTGAGTCATAGTCCCACATGTGGAACTAGCATAGTGAATCTCCTGCCTGCATCAAATCAAGATATGGTAAGTGGTTTCCCCACCACTTACTTGCTACCCATTTTATCTCACTATGTCTGAAAGTGTGAGATATGTTTTGTGCCTTAGGAAAGAACCCATCATGATGGAAAATCTCCCTTTGTTCATCAAGGAAGTGGCCAAATTCAGAAATTTTTGTGGCCCAATGATGGCCATGAAGTTTACAAGATATATTACTCCTCCTTGGAGCTATTTCCTGCATAATCATGGTGAGATAATGCATACAATTAGAAAATAAAACATGTCTTACATGATCATATTCTTCACTGACAATACTCTTCATAGACATGGAGTGGTGCATAGATCTATCTCCTCTCTCAAAAGAAGGAAGAGATGGCTGAAATAACTCTTTCATAGAGTCATGTTGCTATGAAAACTCCACATAGTTCATGCATTCTTGAAAATTATTATGTAGTTCTCCTTTCAAGCCTTCCCAATCAAAGCTCCTCACAATTATGTTGTAGATCTTCATGCAATACATATGGCTGAAACACAACTCTGTATAAGCTCTTCGTAGTATCTTCTCCTTGAGCTTGGAGGCTCTAGAAAAGAAGATCCTACCATGATGACATATGACTCCTCCTTGGAATAAATATCCTTCTCCATGCAGCTGGTCATCATGTATCATACAAGTGTGAAGATCCTTAGAATAATCCACCAACAATTGGGATCTCCAATATGGATCTAAACTTCTCAACAATGACGGCATTGATGATGTATCAACAATAATGTCTGTCATGTTTTTTCTCTTCTCCTTGACATATCTCATGTCAAAGGTATGTGTTGGAAGGCCATTCCTTCCATTCTTCTCCTCCCACAGTCTAGAACCAGAAATGAGACTGTGTGATGATGATAAGGGAAGAAGATCTCCCTCCTCCTTGAGCTTACTCAAGACTCCCAGCATTGTAGCTTTGTCTTCTAGTGCTCCAATACCTCATGGATCTAAGATTGGAGCATCATATTGTGAGGTCTTCCCCACAAGATCTGAATCAGGTGGCCTCCCACATGGTTTTCCACTAGATAAAAGTGTCCCATGCAGAAATCTCATGAGCATGAGAGTTGGGACTATAAGGTCATTGCTTCCACTACCCAAATCCATCTCTAATTTCTATGCGGAAGTGGTATATGAGGGGTATGTATGCATGCCTTTGATCATTTGATATTCACCACAGTTCTTGTCCACCCATTCCATTTTCAAAGCCTCCCAATCAGTGGTGACTTTCCCCAATGTAATCGAGCATTGAACACCAAAAATCACATTGGTGTCTGGTATGTCAACCACAGATAAGTGATCAACCAAAGAGTAAGTTCCCATGCTGACTAAAAGTGATGGGACGTAATGCATGCATTTCATTTTTCTATCTCCTAGGACCAAAATAGTGAATCCCTTAAAAGTATCAGTGGTTATTTCCCTCCTTTGCACAAGATGGGCATCAATGAAATTGTGGGTGGCCCCACTATCAATAAATACAGAAACCCTCTGATTCAAGATTTAACCTTGAACTCTTAAGGTCAAGTACTTAGGTACTCCTCTAAAAGATGCAAGAGTCCCTCGAATAGGAGCAAATGCTCCATTTCCATCTCTTGATGGTGTTGTATCTCCTCCAGCAATGTCAGCGTTGTGACCTGTTCTTGGTTCATCTTCTTGTTCCTCCTCAATATCTGAGAAGACCTCTATGTAATGTGCTTTTCCAACAACACATCTATGTCCAAGTGCACATGATTTTCAGCAAGTGAAGCTTAGCTTCCTTTTTCATAGATCTCTTCGAAATTCATCATCAATAGGCTTCTTGTATGAGATCTCCTTTGAAGGATCAGCTTTCACTTCCTTTCCCTTGGAAGGGAAAGAGGGCTTGTGCTGAAATTTTGCCTTCGCTTTTGGCAAGGAATCTTGAAGGTCTCTAGCCATCTCAATAACATCATGCAGGGTAGTGGGCTTGGTATATTTCACCAACCCATGAAGAGGTTCATCTAAACCATCAATGAACATGTACACCCTTCTTATTGTAGACAAATCAGGAACCATAACAGATAATCTCAAAAATTTAGAAATGTAAGAATCTATATTACCTGAATGTTTCAAATTTGCAAGGCTCATGAATGGTGCCTCTGGATCTCTTCTATCAAATATTTCCACCACCCTTCTAGTGAACTCTGAATAAGCAATCACATTGGCATGACCCAATGTTGACAAGCCATGGAACTACCAGTCATGTGCTTCACCTTCAAAGTGCAGAGCTGCAATCTTGATAGCCTCCATCTCCGGAACCTTGTACAACTGAAAGTAGATGTCAACTTTTTCTACCCATGCTTTGGAAAAACACTTGGATGACCCATAAAAGTTGGGTAAAAATAATATGCCCATAGAGTGATGTCTATCATGATTCTGACTGAATGCACCATATCTATGATGATGCATTGCTCTTATTTTGTCCTTAAGCTGACAAAACTCCTGAAAACTCAAGTGATCTTTGAATCTCTAATTTTGAGATTCATATTCTTAAAAATAGTCTTCAAGGGATTCTTGCTCTTGAAACCCTTCATTTCACACAACCAAAAAGGTAGGCATGGTAGAGTATTGGGAAACTTGTGGCTGATGCATTGGTTGATCATTCTAGTGGTGAGACATGCTAGAGCTTTCTCCAAGATGAAATCCCTTAGGATATTCTTTGATTCTATCCAATCTCATCTCTTTGATCTCTCTAGAAATATATTTCATGGCTGTCAAAAGGATCTTAGCAAATTCCTTTCCTTATTCATCACTTCCAGATGCAGGGGCTTTACCCTTGTCTTCATTGTCATTGGTGTAATCAAATTTCTTTTGTCTTCTCTTTAGATATTGCTTCTCTCTATCAGTAAGAGGTTCTTCTTCTTCTAAAGAAATATTATATTCTTATAATGCATATGTTGTGCGAAGATGATGCTCTAATACCATTGTAATATTTCCAAATGGGGAATGTAGCAATATTAAATAGTTATGTAGAGAAATAACATAGATCATCTAAGTAAGAGTAGGAGGCAAATATGGACGCTCTTTATTTACATTCACATCAGAAAAATATATGCACAAGATAGTCCATGAGATATAAAATAGGAAATAGAAGACTTCAATGGAATAAAATCCTCAAAAGGAGGTGTTGCAACCATGTATTAAGATTGAAAAGAGCTTGACAGCATTATTTTATTGGCTACAACAACTGTAGATTACACTTTAGATATAGAGAAGATCCATGTATGAAAAATTAGATCTATATCAGATCCATACACAAGATAGGCTCTTCTTCATATTACCCTTGGGGTTTTCAGTAAAACATGAGATCTAATGCTGCAGCTTTCAAAGACAACCAAACCCTCAACAGGATCTACGTTGTAGTTGGAAGAAGAAGCTTGGCCTTCAGCCAGATAGTGGACAATAAATGCAAGGCACTTCCAAGAGGTCTCTCAAGGAAAGAGGTGGGATTCCCGATCAGGAACACCCAGTGCTAAACAACACTATTCTCAGCTAAACAAAAAGAGAATGAGATATTTCTAAATAGACAATATACTTTGAAAATACAATACCATCAACAACCTTCTCATGCTGCCATCCTCTTCCTTTTATAAGTTGAGAGCTTGCAAACCCTAAACCACCTTCAATGAAATGGCTCCTTTCACATGAACCATCTCTATCTAAAATTGTGCTATGCATCATTGATGGTCACTCCTCCAAGACAACGATGTAGATTTGGTCATGGTTGACCCAGTTAAAATGTTGAGCCCCTTTCACATGAAGGGTGATTTCTTACATAGCCAAGATATAGCCTTTTTCACATTTGGCATTGATTTATTTACTGTTTAGGAGTTTTATGATCCTCCTTTACAATTTTATTCATAAAACAGAAAAAAAAAACAAAAATGAATATTCCCATTAGCTTAGAACTAATTGGGAATATTACACCTTCTTAGAAGGATTCATTTATTAACATTGTTGTGGTCTCTGATCTTCATGTCACAACAATAGGGGGCATTCTCCTGTGCTGCCCGAACTTTGATTTTCAAATAAGTGTAATATCTAAAAACCACTTTTCGACAACTATTACACCTGTTTCAAAAAATAAAACCTAATTAAAAACAAAGCAAAAAATATGATAATAAGAATCTAACTATGAAAACCTCTTTTGGGGCATAGTCAGACAATCTAGTAGCTATTGAAAACCACTTTTGTGGCAGCTGTTACACTCATTTTTTCTAGAACATCATCCTTTTTCCTGCATATTCTACATGATGGTGTTGCACATTTGTTTTCAGTCTTTTATTTTTTAACAATAAATTTTTTATGATGGATAACGCATTTTGTCAACAAAGTTTTGAAATCTTGGTTGTCGTCATGACACACATCAATTATTACAATAGCTTGAAGGTGGCCACCATGACTGCTGCAGGAATCATGCCATCACATCAATCTCTTCCTCCATGTATTTTCAGGTACGTCACCAAAAAGGTAACATTATCATCTTCTAATAATTGATGATTATGGAAAATTAATGACAATCCTTTTGATGGTTGTGGACTATCATCATCATTATAGTTGGGGTGGCTGAATATTTTCATAATCACGAATAATCTGTTAGCTTTTAAGGCTGCCATTAATCCCATGATTTATCGAATTTAATACCATATCAACCAATCATGACTGCATATTTTCAGAAAGGGGGATTGTAATAGAACTATGAGGTTCTACATAATTGGGCATTAATAGAAAGAATATGTGGGTACAAATCATAAATTTAAAACCCTTTTCACCTCTCCACCATCGTGACACTCCGTCATCTCCCTCGGTTGGAAGTTCTTGCACCCTTGATCGAAAAATTCTCAACTCGGATATTACAGAGAAGGTTTCTATAATACACTAAGTAGTGCATTGATACCCTAGCTAACTAAGCTAATGGAAGTAATCAGGTATAATAGCAAAAATGGAGGTATCTGCGATGAGGTACAAACCAAATTCTATTGATACATTGCAGAATTGTTTGGTGGCATATAAGATATTCAAAGATGTCCAGTGGCTCGATTATTTACAGAATTTGAAAGGTTCAGGTGAATAGATTGCGATGGAGTTCGCCAGAAATTTGAACAACTGTCGGACCAAAGTCAAGGGCTTGCAGATCGATGTAATAGAGGAGTTTTTTTCCCGAGTAACATCACTGTCGACTGAAGGGAGAAGGTGGTTCAATAAAAATTTCAATGATCCTTCTTTGAAAGAGGATTGACTTGAAGGAGAGGAGAAGCTTGAGAAGAATGGAAGAGGGGTCAATAGGTTGTCACTTCCCTAACCTTCAGCAGATGTTGCTCTGAATATGATAAAATATATCACCTGTGAAGGGAGGTCCATTATTGTTTTTAATTATTATTTTCCCTTATTGAACCATCTTCAACATCAACAGAGAATTAACCTTCCATATTTCCTGCTGGTAAATATCAATCATATGGTTGCAAGCAGTCAAAATGGAAGCACACTCTGAAGCTTGTGTTACCAATCACGATCTCATCAAGTTAATTGTATTGAATGTTTTGAACCATCAAGGAAAGAGTTGGGAGGATTTCAGATGAAAGAGGCCCAGAATGAGCCAAGGAAAACAGGTTGGGACTTCAGGAGAAAGTCAGGAGGAAGTTGGAAGCTGAACTGGGTCTTCTAAGGTCACAATCCAGAAAAGGCACCTTGATAAGCTAATTGGAGACAAACAACCAAAGAAAAGGGTGAAAATCAACGTGCCTGCAGAACCGCTATCTACATTTGAAGAGCAGGAGGAGGAAAAAAAGCTAAAAGAAGAAGAAAAAAAACCTCGATCAGAGGAATCCCCCTCGTCAGGCAGGGATGAAACATAGACCCTGCTTATACAAATTGAGAATTTAAGGAAATAAATTCAGCATTTGAAGAAGGAATTAACCAAATATAGGAAATCAAAAACCTGAAGGTTAGATACCCTAGCTGAAGCTGTTAAGAAAGTCGGGGAGGGGGGGAGAAAAATTCAGGATCAGTACGTGTGGCATGTTCCCAAGAATTAGTAGCAACAGGACACAAAGTTTGTCAAAAAAGAACCTACTCGATGGAAACTCAAACAAAACCTGGGGAGGCTACTGTATAAGAACCAGTAGTTAAAGTAGATCCTCCCATGGTAATTTACTTGGAAGATGACAAAAAATAACATGTAGACGCCACTGTTGTTATATAGGAACTAATAGTAGCTATGGAGGCTGACCAAGGCGAAAATAAAATGACTTCTATAAAATAACCCACCTATGACAATGTTTTCACACAAGAACCAGTGCTTGAGGTGGAGCAATCATAGCTCGGAGTGGTTATCACATCCACACTTGATGTTGCATGTATTGGAACACGAGGCTCCGATGATGGATGGAGCTCCGCGAGGACTTTATTGATCTCTGAGTTGCATAAGTGGAAGTAGGAGGCACTCTCCCTTCAAGAGCGAGTGATCTCACTGGATGTACATTAGAAGAAACTAAGTTCCCTATAGGAAAAATAGGAAGAGAAATAATTGAAGAGGAGCTAGTGGGAATGGAAATGAAGAGTAGCTACAAATAAATAGGAGGAACAGTTGTTGTTATTATAGAAACAGGTTCAGGATTTGACTATTGATAAACAGAAGCTTCGTGATATCTCCCTCAACCTGTTAGGGTGCAGGCGACCTTCCCTGTCTTGCCCTATTTGTTTTGGGATCACTTTTATTTATTTCAATTGAAATCTATCATGGAAGACATGCCTTATGTGGGTACTTCTACCCACACTTTTCTTGATGTGTTTTGCGCCAATGACTTTGATGAACATAGCTTGTTGTGCGAGCTCTTTTTTCATATCATCTTTGGTGAGAATGTCAGCATGTAGATGGTGGCAACTGTATTCTCATATATGGGAGACGTGCAGTTACGTGCCTTTATTTCATTCATGAAAAATCAAATCGAATGGCATCCAAAGGCGAAATCAATGGAGACTAATGAAAATAAGACAACGCTATGGATTAGAGAAGAATGAGGAAGGGCCACTGAGTTGAGGCATGAAATTAACATGTTTTTAAGTAATCCTGGGTTGAGGGGACTAGCTACTACCTATAGAAGAAGAATCATGGAGGTCTATCTTAATCAATTTGCATAGATGAAGAGTCGAGCGCTAATAGGGTGCCTCAAGCACACCAAAGAAAATAGTGTCAAGCTACAAGAAGGGGATCCTTTTATATTCTAAAATTTCGTAGTTATTGTTACATGTATACTAGAATATGCCCAAATGTTAAAATCCCTTGGCACCTTCTGGATTGGATTGAAATTTAGATTTGCTTTGATATGGTTGCCAGTGGAAGAATACCAGGACCACTACGCATTGAGCGGTCACGAAGAAGAGTCTCGTCCAAGATAGTTGTTTGCTAGTCAGGGGTAGAGGTCTCCAGACGAAGACACAATCGACGCTTACGACTTCACTGACATGCATAAGAGGTATAATCTAGGGAGCTGAGATTTTTTCATGAGCACATGCAAGCACTTAAGCTAGGGGGAGATTTTGGGTGTCATTTTTATACCTCTTTCCTACATTTTCTTCCCTCATTTATTCCTTTTTTACTGTTAGGCCTCTGTAATTTAGTAGATTGGCAAGACTAAATGCTACAGAGACTACATCAAAAACCACTTTGAGATTCTAGGATCTAGCCCTCCTGAATCCAGAGAGGGATCTCTCTATAAGTGCAAAGATTAATTTCTCTTTTAAGGTTTTTAGTATGATATTAGGCTAGTTATTAGGAACAAGGGTTTTTGATGTAGTCTCTGCAGCATTTAGTCTTGCCAATCTACTAAATTACAGAGGCCTAACATTTCTGGAAACCATACTGGGGAGTATCTGAGTAAAATCCTTAAGGAAAAACACTCAGTATAGTATAAATAGCTTTCTTCAAGAACTACCAAAGCAAATGGTGATCATGATAGGACTTATTTGAATCATTGACAAACTAAGTAACCCTTAGGATTCTCATAGAGCCTTATCAAACCTTGAAGGAATCAGCTAGCTAAGCCATAAGAGTAAAATATGTTTGTCTAATCATCGTAGCTAAGTGTGGAAACAAATTTAGGACACTCTCATAACCCATAGGACTGAAAAAACTCAGAAAACCCAAAAATATTTCAGATTGGTATTCAAACCTTTTAATGGTGGTGGACCATAAAACATTTTACCTTTTAAAGCTAAAAATTTCCACCTAGTAACTCCACAATCCTAAATAGACCTAAAGACTCCACTGGGAAACCCATTACTATCATAACATCATACAAACTCAGTTAAGAAGACCTTGAGCATTTAAAGTTTCCTTGCTAAAAAATCAGTTAGCCTACTAAAGATTGTCATATTTGGTTAAACCTTTCTTGTTGTTGGGTCTGAAAACATAGCATATTGGCTTCTAGAAGAGTTCATACTAGAGCCTATCCTGACCCAAACCCTCCTGAGATAGTTTATAATCCTGAAAGTATACTTAGGAAGTCTCCTAAGTTTAAAGCTTCAACTATTGTCATATCATTCCATAGAGCTAATTATGTTCCTGAAAACCTTACAGCTCTACAAGATTCACAAGTCGACTTAAGAAACCCATTTAGAACTAGGTCACTTGATGATATAGATCAGAAAGGCTTTGAGCCTTCACCTTTATCCCAAGATAGTGGTGAAAACACTGGTAGTAGAGAAACTAGCCCACCTGATTTACATTTCCTGCATAATTTTGGTTTCTCTCATCCTAGACCTGCTCAATAGCCTTTTCCTGGTCCATCCACTTCTGTTATCCATGCACCCACTGTTAAAACCACCCCATTCCATCAACCCCCTCCTATCTTACATCCTCCACCTGTAAACCCCCCACTTTTTCCACAACCTCCTATCGTGGAAACATGGTATGCCCCTCTAGTCCTTCCTTTACCTTTAGTCAATCTGCCACAAGACTATCATTCCAAGATACCATTATTTGATGCCAGTGGTGCTACTGCTTCTTCACAACATGTGGACAAGATGAATGACTAATTTGATAGAAATGAGATTGATGATGAAACTATCAAACTTAGGTTATTTGCTCAAAGCTTAGGGGGAGAAGCAAGAAAATGGTTCAAAGGCTTAACCCCTAACAGTATTAATGATCTCCAATCCCTCCATTAGTCATTCCTAAAAAAATGGGAAGTTAGAAAAAACCCTCTCCAAATACTTTCAGACTACAACAACCTCAAAAGAAACACTGGGGAAAGTGTTCAAAATTATTGCACTAGATTCAATAGTGTTTATACTGCACTGCCTCTAGACTTGAAACCTCCACAAGGCTCAGCCTTGAGCAAGTTTCCCGAAGGATTTGATCCTTAAATGGCCTATCAGCTAAGGGAAAGAGACCCTTCGACTCTAGAAGACATGCAAAAAGGATGTCTTGCTGTGGAAGTGAATTTGATGGAGAAAAGAGCAAGGATGAAGAATGAAAAGAAAGTATCATTAGGGAAGAATATGCACCCTCCACATGTAGCTGAAAAATGGAAAGAATGATGGAGGAGATGATGAAAAATATGAGCATACTTGAGAGAGCACAAGCTAGAGAAAACCAATCAGCTCCCCAAAACAGAAATCAATCACAAAATCAAAATCAAAATTTTAGGAGAAATCAACCTCAAAACAGACAAAGAGAGGATGATCAACAAATCATACCTCCTTTCCAAGAAAACTATGTAAGCGAGGTTGAAGAAACAATTGAACAAATAGAGGAAAATGACATAAACATGTTAGGAGTAGACAATGATACTTTTGATGTTCCTCACAATAGGAAACAAGGTTTATATACATCGTATGATGATGGAAGAATGGAAGATGAAAATTATTATCAAGAGCTAGAAAATTTCATCATAGAGACCCCAAAAGAATATGACCTTAGGAGTAAAAAGAATCAGGAAACTCCTAAAACCAAAACCTCTGATAATTCTACAAAAAATAGCCCTGTGAGAAAACCCAAAAACATTAAACAAAAAGAAAAAATAGTGGCCATAAATTTTGATCAAAACAAAGAGAAAGGCACTTAAATTAATGAAAAACAGAGTGCAGATTTTAGCAGCGTTAGTACTTCAGCTAGTGCTCCTATTAAAAGAATTTTGACCAATGAAAATAGAGGAAATCAGCAAACTAATGTTTCTGATAAAGTGGTGATTAACAAGGCTGAAACAAACATTGTAAAAAATCAGTTTCCTTTCAGTTTGGAACAGGAAATTTCCAAGATTAGAATCTCTGTTCCCCTCACTGAATTAGTCACCCAAGATGTATATAGAGCACAAATTTTGAAAGCCTTCAACATAGGAGAAAATAATGACACTGTCAAGCTCAGTGATGACCAACCAGAGCTCTTATTTGGTCCTAAGATTGAAGGAAGCTACCAAGAAGGGCCAGTTCCTCCATTTTATGTTAGTTTGAAAATTCATGACAAAATTTTACACAATGTTATGCATGATTCAGGGGCCTCTAAAAATTTAATGCCCAAAGAAGTAATGGAGAGTCTAGGCCTTGAAATTACCAGACCATACAAATATCTATACTCCTTTGACTCTAGTAGAGTGAAATGTTTAGGTTTGATCAAAGACCTATGTGTGAACTTAGCTCAAATTCCAGCCAAGTGTTTAGTAATGGATATTGCAGTGGCTGATGTACCCCCCAAATATGGTATGTTGTTATCAAGATCATGGGGAACTAAGTTACAAGGAACAATGCAAATGGATATGACATGTTAGCCCCCCTATGAAATTCTTGACAAGAAAGCAGGGGGCTAGATAGTTTTGGAGCCTTCAAGGAATGCATCTCCCCTGAAGACACATCATCCTTGAAGTCTTCTGCAAGCCTCTACTTTCTAGTGCAATCCCCTCTGCTGATTTCCCATCTAAAGCCTGACCAGTTATAGAATTCTGCTCCTCAAAGGGCCTGATTTCCCCCTTGTATCCCTGCAAGTGCCCACATCCTAATCCCTTGCCCCCTTTGTCAAATTCCCCTCGTTTCCTCTATTTATCCTCTCAATCCTCTAAAATCCCCAAAAAATCCCCTTCAAATTCTACCCATGTCCCTTGTTTAGCCTGATTCGCTATCTATCTTCCTATCGTTACCCTTATAAGGCTTCAAAATGCGTTAAAATGGCTTTTAAAATCCACTTGGAACCTTATACCAGGCTTAGCTCCCTTCCCATTAGCCCGCGTCTTTTCCTCCACATGATCCGGCGCTGAAACCATTCGCTGACCCCGAAGGCACTGTCCCTTTGTTCATCGGGCACGATTACAGCCGTCGATCTGTACAGATCAGGTGGCGACCGTGTCCTCCACAGTCCCTTTGTTTTCCCATTATATTCTCCCAGCGCGCCATCGCCATCCATTTTTCATGAAGATCTGATGGTCCATAGTTCTCCCGCTAGTGGTCCCCACCCATGCACTATTCCAAACCCACTGGTTTCCATCGCACCGCCTATGCGCGATGGGCGGTTTCTCTCTAATGCCCAGCGATTCCATACAGCTGCCGACGCGTGTCTTCTGTACGATCCCAAAACCGCTGGCCCATCGCGCATTAACTTTCAACCACGGACGCGCAGCAATATTCATATCAGCCGTCAGATCTTGAGCACCTCATCCAATGGTTGTCATTCATCTGAGCTACGCACTGCTTAACCCCCGTTCATCGCACCTGCTAGCCCACCGTCTGTCTCCCTCCACCGTCGATCTCCGCAAAGCACTAGTTTGAAGACCCCGAGGACCGATCAAAGGTCTTGAACACAAGTAAAAGGTAACATCAGGGCTTATTCGTCAGTAGTATGTTTTTCTTCATTAAGGATAGGGCACCCATGCAGCTTTTATTATGCACTGTGCCCCTGAAGAAATTTCCACCAGATAGCAGACCGAAACTACTAGAACATTTGATTCACAGCATGGCAGACCTAAGTATCATTTATTTCCATTTTTTTTACTCACCAAAAGTACTACAAACCACCGCAGCCTAAGTACCCCAAAGAATTCCAGGGATTAAATGCTCATAATATTAAACAGAATGGGCCTCAGCCCTCTCTCTTTTCAGAAGTTTTAATACAACATTTAGTTCCTCACCAACCTATACTACTTCTCTTCAGCTATAAAGCTCAGAAAGAAACATTGTAAAGGTGTTTGATGAGATAACAGAGAGGTGCAAGGAGTTTCTCTTGAGATAAATTTTATTTGTATAATTGTAAGATAGGCTTAGGAAGATGTATTCAGACTGAATGAACAAGCTATTGGCTATGTTGTACCTAATTGGTGTTGATGTTTAATATGATAAGCAAATTTCATTGGATCCTGATCTAAAGCTACGGTGATGTTTTTCTATCTCTGTGTTTATTTCCATTTCATTTCATTTCATCTGGCTCGCATCATAAATTTGGCATAAGATTTACCCTTGTTAGGTGCCTTATGTTGCTTCTCTCCTAGCCCTTTATGTTTTATGCTTAATGTGTTTATCTAAAGATTGATTTCAGTTGATTTAACCAGTGTAGTGGATGTTGTTGCCTACTAGCTGATGTATGAATTAACGAAATCAGTTTTAGATGTTCTTGTTAGGATTTAATGGAATGTGTTGAGAACACTGGGAGTTCTAGAACCCTGTATCTGCCTCACTAGGATCTTTCCATTCTGATTAAGCCTTTCCAAGTTCCCTTGTGCTGCCTCTGATTTTGTCCAAGCAGGTCTGGAGTTAAATGACCTCTTACCTGATCTATAGATGGGATTAGTTGGTTCACCCCCATTCACTCTCAGTCCTTAATGTCCCATACCACCCTATCACTTTAGGATCCAAGGCTTTAGATGACTAGCCCAACTGAAAGCTTGCATATTGATAGCAAGTAAATCCTTTCTTGACTCCACTACCCAATGGACTTGATTTTCTTTGGATTATCTCTCCCTTGCCTAAATTCTTCTTTGCCCAGTCTTTTCTCATGATGAAATCTTCCTTCCTGACTGCCAACAACCAAAATCTTAATCAAATAAACAAACCCTGTGCATATAACTAGCCTAAAATCATAACTTAGAGCCTCAAAGACATACACTTTGACTCATATAGAGAGATCCCTCTCTGGACCTAGGAGGGCTAGATCCCAAGGTTTGAAAGTGGTTCTGATGTTGTCTTGTCTTTTGGTCTTGCCAATCTGGCCAAAACACGGGAACCCCAACATAATGGCAACTCCGCTGGGGATCGAGTGCATTACACTTTAAGCATCCTTAAGCATTCAAAAGACCCAGAATCTCTGGTTCGGTTGGCAGTTAAACAGATTCTATCCTCACATCAACCTCTACACCATTTTTGTGCTTCCCCATACTCTTGGACAGAGTCTGGAAAGGGCCAAGTAGCCTCCGGATCTCACACTCTCTCTGAGGTGACACATCTGGTAAATGCCCTCCTAGTCAATCTCTGGTTAGAGTTTGCTGTGTTTTGAAGATATCCTTGAAAGAGGACATCCCACAAGCACTATGGTGGACAGTGTACCCTCCCAAAACATCTCAAACCTTGCACCTGGCAACTCCAAGGCTCCATAAACATTTCAAAGACTCCACTGGTGATCGGTAGGCCTGCTGATTATCTTGGTTTCACATAAGAATCCACTGGGATACCAGCCTTTTAAACAACATCAACCACAATAGGAAAATCAAGTAGGGTTAGCTCTTAGTTTAAAGGCAACATTCTGGCTTCAAGAAACGTCTATACAAGAGCATATCCTAACCCAAACCCACCTGAAATAGTTGATAACCCTGAGAGAATCATCAAAGGATCTCCTACACTTGAAGGAAAAATTATTTCTAGTCACATTCATAGAGCTAACTCTGCACCAGAAGACCTAACAACTCTATCACATTTTCTCCCTGACCTAGACCTACCTAATAGACTACCAAGGACTAGGTCATTCAATCATCTGGACCAGCCAGACCCTAAGTTTCACAGTTCACCATATCATAGTGGTCAACACACTAGAGACAGAGGAAGCCCTCCATCTACACCACCTGATATCCACTTCATTCAAAACTTGGGGCTCTCCCACCCTAGATCTGCTCAACAAACTTTTGTTGGTCCTAATATCCCTATCATCCATATACCAGTTGCTCAAGTTAACCTTGTACCCCATCAGAACATTATCATGGCAGTCTGGTATGCACCTCTGGTTTTACCTCAACCCTTGTTACCCTTACCCAATGATTATCAGTCAAAAATCCCACACTTCACTGCTAAAGAATCCATCACAGCTCAACAACATGTAGATCAGATGGAGGATTCTTTTGACTATATGGAAATTGATGATGAAACAATCAAAATGAGAATCTTTGCCCAAAGCTTAGGGGGTGATGTAAAGAAATGGTTTAAAATTTTACCTCCTGGCAGTATCCAAGATCTCCTTGCATTATATCAAACCTTAATAAACAAATGGGAAGTTAGGGAAAACTCTCGCCAGCTCCTAGTAGACTACATGACCTTTAAGAGGAACGTGGGAGAGAGCGTCCATGATTACACCACTAGATTCAACAGCATTTACAATGCTCTCCCTCCACACATGAAACCTCCTCAAGGTATGGCCCTAGCTAAATATCCTGATGGATTTGATGCTGACATGGCCTATGAGCTAAGAGATAAAGAGTATAACACATTGGAAGACATGCAGAAAGGAGCCATAACTATAGAAGCAAACTTGATGGAAAAGAGGGCAAGATTGAGAGTTGAAAAGAGAGTAACATATAGAGATGACAATGTAGCCTCCACATCTGATCCCAATTATGATATATTATCTAAGAATGTGGAGAAGCTGCAACAAATGATGGAAAAAATGGTTGTCACAGTCAGAAATCAAAACAGAAACCAAAATCAGAACCAAAACTTTAGGAGAAACAATACCACTCCCAACAGACAAAGAGAGTCAGACCAACAAGTTGTTCCCCCATTCCAAAACTTTCTTGATGAAGATGAGGGAATCATAGAAGAGTTTGAAGTGAATGAAATAAACATGTTCGAAACAGAAAATTCAGTCCATGGCTATCCCACAGAGGAAGATCAGCCCTTATCCACATATTGGGATGAGGAGTGGTCAGAGTCTTAGGATTACAGACTTGGATTTGAAAATGCCATCATGTAGGTCAGAGAACAATATGAATTTAGGAGAAAAAAGAATCGAGACACTTCCAAACCAAAAACTCCTGAGATTAACAATAAGAAAAGACCTGAGAAATCTTCTAAAGCAATTGCTGAGAGTAATAAAACAGCAGCTGAAAGTTCTGGAAAAAACAAGGAAAAAGACAACCAAGACACTGAAAAACAAAGCCAACCAACCAGCAGCACTAGCACTGCAGTTAGTGCTCCTGATAAAACGATTCTTGACCCTGTACATAGTGAGGAATCACAAAATGATTTAGCTACTAAGGTAGTAGCAAATAAAATAGAGTTGAGCACTCCAAAGACCCGGTCCACTTTCAATTTATAAAGTGAGATTGCAAAAATCAAAATCTCTGTACCATTATCTGAGCTGGCCACTCAGGATGTATATAAAGGAAAAATTTTGAAAGCGTTGAATTTGGGGGAAAACAAGGACACTATGAATTTCAGTGATGATCAACCTGCCCTCTTGTTTGGTTCAAATATTGAAGGAAATTTTCAGGAAGGGGTAGTTCCACCTTTTTATATCAGTCTCAACATTCATGACAAAATACTCCACAATGCCATGCATGATTCTGGAGCATCACACAATTTAATTCCTAAGGTGGTGATGGAAAGATTAGGCCTAGAGATAACCCGCCCTTACAAAGATTTGTATTCGTTGGACTATAGCAGAGTAAAATGCCTAGGTCTAATCAAAGACTTGTGTGTAAGCCTCACCCAGATTCCTGCTAAGTGTATGGTCATGGACGTGGTGGTGGCAGATGTGCCACCTAAATATGGCATGTTACTATCTAGATCATGGGGAGCCAAACTGCAAGGGACAATGCAGATGGATGGCTCATATGCCATTGTCCCTATATTTGGCCAACTTAGAAAACTGTATAGGGAGTCCCAAATGAAATTCCTAGTAAGTAGCTCTGAGAAGCCTGAAAACTCCCCTTTATACTCTGTGCATACAGATCTGGATTCATTCATCCTGTACAATGACCAATCCGTAGGAGAACCAGAATCAGGAAATGGAAGCGCAAAGGACAACACCGAGCCCATGAACGTAAACATAATGGCTACTCTGGAGGAATACGATGAATAAAACCATGGGTAGAGTACTCAAAATGAAACTCAAAGTAAACAGGAAACACAATGCATTCAATCTATCAGTCACTCTCCTAAAACCTACCCACCAAGCGAAGAACAAGATGATTCACAACCTAGCACAGACCCCACAATGCAATATAATGGCGAACCCCTGTGGGAAATGAATTTCGATGGATCCTGTACTAGGAAAACTGCCGGAGCAGGGGTGTGGTTACATAACGTAGAGAGTGATTATGTAGAGAGCCACGCTGTCAATATGAACTTCAAATGCACAAATAATATTGCAGAGTATGAGGCTCTTATCCTGGGCTTAAATCTGTTGAAAAATTTAGGAGCTCGTAGGGTAACTATGCTAGGAGACTCTGAGTTAGTTATCAAACAAGTGAATGGTGAATACACAGCAAAACAACCTAGACTGAGGGCATATAGGAACAATGCCATGGATATATTGAAAACTTTCATGGAATATGAATTGGTGTTTGTTCTTAGGAGTCAAAACGTTATTGCTAACGGATTAGCTTGCCTAGCTAGTTCATATCCTAAGACTCCCCTTGACCAAAAAATCATCATTCAGACCAAGTTCAGACATGCAGTGCCAGACAACGAAAAATATTGGCAGGTCTTTAAAGGAGACAAACAGATTGAAGATTTTCTGGTGGGCAGAAATGAGTTTCAATTTTCTGATTCCGACTCAAAATCTGATGATAGATGCCCAAGTGACGATCCCACAGATGAACAAGCAACACCCTATAACATAGAGATAAACACCCTGAATGAAGAAACTGGAAATCCAACCGAAAAATGTGGAAACGCAAATAGCGAAGAGATACAGGTGCTGCAGGCCAAAGACAAGAATATACCTAGAGGCCTAGCACCCTTGGAGGACCTTTTTGACTTTGATGATGTAGAAAAAATCCCACTATAGAACATGCAGACTCTGATGTTGAAGAATGCAACATAGGCACTAAAGATAGCCCAAAATGATCAAACTGGCTAAGTCTATACCTGCAAACATGAAGAACAAATACATTGACATGTTCAAGGAATTCATTGATGTGTTTGCATGGAGTTATGAAGACTTAAAGGCCTATGACACAAGCATAATATAGTGGAAAAAGATATCAAGAAGATGTATGATGCAGGCATAATAGTTCCTGTGAGGTTCTCTGATTGGGTATCAAACTTAGTGGCTGTGAGGAAGAAGACGGGGGAGATCAGATTATGCATAGACTTCAGAAATCTCAACAGAGCCTCACTAAAAGACAATTATCATTTTCCTAGAATGGAACATATCCTACAAAAGGTAGTGGGCTCAAAGAGAATCTCCCTGCTAGATGGGTTTTCGGGTTATAACCAAGTGTTGGTACTCCCAGAAGATCAACTCAAAACATCTTTTACCACTCCATGGGGCACCTTCATGTATGTGAAAATTCCTTTTGGATTGATGAATGCTGGAGCCACCTTCCAAAGAGCAATGGACATAGCATTCTTAGATGAGATAGGACACTTCATAGTTATCTACTTGGATGAATTGACAGTATATTCCAAAACTGAGGAAGAACATCTCAAACATCTGAGGAAAGTTTTCGAAAAATGTAGAAGGTACGGTTTGTCCTTAAATCCTAAGAAAACTATTTTTGGGCTGCAAGAAGGTAAACTTCTTGGTCACATTATATCTGAGAAAGGTATTAGGATAGACCCACAAAGAGTTGAGGGGATACTTCAAATCACACACCCGAGAAACATCAAAGAATTACAGTCCTTCATCGGGAAAATCAATTTCTTTAGGAGATTCATTCCCAACCTAGCTGAGCACCTTAGGAAAATGACTAACATGCTAAAGAAAGGTGCAGGAATTAAGTGGACTGTTGAAGCCAAGAAATCTTTTGAGTCAGTAAAACTTGCACTCACACAAGCCCTTGTCCTAATCAGCCCATATTTCTCAAAAGATTCTCTGATCTTTTCATTCGCCTCCCAGCATACCGTGGCTGCAGTCTTACTGCAGAAAAATTCAGAAGGTAATGAACAGCCAATTTCCTTTTTCAGTAAGGCCTTAAGGGATGCACCCTTGAAGTAAAAAATTATGGAAAAGCAGGCTTATGCCCTTGTAAAGGCCTTAAAAAACTTTAGGGTGTACATTCTGCATTCTCACACCATTTCTTATGTGCCAAATATAGTGGTCAAAGATATCTTGTCCCAAGACCCTGATGGGAAAAGGGGCAAATGGATTACTACTATCTTAGAATATGACATTGAGATAAAGCCCACCAAACTGATCAAAGGTCAAGGCCTGGCCCAATTAATGGCTGACTCTAATCTGCAGGCCCTTGACATTAACATGGTAAATGCCTTAGATGAGCAGGAAGGATTGCCCCACCCAACTGTTGAGGAGAAGTTTCAGAACTCTCCTTGGTATTCCGATATCCTTTATGTGCTCACCAATCTCAATGCCCCTCCAGAACTGTCCAAAACTAAGGCCAGATTCATAAAACTGAAATCTAGAAACTATTGCATTTTGAATGAAAACTTATATTGGAAAAACCCGAACGGCCTATTGCTAAAATGTTTGCCTGAAGCTGAAGCTGAAAGAATTAAACAAGAATTCCATGCTGGGGAGTGTGGAGGCCACTTGAGTTGGAAATCCAATGTTAACAAGATACTCAGGGCTGGCTATTATTGGCCCACTCTCTTCAATGATGTCCATAAAATGGTGACTTCCTGTCACAAATGCCAAATCTTTGAAGGCAGAAGAAAGCTCCTCCCCCTCCCTTTACAACCCATCACTATAGAAGGTCACTTCACACAATGGGGCCTAGACTTTATTGGAGAAATACACCTTGCTTCTTTTGGACAAAAAAAATGGATCCTAACAGCCACAAACTACTTCACCAAATGGATAGAGGCTATACCCACTATGAATGCCACTGATTCTGTCATCATTAGGTTCCTAGAAGACTTCATCCTATCTCGGTTTGGCTGTCCAAGAAAAATAATCACAGACAATGCTGCTACTTTTGGATCCAAGAGAACGGTTGATTTCTGTCACAGGAATGGAATAGTAGTTGGTCATTCAACTTCCTATTACGCAAAAGGTAATGGACTAGCTGAATATTCAAACAAAAGCCTAGTGAACATCATCAAGAAGCTGTTAGAAGAGAACAAGAAGTCATGGCATAAGAAGTTGGTGCACGCCTTGTGGGCTGACAGGCTTACAATGAAGAATTCCATTGGTATGTCACCATTTGAGCTCGTTTATGGAGCAGAAGCAGTTTTTCCTACCATCCTTGGAGTGCCAGTCATTAAGCTTGTCCAGGAGATTCAAACAGAGGAAGATAGTATGGTGAGAAGAATTAATGAAACAATCCATCTTCAGCAAACGAGGGAGTACGTTTATAGCAGAGCTGTCAGAGTTCAGGAAAACATAAAGAGGTAGTTTGACAAAAGAGCCAAAGCTTCAGATTTCAAAGTTGGGGACAAGGTTCTGAAATGGGATTCAAGGAGAGAGGACAAAGGTAAACATGGCAAGTTTGATAGTTTGTGGCAAGGTCCATATATTATCCAAGCCACTGTGGGTCCTAATGCATTTTTCTTACAAGAACTTAATGGCACAGAGCTGTTTGGGGGTCCTGTCAATGGCAGGATGCTCAAGCATTACTTCTGCTAAATTTCAGTTTCCAGTTTCCATTTCATTGTACATACCATTGCAGTGTTTACATTCTTTTAAGAAAAAAAAAAAAGGGAGAGGTTCAGACATGCCCAAAACATGAACCTCAGAGACACAAAGGAGCTAGTCCTAGCATGCTAAAAATCTGGACCAGCCAGGAAGAGAGGAAACTGGTCCTAACACGCTCAAAATCTAGACCAGCAAAGGAAGAAGGAAAATCAGCTCTAACGTGCCCAAAACCAGAGCTGAAATGAAGAAAAAGGGACTCTAATATGCTCAAAACCTGAGTCACAAAGAAAGAAGGATGTTCTAAATTTCAGATTTCAAGCCTTCAAAGTTTTGTTTCAATGTTTAGCATTTCAATGCATAGCAAGTCAAACAGTTTAATCCTGGCTTGGCTGTTTTTCAATTGCTGTCTTAGAATATAGTGAAGAAACTTGTTGGACAGTTTAATCCCAGTAGGTAGTAGATTAGGTAGAGAATCAAATGAGACCAACAGTCTAACCTGGTCTCATGGAGTAATAAGGGTAGATTTAGAATAGGTTTGTTTTATGTTTTCATGAATAAATGATGTAAAGGGTCTGCTAGTTCAAATGCACCCAAAAGGAAAATATTAGGACTGTAGTTGGGTAGGTAGATTGGTTGGGAAAATGTTTCTACTGATTTCTGTATCTAACATATTGTGGCAGCTGAAAATTGAAGAAAGAAAGGGATGTGCCGAGAAAAAGGCATCTAGCCTACTCCAAATATTATTTCTCGTTTCTTGACTCCTTTAAGAAGAAGCCATCCCCATGTGGAGCCATTGTTAGCCCCCCTATGAAATTCTTGACAAGAAAGCAAGGGGATGGATAGTTTTGGAGCCTTCAAGGAATGCATCTCCCCTGAAGACACATCATCCTTGAAGTCTTCTGCAAGCCTCTACTTTCTAGTGCAATCCCCTCTGTTGATTTCCCATCTAAAGCCTGACCAGTTATAGAATTCTGCTCCTCAAAGGGCCTGATTTCCCCCTTGTATCCCTGCAAATGCCCACATCCTAATCCCTTGCCCCCTTTGTCAAAGTCCCCTCGTTTCCTCTATTTCTCCTGTCAATCCTCTAAAATCCCCAAAATATCCCCTTCAAATTCTACCCATGTCCCTTGTTTAGCCTGATTCACTATTTATCTTCCTATCATTACCCTTATAAGGCTTCAAAATGCGTTAAAATGGCTTTAAATCCACTTGGAACCTTATACCAGGCTTAGCCCCCTTCCTGTTAGCCTGCGTATTTCCCTCCACATGATCCGGCGTTGAAACCATTCGCTGAACCTGAAGGCGTTGTCCCTTTGTTCATCGGGCACGATTATAACCGTCGATCTGTATAGATCGGGCTGCGACCGTATCCTCCATAGTCCCTTTGTTTTCCAGTTATATTCTCCCAGCGCGCCATCGCCGTCCATTTTTCATGAAGATCTGACGGTCCACAGTTCTCCCGCCGGTGGTCCCCGCCCGTGCACTATTCCAAACCCGCCAGTTTCCATCGCACCACTTATGCGCAGCGGGCGGTTTCTCTCTAGTGCCCAACAATTCCATACAGCTGCCGACGCGTGTCTTCTGTACGATCCCAAAACCGCCGGCCCATCGCGCATTAACTTTCGACCACGGATGCACAGCGATATTCATATCAGCCATCAGATCTTGAGCGCCTCATCCAACGGTCGTCATTCGTCTGAGATGTGCACTGCTTAAACCCCATTCATCGCACCTGCTGGCCCACCGTCTGTCGCCCTCCGCCATCGATCTCCACCATGATCGACGGTCTAGATCTGTTTGCCCTCCGTTGACCATCCCCTTGGTCCGCCCGCCACATCAGTCCTACCACGTGTGTCCACCGTACACCCATTCATTCTGTTTCATATAGAATTCAAGGTCAGGTTTTTTAAGGTTGTCACGTATATTTGCTCAGCGTTCCACTGACCCTCCGCCATCTCTGCTCTCCACCATTCCACAGCATTTTCGTCATTCCTCTGTAGTTCCTCTATCACCCACACAGACATCCACATCATCCGCCCCCATGCATTGTTTTCTTAATCAGTTGTCTTTTTTGCAGGGTTATCAAAGTAAATGGTCACCGTGATACAAAATCTCTGCTACAAGGATAGAGAGATCAAAGAAGATCATTTACAGGGGCAGAATTTATGAAAAATTACCCAGGAAGGTGAAGACATGGACGTTAATTAAAGGAATAGGGTTCAGACTCTGTGGAAAATCTCTCGGCACCATTAAAGCTTGAGCTAACCTGACATAAGCAGAGATGGAGCGGAAAAGTGTTTCAGTACAAAGCAAAGACATTAAGGCACGCCAAAGAAAATCTTGAGCCTTAAATCTGCAGTTTAAAGAGGCAAAGCACCAGTTTGAAGACCCCGAGGACCGATCAAAGGTCCTGAACACAAGTAAAAGGTAACATCAGGTTTTATTCGTCAGAAGTACGTTTTTCTTCATTAAGGACAGGGCACCCATGTAGCTTTTATTATGCACCGTGCCCCTTAAGAAATTTCCACTAGACAGCAGACCGAAACTACTAAAACATTTGATTCACAGCATGGCAGACCCAAGTATCATTTATTTCCATTTTTTTTACTCACCAGAAGTACTACAAGCCATCGCAGCCTAAGTACCCAAAAGAATTCCAGGGATTAAATGCTCAGAATATTAAACAGAATGGGCCTCAGCCCTTACTCTTTTCAGAAGTTTTAATACGACATTTAGTTCCTCACCAACCTCTACTACTTCTCTTCAGCTATAAAGCTCAGAAATAAACATTGTAAAGGTGGTTGATGAGATAACATAGACGTGCAAGTAGTTTCTCTTGAGATAAGTTCTATGTGTATAGTTGTAATATAGGCCGAGGAAGATGTATTCAGACTAAATGACCAAGCTATTGGCTATGTTGTACCTGATTGGTGTTGATGTTTAATATGATAAGCACATTTCATTGGATCCTAATCTAAAGCTGCGGTGATGTTTTTCTATCTCTGTGTTTATTTCCATTTCATTTCATTTCATTTGGCTCGCATCAGAAATTTGGAATAATATTCACCCTTGTTAGCTGCCTTATGTTGCTTCTCTCCCAGCCCTTTATGTTTTCTGCTTAATGTGTTTATCTAAAGATTGATTTCAATTGATTTAACCAGTGTAGTGGATGTTGTTGCGTACTGGCTGATGTATGAATTAACAGAATCAGTTTTAGATGTTCTTGTTAGGATTTAATGGAATGTGTTGAGAACACTGGGAGGTCTAGAACCCTGTATCTGCCTCACTAGGATCTTTCCATTATGATTAAGCCTTTCCAAGTTCCCTTGTGCTGCCTCTTATTTTTTCCAAGTAGGTCTGGAGTTAAATGACCTCCAACCTGACTATAGATGGGATTAGTTGGTTCTCCCCCCTTCACTCTCGGTCCTTGTTTCCTTCCCTTTATCACTTTAGGATCCAAGGCTTTAGATGACTAGCCCAACTGAAAGCTTGCATATTGATAGCAAGTAAATCCTTTCTTGACTCCATTACCCAATGGACTTGATTTTCTCTAGATTATCTCTCCTTTGCCTAAATTCTTCTTTGCCCAGTCCTGTCTCGTGATGAACTCTTCCTTCCTGATTCCCAACAACCAAACTCTTAATCAAATAAACAAACCTTGTGCATATAACTAGCCTAAAATCATAACTTAGAGCCTCAAATACATACACTTTGACTCATATATAGAGATCCCTCTCTGGACCTAGGAGGGCTAGATCCTAAGGTCTGAAAGTGGTTCTGATGTTGTCTCGTCTTTTGGTCTTGCCAATCTGGCCAAAACACGGGAACCCCAACATGACATATGCTACCATCCCTATTTTTAATCAAACTAGAAGACTTTATAGGGAATCTCATATGCAATACATGGTTAGTAGCCAAGAGAGACCAGAAAACTCTCTTTATTTTGTGCATACAGGCCTTGAATCATTTATTCACTTCAATCGTGAAGCATCAAATGAGATAGAAACCTTAACTGATTTAATGGCCACCCCTCACTATAACATAGTGGCAAACAGAGAAAAGGAGAAAGAAAAGATAGAAGTATCAAGATAGTTTGCCAAAACAGAAAATCACAGCAAACTAATCACAGGTCTAGGGCTACGAAATAGTCATCCATTAATTGTCAAATTTGAGAGTCAAGAGAAGAATCCTCAACATAATTAAGAACATGAAGAACTAAATGAAATTCAACATAGTGTTGACTTACAAGAACAATCTAAAAGCACAACAGATAAGGAGGATAGTTGCCAAACTAGTAAATCTGAAACTAGTCCTCTTTGGAGTATGAATTTTGATGGGTCTTGCACTAAGAATGATGCTGGAGCAGGCATATGGATACACAACACAGAGAATAATCATGCTGAAGGGCATTCATACAGGTTGAGTTTCCAATGTACGAATAACATAGCTGAGTATGAAGCTCTCCTTTTAGGCCTACATTTATTGAAGAAATTAAGGGCCAAAAGGATAAAATTTCATGGGGATTCAGAGTTGATTATTAGGAAAGTGAATGGGGAATATAGTGCCAAACACCCCAGACTTAGAGCCTATAGAAATGATCTCATGGAGTTATCAAAAAACATTTGAGGAATTTCAACTAATTTTTGTCCCAAGAAACCAAAATATCCTTGTTAATGGTTTAGCCTTTGCTGCTAGAACTTGCTTAACACCTTATGAAACCAAGAAATACACCACTCAAGTCAAATTTAGACCAGTTGTTCTGGACAATGAAAAATACTAGCAATTTTTTTACAGAGATGAACAAATAGAAGACTTCTTACAGTCCAGAAATGTATTTGAGCTACCAAGTTCAGATTCAGATTATGAACCAGACTGTCCTGTGGAAGAAAATTTACTTGATGAAGAAGTAAATTCTCCAGAGATTGCTGATTTAAATCTGTTATCTAATAAACTTGAAAATACAACAGAAATTAGTGCAGATTTAGGAAAAGAAGACTTAGAAATGTTGCAATCTAACACTCAAAGTTTTCCAAAAGGACTGGTCCCATTAGAAGAATTGTTTGATTTCAATGATGTTGTCCAAAAACCAAAACTAGAGCCTATTGAAACTGAAGTAGAAGAATGTAACATGGGTAGTGAATGAAAGCAAAAAATGATCAAACTGTCCAGGACATTTCCAGCTCACATCAAACTGAAATATGTTGAGCTGTTTAGAGAATTCTCTGATGTATTTGCATGGATTTATGAGGATCTAAAATCATATGACACAGAGATAATTTAGCGCAAGATACCCCGTAAAGAAAACCAGAGACCTTCTAAACAGAAATTGCGTAGAATTAACCCTGTTCAATTACCTTTGGTTGAGAAAGAAATCAAGAAAATGTATGAAGCTGGAATCATTGTCCCCATTAGATACTGAGAGTAGGTATCTAATCTTGTCTTAGTGAGGAAGAAAATAGGATAAATAAGGATTTGTATTGATTTTAGAAACCTAAACAGAGCCTCATTAAAGGGCAGCTACCCTTTACCCAAGATGGATCATATTTTACGAAGGGTAGTTGATTCTAAAAGGATTTCTTTGTTAGATGGCTTCTCAGGTTACAATCAAATATTAGTACATCCTGATGATCAACTCAAAATATCCTTTACTACACCTTGGGGTATTTTCATGTATGTGAAAATGCCCTTTGATTTAATGAACGCTGGTGCTACATTTTAGAGAGCCATGGATATTTCATTCTCAGAAGACTTAGGCCTCTTCATCATTATTTACCTTGATGACATCACTATTTTTTCCAAAACAGATGAAGAGAACCTAGAACACTTGAGAAAAGTCTTTGATGAATGTAGAAAATTTGGGTTATCTTTAAATCCAACGAAAACAATGTTTAGTCTCCAAGAAGGAAAACTACTTGGACACATCATATCAAAAGAGGGGATAAATAAAGACCCAAAGAGGATTGATGGTATATTGCAAATCAACCATCCTAGAAACTTCAAGGAACTTCAATCTTTCATTGGGAAGATTAATTTCTTGAGAAGGTTCATACCCAATCTAGCTGAACTCCTTAGAAACATAGAAAATATGCTCAAAAGGGAAGAAGGAGTTAAATGGACCTTAGAAGCAGAGAAATCATTTGAACTAGTAAAACAAGCACTAATCGAAACACCAGTTCTTATTAGTATTGATTTAACAAAGGATTTCTTCATTTTTTCATTTGCATCAGAACACACCATAGCTTCTATCCTATTACAGAAAAACTTGAAGGGACAAGAGCAGCCAATTGCATTCTTTAGTAAGGCATTAATAGATGCACCTATGAAGTACAATATCATGGAAAAACAAGCCTTTTCCTTAGTCGAAGCCTTAAAAGACTTCAGAGTTTACATTTTACACTCACACATAATTACATTTGTGCCAAATTCAGTTGTAAAAGACATTTTAACACAATATCCAGATGGAAAAAGAGAAAATTGGATTACTATGATACTTGAATATGATTTATAAATCAAGCCCACTAAGCTCATAAAAGGCCAAGGAATAGCAAGGTTAATGGCTAAGTGTAATTTTGAAGCTCTTGATATAAACATGATAGATGTATTAGATGAACAGGAGGAGTTGTCAACTCCTATTATTGAAGATCATTTTCTGTTTTCATCTTGGTATGATGATATTTTATGTGTTGCTCAATTTGAATACACCTCCTGGTTTGTCTAAAACAAAGGCAAGATTTTTAAAGTTGAAAGCTGTTAATTACTGCATTTTGGATAAATGTCTATATTGGAAAAATGCCAGTGGATTATTGCTTAAATGTTTGCCTGAGAATGATGCAGATAAGATCAAACATGAGTTCCATGAAGGAGAATGTGGAGGCCAACTCTAATGGAATACCACTACCAATAAAATCCATAGAGGCGGTTACTACTGGCCCACCCTCTTTCAATATGTACACAAAATGATTATTGCCTGTCACAAATGCCAGCTCTTTGAAGGAAAAATAAAATTGCTTCCCTTACCTATGAAACCAGTCATTGTTGAAGCTCCTTTTCAACAGTGAGGTCTAGACTTCATTGGGGAAATCCATCCAGCCTCATCTGCCCAACATAGATGGATCTTCACTGCAACAGACTATTTTACCAAATGGATAGAAGCCATCCCTTCTAGGCAAGCCTCTGACTCTGTCATCATAAAATTCCTTCAAACTCATATCCTATCTAGATTTGGCTATCCTAGGAAGATTATCACTAAAAATGCTGTTGCATTTGGATCCAAAAATATGGTTGAATTCTGTCATAAATATCAGATTACATTGTGCCATTCTACTACTTATTACCCTCAAGTTAATGGGTTAGCAAAATCCTCAAACAAGAGTTTGGTGAATATAATCAAAAAGTTGCTGGAAGACAATAAGAAAACATGGCACACAAAGCTAGTACATGCACTATGGGCTGACAGATTAACACTTAAGAAATAAATTGGAATGTCACCCTACCAGCTAGTTTATGGGGCAGATGCAATTTTTCCAACCAGTCTAGAAGTGCCAGTCATGAAGCTGATCCAAGAAGTACAGTCTGAGGATAATGATATGACAAGAAGAATCAATCAGACCATACATCTTCAACAAACCAAAGAGGAAGTCTACAACAGATCATTACAGAAGTCAGGAAAAATCCAGAAGTTGTTTGATAAAAGGACAAAGGCCAGTGATTTTAGCATTGGTAACCAAGTTTTAAAATGGGATTCTAGGAGAGAAGATAAGGGAAAACATGGAAAATTTGATAACTTATGGCTAGGCCATTATCTCATTCATTCTACTGCTAGTAACAATGCTTATTTTTTGCAGGAAGAAAATGGAACTGAGCTTTTTGGAGGTCTTTTCAACGGTGGGATGCTCAAACATTACTTTTCTTAACTGTACCAGTTTGAAGCTTTTTTTATTTTTCCATTGTAAATATCGTATCTTTCATTGTTTTCAAATTTTGAAAAGGAAAAATACAAAAACAATAAAAAAGAAAAGAGGGTAGATTGTAAAAACAAGAAAGGTACAACCACATACCAAAAAAAGAGAGACAGAGTCTGAAAGTGTGCAAGCTCAAATTCCACTCCTAAAAACAAACTTCTAGTTAGTCATACAACCTAATCATGACTAATTATTTTTTTCAATTTACTACTGACAGGTTAGTGAATTAGATCAACCAAACAACATAATCTTGGCTTATCAGTAAGGTAGGTTAGGATATAAAAACAAAAGTTCAAACAAGCTCAAAACCTGAACCTATGAGATTGATAAAGAACTGGTTCTAAAAAGCTCAAAACTTGAACCAGATGAGAAAGAAAAATAGCTCAAAAAAGCCTAAAAAACAAAGCTGAAGAAAAAATGAAGGATGTTTTAGTTTTTAGATCTTAAGCCTTCAACATTTTGCTTTATTTTTCTACAAATTAAAATCTATGTGCAGCTTTTTTTTATTCCATAGATCTACAGCAAGTCAAACTGCTTAATCTTGGCTTTCTTGATTTTTAATTCCCTGTTTTAGAATTTAGAGAATGAAGTCTGTTAGACAGTCTAATCCTGACAGATAGTAGTTAGGTAGAGAAATTTATGAACTCAACTTTTTAAACTGAATTCATGGAGTAATAAGAGTAGAAATAGATTAGTTTTCTATTTTCAAAAGAATAAAATATTGATGAAGAGAGTTTGCAAGTCAAAATGCACTCTGAAAGAAGAAAAATGTTAGGATCATTAGGAATGGGTAGGTAGATATGTTGTTTTGATAGAATTCTATTGTTTCAGATTGCTGAAGAGAGATTAGCAAAAGAAAATAAAGTTGCAGCCCAATGGATGAGGTACTGGTTTACTGAAAAACCAGATATCAACAACTAAATTTCTTGACATCTTCAAGCAGATGCCATCCCCATGTGGAGCCACTATTAGCTACCTATAAAAATTTGTCATACCAAATGGTGGCTAAATCTTTTTTAGCCTTCGAAACAATTTCATGAAAAATTGTGAGTTCTTGAAGTCTTATGATAACTAACCTTTGAGTTAATATTCACTGTTGTTTCCCTCTTTATCCTAAAGAACCTGCTGTTTTCCAAGATAAAGACTGCTTAAAACCCCTTTTTCGCATCATTTTCACTCCTCTGCTCACAAATAAACCCCATTTTCATTCTTATTTTCCTTTCATGAAATCCCTCTAAAAACCCCTTCTTCTAACCTTCAAAACATCTTATTCCTCTTTAAAAACCTTATATCCCATTTATTTGGTTTTTAATACCCCTCCTTTCATCTATCGAAACCCCCATTTTGGCTTAAAAAACACTATTTTTGGGCCTAATACAGAATTTTTACATTATAAGGCTTTTAAGCCCCCAAGGGCTTATGGCCTTTAAGCCCCTTCCTCCATGCATATTTAGCCCCACAATCGGGTGCTTAGAACCTAAAAACCCATGCGAAAAACCCTTTTTTCTTTGTTTGTTCATTACCCCGACATTTCAATTTTAGATTAATCTGGACCGTCGATCTGTATGGATCAACAACCCTGAGGTTATCCGATCTCTGCCTTACCCTCTTTCCTTTCATTTCCTCATTTCAAAACTTTATGCCCCATCATTAATCTTAGCTTTCCATCGAATGGATCTAATGGACAATATTAAACCCGATAGCCAAAAGACCCACCCGCTGCATGACAAAATAAATACTAGGCCAACCTTTCCCCACTCGTGCAACTTCCCCATTGCGCGCGATCCGTACCATCGGATCTGGAGCCTCCGATCTGACGACGAACACAGTATTTTGCAAAATTTTGTGACAGAACGTTAACACCAAAACATTTTTTGAAACCGGTGGTATTCAAGGGGACAGGTGTCAACAAATGTATAGTATTGCACTCCATCTGTGCAAAACCGCCTCCCCCCGATTTATTTTTCGAAAACCATTAATGGTTTTCTGCAAAACCATTATTCTTTGTAATTTTATTTTCGGTTTTAATCTCGACCGTCGATCTCTGAGATCAGATGGTCCTGACTTAATCTCGCCCCATTCACTTTTCACCAAACCTTCTCCCAAACGACTTGATTGAGCAATCTCCATCATTAATTATTCTAATCGAACGACCCTCATTATATCACGACCCCAGTTCATTTTCCTTCATCCATTCTCCCCAGAAAATTCATCAAATGATCTCGATCGTTAATTAATCTAAATCAACGGCTCCAATTTAACCTCACTCCCAAACTGCCCAAAGCAATCTTAACCTATTTTTCACGAGATTTTCTTAACTTTTGTTCATTTTTTGCATGTTATAAAGGTTTCTTCCATAGTTTTAAAATAATGTTAAGGTAAGGATCATGATCCACAGGCCATTATTCACATGGAAAGGGGATCTACCAGGTTTTAAACTATGATTTTACCCATGCCTCATGCACATTGGTGATATCCTGTAAACCTTTTGTGCGTCTGCGACATAGTAAACACAGTAAACATTAATTAGATGAAGAGTATCAATGTCAAAGTTGAAGATCAGTGCATAAGTGAAGATTAATGATTTTAAATAGAGTTTAAAGGGATTAAGGCACCAATTCGAGAATCAAAGGCCTAATCCACAGTCAGCAAGGAATAAAATACCCGAAATGAAGATCAAGGCCTAAGTAGGCCTAAAAAACAGACCAAAGCAGATTAAAAGTGTTTTAAGGTAAAGAAAAGGGACATATCAGTGTGAAAGGACCTCCACTACCACATCAAAGGCCAATTATGCTCTTTAGCTGCCAAAGAGCCACCTGCAGCACCAAAAAATCAAATGAAGGCATATTTATTGCCCAGTTAGAAGATATTTTCCTAAAGACAGCTAAAAAGTTATTTCAAACAAAAGAATACATTTTAAACTGTCGATGAAGTGATTTCAAAAGATAAAAAGGCCTTAAAGTCAATATTTTTATCACTAGGCCTAAAAAACATAAACAGAGAATGAAACAGAGTTGCAATTCAATGCATTCCTGCCTTATGCCTTACATGGTTTTCAAGGCTAGGAATTACATTTAGTATAGAATAATTGACACTTGAACCCTAGAAACTCTTCCACCTCCTCATTTTCTTATTAAATCTCCTTGAGAAGCACATTGTGAAGGGTTGGTCTCTGAATATCTGCTGCATGTAAATAGTTTTCTGAAGCTGTTGTATCCCTGTTTGTAATTGAAGACACATAAGCTGAGATGAGAAGTTTGAAGCTGTAGAGACCAACTAGACTTGAATATTGTAACTGGTTTGAACATAAAATACAAATATTTGATTGATGGGATCCTAGTCTATGTCAATGGTGATGTGTTTCTTATTGTAAATTGATATTTTCTTTTATGTTTCCATTCTTTCCACTTTTCTCTAATAAAGAAAATCAAATATAGAGCTAGGATTTACTCTTAGCAGTACCCTACTCTCAGTGATAAGCTTTATCTTTATGTTTTCTACTGATAGTTTATTTAAAGATAATTCAATAGAGTGTGATCATTCAAGGAATGTTTGTTAGCCCATTTTTTACTGAATGTAGCTTGAAATATTGTCTTTGAATGTTCTTGAGAAGTTTTCTAATTAAAGCTGAGCTAGAGATGTTTATGGTTAGCCCTGTCCTCTGGTTTATCTCCAACAGTTGCTTTGAAAAGTTCCCTTAAGAGTATGTTGAAAGCAGGATAGTTTCAAAGAAATTACCTGATCTTAGACTATTTTTTATGTTTATCTTGAGTGTTTTCCTTTTGAATATGCTGAAAGTAGACTAAGTTAAAAGTCTTTACTTGATCTTGAGCTATTCTACGTGTTTTAAATGTTTTCTATTGAAAGTACATCAAAAGCAGGATATTTTCAAAGTACTTACCTAATCTTAGATTACTTTTATGTCTTTCCTTAAGTGCATGCCAAAAGCAAGATAGTTTCAAAGTACTTACCTGATCTTAGGATGTCCTTTGTTCCTTGATTTGTTTGATTTCCCTCACTCCATTTCTTATAGTTTCATTCCATAAAATCAACTTAAAGAGATCCTTTGACGTAGATGACTTGCCCCATGGACCACTCTTGAACCTTGTTGTTTCAATTAAATCCTCTTATGACTCCATAGTCCAATGGATTAAAGTTGCTCCTTGCCTATCTTATTAGCTGAACCATTTCTTCACCTACATACACCTCCACCCTTCATTTAGACTTCCTTCACCTTCATTATATCTTTGCCCAACCAAAACAAACAACAACCCTTGTTATTAATAACTAGCCTAATATCACACTTAAAACCTTGAAAGATAAATCAATCTTTGCACCTTTAGAGAGATCCCTCTCTGGATTCAAGAGGGCTAGATCCTAGAATCCCAAAGTGGTTTTTGATGTAGTCTCTGCAGCGTTTAGTCTTTCCAATCTGCTAAATTACAGAGGCCTAACATTGACATCCAACCTCAGGACTATACTTTCCTTTTCCCTTTATTTTACCTTCAAATATCATAACTCTACCTTTTTCATTACTTTTCCATTCTCATTAATTATTACAAGGTCTTGCTCCCTTTTTATGGCAAACTGAGATGAAAATTGCGAGAAGTTCTTTCACCTTTTTTCTATTTATTTCAGATACCATTTCAGGCACAGGGACCTGGGACATACAGGCACACAGAACTAGTTGGAAGCATGTTGTTACAACGTGATGTTACATAATGTTGCTACCGCATGTAGAATCAACACTTTTGATGTCACATATTTTGATATGACACCGCGATGATGTTATAGATCTGTTGCTACAGTTGTGATGATTTTTGTGTATTGCTAGATTACAGATGTCGATCTATCTTTGAAATTTGTTATGCTACAACTGTTGCATTCAAACTAAAAATGTAGAAGTTATCACGCATTTTTTTTAGAATAACAACTTCAAGTAGTTTTGATTGAAATCAATGCTTTCCCATTCAGATTTTTATTGAGGGAATCAGTTGTAACTATATTTACTTTATTTCGATCATCATGAGAATCAAGATATTCTCATGACTAATCTGTTCCTCATTTTTTGGAAATGTAATTATTATATAAACACTCGGACCTTCAAGGTCAAGGGGGTTAGCATAGAATAGTATTGCCATTTTGACTCTGTAAATTTTGATCACCATAATATAGAATATCTGTTGTTTTTGTTACATGTGTTGACTGATCAAATTCTCATTTAGTTCTCAATTATTCCTGTGCCCTACTAGGGAGGAAGGGTCGTCCTCTTTAGCAGGGATTGCAGTCATAAGGTAGCTGTATTATATCTAATATTTCTGCATATTCATGGAGTATTATTGTTGCTATGTCAGTTATAAATAGATCCACTTCAATTCTCAGTATTTATAATATTACTACACAGATCCAATTATAGGTACCATCCGGTGTAGTTAGTGTGTGGTGTGCTAGATACTGGTTTAATTGAAGTATGGTTACATTCCATGTAAATCATTTTTACTCCTACATGAATGTTAATTTCACAATTGGTTCAACAATGATGTCTTCTTGTTTTATTTCTTCTTTTGGTATGATGTATCGGAATGGACATTGCAAGTACCATTGAAATAAAAGGTGTTCGTAGTCAATAATTTATGTGTACCGTCTTACTCATTTAAGAGCGATTAAATAGGACTGAACACCATTCAAGGTGAAAAAGTGTGCTTCATAGTTCATGTAGTTGAGTTTGTTGATGAGTAGCCTTGCATGCCATTAGTAATGGTTTCTATGTTAATAATTTTGGCATGTATCATTTGGAGTTATTAATTAAATAATGTGGTCACATTTTTAGATACCTTTGTGTTCTTAATCCTCTTAAAATTTTAATTTTAATCAGAACATTAGATTGTTCTTGATATGTTATAATATTTAACATTTTGCATCTTAGAGTGGTGTCAAATTTGTTTATCCTCCCATCTTGAGGGTTTTAGGAAAGGAACTTCGGTGGGATTTATTCTCACCTTATGTGGCATTACCATATTTGCTGGCATTTTATATCAGCCTAGGTGGTCTCTTATTTTTCATTCAAATTTGAAGCTCTCTTACAACCAATTCGAGGATTAGATCTATATCTGTAGAGGGTTTTCCTTTCTTAAATAATAATAATAATAATATTTTTTGGGTTGAGGGCACTAGCTTCAAATTTATTTTCATGGACAAGTTGATTGCTTTGGTTTGTGAAACTTATCACACCAGATTACCTTGAAGGGCCATGAGACCATATTGTTTTATGGAGGAGAAGCATCAAATTTGATGTGTTTCACTAGTCTCGTTCATTAGTGATTTGATATCATATATTCCCAACATAAGTCGGGGACGTTTTTAGATTTGGAAGGACAAAAACCCTTGTATAAATAAATACTCTTATGCACAAGGTCTATGAAATTTTTTGATGAGGGAGGAGTCTGAATCACCTTACTGTATAGAACTATTTAGAAAGAAGACTCAATTATGAGTTTGCATCCCTGATGTCTGACTGATTTACACTTAATCAATGAAATTTGTAATATTAGATGGTTAGGATCACTATTTCCTGCAAACGGAGAACATTATAGTATATGCCGAGAAGTTGTAGAACCTCTTGAGCAACGTCAAGAAAACAAAGGCGTGCAGATAGCAGTGGTTCCATCTAGTGATCTCGTAGGAAAGTGTGCATTATTACAAGTCCCGTGGGGTGAGTGGTTGTTTGAATCACAAGGGATGTTGACTAGGAACTCTGGTTGTGGTCACATCATCAAGGAAAGGTGGATCATAAAGGTCATAGGTAACCAAATATTTCACATTGGACCAGGTGGGATGTGGGTCATGGCAACGTCAAGTGTACATCTCAAGGGTCAGGCCATGAAGTTTCTAGCTGGAAAAAAATTGTGCACTTTTATCCCTCAAAACCTTCCTAAAAAATGTAGTCTCATATGAAATAATGCAGGAATTGGTGGTTTTTGGTTTTTAGCCTTGGTATGAAAAAAAAATTAAAACCTAAAAAAAGGGTATTCCTACTTATAGATGAAGCATCACATTAATTTTATAAATCTGGTATTTGAACTAGTTATAAGAAGATAATGTGTTATGTGATGTCTCCCAAAAATAAATAAGCGAATACTAACATTCATCATTTTCTTCTAGGGATTTTATGTGGATCGTGTCTGGGTACATGAAGCTCGATAAGGTTATGAAATTAGATTTCGACTGACTAGAGCTGTTAGGTCCCTATATCACTAGTATAGTCCCTTACTATTGTTAGTGTAAACCCCTTATTGTTATTATTGTACCCTTGTACCCCCCATTTTGTTATTATTGTGCCCTTAAATTATTATTAGGTCGGCTAGGATTACATTGTGGCCCACTAGGATTTCATTATGGCCCCATGGACTCCTATATATAGAAAGGAGGTTTTGTAAATTGTATCATCCAAGAATTGTTCATTTATGTAATGTATTGGAGGTTGCCCCCTCAAATTGGCTTATTTATAAGGTTTTGATATCTCTTTTCTTCTATTTTTGGAGTTGGTTACACAACATTTGGTATTAGAGCTTTGGATTCTAGGGTTTCGCTACTCCAAACGGGTCATCGTGCCATTTTCGCTATAACGTTTTTTCTACGAAGTTTCAGATGCTGAAATTTTTAGGGTGCGAAGCCGAAATCCTGAGGAAGAGTGTATAAAATTTCAAAGCTTGGTTCGCAATATTTTTGGAGATATGATCTATGGAAGTTAGGTCTCTTTTCAGGGTCCTAAACAGATCATCGTGGCATTTGAGCTATAATTCTTTTTCTACTGAAGTTAAGAATCTGAAATTTTTATGGTACGAAGCTGAAATCCTCAGGAAACTTTTCAAACAATTTTAGAGCTTGGTTCGCAATATGTTTGGAGATATGATCTGTGGAATGTAGTGCTTTTTCAGGCTCCCAAATTTCATCTCAAATAGGTGATCGTGGGAAAATTTCAATAACTCTCTCTCTGAGCATCGGATTGGAGTGCCGTAAAAAGTGGTCGCAAGTACAGACTTTAGTTTCTTGGCTATCAATTTCAGAGGTGAAGGATGAAACAGTGGCACATGGCAAGTCATACAAGTTCACTATATTGAACTAGTCCATAATTAGGTCATTGTGGGAGATTGGACATATCGCTGTCTTGGAGAATCCAAATCAAGTCAGACCTGTGGAATTCAAAAGAGAATTTAGAGGGATACTTAAATGCTGAATTTTAGATATTGAAGAGCCGCAATCAGAAAGATAATACAATTTCAATATTGAGCTCCACAAAAGCAAGTAAAACGTGTGTATTTTTTTTCCGAATTGCATAAGTCTTTTTTGAAGAATCAAGTTGAAATGATTGCAAGGGCATATTGTAGAATATATATTAGTATTGGATTATAAAATGGCCCCTAAAAAGAATTCAACACCCATTAAGCCTTTGGAAAGCTCTACTATGACTCATGAAGACAAAGAATGGCAACATGACATATCAAAATTACAAGAGCAAGTACAACAAATTTCGCTCTCGCAAAGAGCAACAAAAAATGACATGGAAGTTTTGAAGAAAGGTGTGGAAACTAAGATGGATGGTTTGAAGAAAGGCGTGAAATATAAGATAGATGGCATGGAATCTAAGATTGATGGCATGGAGGCTGGCATGGAATCTAAGATGGATGACATGGAAGCTAAGATCAATGAGAAAATGTAAAACATGAAGAATGTTCTAAAAGAAGACATGGAAGGTTCGACAAAGTTGATACAAGAAATGTTTCCTAATGGTGAAAATATTGTAGAAGAACCTCATGATGAGAACAAAATAAATGCTAATCGTGATTTCATAAACTCTAATGTTGGCGAGAAGAACCACCATATTCCAAAGATGGATATGAGGAAGTTTGATGGAAAAGATCCTATAACATGGATACTACATATGGAGCAATATTTTGATCTCCATACTGTGAAAAACACACAAAAGGTACGCATTGCAACTTTACATTTAGAACAAAATACATTTGTATGGTACCGATGGCTTTTCTCCCGTAAAAAAATTGTCACTTGGTGAATTTTTACGTAGGAAATGATAGCACATTATGAGGATACAAAGAGCAACACCTTCTTTAGCCAATTGATAAATCTCAAACAAAAGGGTTTAGTGGGGAAGCACATTGAGGACTTCCAAAAATTGAATATAAGGGTAACTGATATTCTAGAGGAACATAGGATTGATCTATTCATAGGCACTCTAAAGGATAACATCCAACATGAAGTTCGTGTTTTGGAACCTGATTCATTGGAGAAGGCATTCAAGTTGGCAATAAAAGTTGAATGTAAAATTATGGTGACAAGGAAGCCTACCACTCAATTCTATAAATAAGAAAGTGTTGCTATGCCTAGATTTCCACAACCTACAAGGTTGACACCACAAAAATTGGAAGAAAAAAGAGCAAAAGGGCTTTGCTACAGTTGTGATAGCAAATACACTAAAGGTCATAAGTGTGCTGAAAAGAAATTATTTTACATAGATTGTGAAGAAGAAGAAGAAAATGAACAAGAAGAGGATAAACACTAGGAACCGACCCTAGAAGAGGAAGAAATAAATCCAACCATATCATGTAATGCACTGGTAGGAATTACCACTTCTCAAACTCTCAATATAGAAGGACAGATCAAGAAGAAAAAGGTAATAGTGTTGAATGATTCAGGTAGCACCCATAATTTTATTCGTTGTAAGGTAGCCAAGGAATTAAATTGTTTCCTATACCCAGCACCAGAATGTCAAGTGATGGTTGCAAATGGAGGGACTATAAATTAATTTGGGAAATTCCATAATATCAAGCTAACCATGGGGGAATATGTATCGACTAGTCCAATGCTTTTCATTCCTATGGGAGGTGTTGATGTTGTACTAGGAGTACAATGGTTACAATCTTTGGGGACGATAGCTTTTAATTTTCAAGAACTTTTCTTGAAATTTTTTTCAGAAGGAAAGGAGGTTGAATTACGAGGTATTGCAGGGAAGCCAGGAAGGATAATAATCTCTAATGTCCTGAAAAATCTTATAAAGAAAGAACAACGAGGCGTAATTGCACAGTTACGCTCACTAGAAGTTCCAACATCAAAATTATTTATTCCTGCAGATCTCAAACAAGTCTTGGACAATCATTCCAAGGTGTTTGAAACTCCCAAAGGACTCCTACCTATCCGTGATCATGATCATCCTATTCATTTGATTCCAAGAAGTGTTCGTCCAAACATCAGGCCTTATTGATATCCTTACGTCCAAAAGAGCGAAATTGAACGTATGATTGCAGAAATGTTAGAGGCGGGTATAATTCAACCTAGTCAAAGTTCTTTCTCTGCTCCTGTAGTATTGGTACACAAGAAGTATGGATCATGGCGAATGTGTCCGGATTATAAGGAGCTCAATAAGCTCACCATTAAAGATAAATTCCCCATTCCTGTGACTGATGAATTATTGGATGAATTACATGGAGCAATTTAATTTACCAAGTTGGATCTTCGTTCAGGATATGATCAAATTAGAAAGAAGACTGAAGATATTCCAAAAACAGCATTTAGAACTCATGAGGGTCATTATGAATTTTTGGTCATGCCTTTTGGCCTTACCAATGCACCTTCTACATTTCAAGGGTTGATGAATTCCATTTTCAAACCCTTCCTTAGAAAATTTGTGCTAGTATTTTTTGATGATAGACTAATCTACAACAGGTCTTGGAAGGATCATGTTGAACATGTTGACAGCGTGCTCAAACAATTGCAGGAGAAACAATTATATGCAAAAACATCCAAATGTTTCTTTGGACTACAAGAGGTGGAATATCTGGGTCATATTGTATCTCACGAGGGTGTTAAAGTAGACCCTAAAAAAATTAAAGCCATTAAGGAATGGAAAGTTCCCACAACCATAAAGCAGTTGCGAGGATTTCTCGGGTTAACAGGGTATGATCAAGAGTTTTCTAACAATTATGGGAGAATAGCAGCACCTCTAACAAAATACAAAATCCCATTATTGATCACCATTAACATCCTAATATTGAGAATATTATTTATTGTAGCAGATATTGAAGGCCATTTTTTATTTTACACACAAAACGTACGCATTGTAACTTTACATTTAGAACAAAATACATTTGTATGGTATCGATGGCTTTGCTCCCGTAAAAAAATTGTCACTTGGTCAATTTTTACGGAGGAAATGATAGCACATTATGAGGATACAAAGAGAAACACCTTCTTTAGCCAATTGATAAATCTCAAACAAAAGGGTTTAGTGGGGCAGCACATTTAGGACTTCCAAAAATTGAATATAAGGGTAACTGATATTCCAGAGGAACACAGGATTGATCTCTTCATAGGCACTTTAAAGGATAACATCCAACATGAAGTTCGCGTTTTGGAACCTGATTCATTGGAGAAGGCATTCGGGTTGGCAAGAAAAGTTGAATGTAAAATTATGGCGACAAGGAAGCCTACCACTCAATTCTATAAAGAAGGAAGTGTTGCTACGCCTAGATTTCCACAACCTACAATGTTGACACCACAACAATTGGAAGAAAAAAGAGCAAAAGGGCTTTGCTACAGTTGTGATAGCAAATACACTAAAGGTCATAAGTGTGTTGAAAAGAAATTATTTTACATAGATTGTGAAGAAGAAGAAGAAAATGAACAAGAAGAGGATATACACCAGGAACCAGCCCTAGAAGAGGAATAAATGAATCTGACCATATCATGTAATGCACTGGCAGGAATTACCACTCCTCAAACTCTCAAGATAGAAGGATAGATCAATAATAAAAAGGTAATAATGTTGATTGTTTCAGGTAGCACTCATAATTTTATTCATTGTAAGGTAGCAAGGAATTAAATTGTTTCCTAAACCCAGCACCAGAATGTGAAGTGATGGTTGAAAATGGAGGAGCTATAAATTGCTTTGGGAAATGCCATAATATAAAGCTAACCATGGGGGAATATGTATTGACTAGTCAAATGCTTTTCATTCCTATGGGAGGTGCTAATGTTGTACTAGGAGTACAATGGTTACAATCTTTGGGGATGGTAGCTTTTAATTTTCAAGAACTTTTCTTGATTTTTTTTTCAGAAGGAAAGGAAGTTGAATTACGAGGTATTGTAGGGAAGCGAGGAAGGATAATAAGCTCTAATTTCATGAAAAAGCTTCTAAATAAAGAACAACGAGGCGTAATTGCACAATTATTCTCACTAGAAGTTCCAACATCAAAATCATCTATTCCTATAGATCTCCAACAAGTCTTGGACAATCATTCAAAGGTGTTTGAAATTCCCAAAGGACTCCCACCTATTCGTGATCATGATCATGCTATTCATTTGATTCTAGGAAGTTTTCCTCCAAACATCAGGCCTTATAGATATCCTTACGTCCAAAAGAGCGAAATTGAACGTATGGTTGCAGAAATGTTAGAGGCGAGTATAATTCAACCTAGTCAAAGTTCTTTCTATGCTCCTGTAGTATTGGTACACAACAAGGATGGATCATGGCGAATGTGTCCGGATTATAGGGAGCTCAATAATCTCACCGTTAAAGATAAATTTCCCATTCCTGTGATTGATGAATTATTGGATGAATTACATGGAGCAATTTATTTTACCAAGTTGGATCTTCGTTCAGGATATGATCAAATTAGAATGAAGACTGAAGATATTCCAAAAACAGCATTTAGAACTCATGAGGGTCATTATGAATTTTTGGTCATGCCTTTTGGCCTTACCAATGCACGTTCTACATTTCAAGGGTTGATGAATTCCATTTTTAAACCCTTCCTTAGAAAATTTGTGCTAGTATTTTTTGATGATATACTAATCTACAGCAGGTCTTGGAAGGATCATGTTGAACATGTTGACATGGTGCTCAAACTATTGCGGGAGAAACAATTATATGCAAAAACATCCAAATGTTTCTTTGGACTACAAGAGGTGGAATATCTAGGTCATATTGTATCTCACGAGGGTGTTAAAGTAGACCCTAACAAAATTAAATCCATTAAGGAATGGAAAGTTCCCACAACCATAAAGAAGTTGCAAGGATTTCTCGGGTTAACAGGGTATTATCGCAAGTTTGTTAAGAATTATGGGAGAATAGCAGCACCTCTAACAAAATACAAAATCCTATTATTGATCATGATTAACATCCTAATATTGAGAATACTATTTATTGTAGCGGATATTGAAGGCCATTTTTTATTTTACACAAAAAAGGTACGCATTGCAACTTTACATTTAGAACAAAATAAATTTGTATGGTATCGATGGTTTTTCTACCGTAAAAAAATTGTCACTTGGTCAATTTTTACGGAGGAAATGATAGCACATTATGAGGATACAAAGAGCACCACCTTCTTTAGCCAATTGATAAATCTCAAACAAAAGGGCTTAGTGGGGCAACACATTGAGGACTTCCAAAAATTGAATATTAGGGTAACTGATATTCCAGAGGAACACAAGATTGATCTCTTCATAGGCACTCTAAAGGATAACATCCAACATGAATTTCATGTTTTGGAACCTAATTCATTGGAGAAGGAATTCAGGTTGGCAAGAAAAGTTGAATGTAAAATTCTGGCGACAAGGAAGCCTACCACTCAATTCTATAAAGAAGAAATGTTGCTACGCCTAGATTTCCATGACCTACAAGGTTGACACCACAACAATTGGAAGAAAAAAGATCAAAATGGCTTTGCTACAGTTGTGATAGCAAATACACTAAAGGTCATAAGTGTGCTGAAAAGAAATTATTTTACATAGATTGTGAAGAAGAAGAAGAAAATGAACAAGAAGAGGACATACACCAGGAACCGGCCCTAGAAGAGGAAGAAATGAATCCGACCATATCATGTAATGCACTCGCAGGAATTACCACTCCTCAAACTCTCAAGATAGAAGGATAGATCAAGAAGAAAAAGGTAATAGTGTTGATTGATTCAGGTAGCACCCATAATTTTATTCATTGTAAGGTAGCCAAGGAATTAAATTGTTTCCTATACCTAACACCAAAATTTCAAGTGATGGTTGCAAATGTAGGAACTATAAATTTATCTAGGAAATGCCATAATATAAAGCTAACCATGGGGGAATATGTATTGACTAGCCCAATGCTTTCCATTCCTATGGGAGGTGCTGATGTTGTACTAGGAGTACAAGGGTTACAATCTTTGGGGACGGTAGCTTTTAATTTTCAAGAAATTTTTTTGAAATTTTTTTCAGAAAGAAAGGAAGTTGAATTACGAGGTATTGCAGGGAAGCCAGGAAGGAAAATAAGCTCTAATGTCATGACAAAGCTTCTAAAGAAAGAACAACGAGACGTAATTGCAAAATTATGCTCACTAGAAGTTCCAACATCAAAATCATCTATTCCTGCAGATCTCCAACAAGTCTTGGACAATCATTCCAAGGTGTTTAAAACTCCCAAAGGACTCCCACCTATTTGTGATCATGATCATGCTATTCATTTGATTCCAGGAAGTGTTCCTCCAAACATCAGGCCTTATAGATATCCTTACGTCCAAAAGAGCGAAATTGAACGTATGATTGCAGAAATGTTAGAGGCGGGTATAATTCAACGTAGTCAAAGTTCTTTCTCTACTCCTGTAGTATTGGTACACAAGAAGGATGGATCATGGCGAATGTGTCCGGATTATAGGGAGCTCAATAAGCTCACCATTAAAGATAAATTTCCCATTCCTGTGATTGATGAATTATTGGATGAATTACATGGAGCAATTTATTTTACCAAGTTGAATCTTCGTTCAGGATATCATCAAATTAGAATGAAGACTGAAGATATTTTGAAAACAACATTTCGAACTCATGAGGGTCATTATGAATTTTTGGTCATGCCTTTTGGCCTTACCAATGCACCTTCTACATTTCAAGGGTTGATGAATTCCATTTTCAAACCCTTCCTTGGAAAATTTGTGCTAGTATTTTTTGATGATATACTAATCTATAGCAGGTCTTGGAAGGATCATGTTGAACATGTTGACAGGGTGCTCAAACTATTGCAGGAGAAAAAATTATATGAAAAAACATCCAAATGTTTCTTTGGAGTACAATAGGTGGAATATCTGGGTCATATTGTATCTCACGAGGGTGTTAAAGTAGACCCTAACAAAATTAAAGCCGTTAAGGAATGGAAAGTTCCCACAACCATAAAGCAGTTGCGAGGATTTCTCGGGTTAACAGGGTATTATCACAAGTTTTCTAAGAATTATGGGAGAATAGCAGCACCTGTAACAGAATACAAAATCCCATTTTTTCTCACGATTAACATCCTAATATTGAGAATATTATTTATTGTAGCGGATATTGAAGGCCATTTTGTATTTTACACACAAAAGGTATGCATTGAACCTTTACATTTAGAACAAAATACATTTGTACGGTATCGATGGCTTTGCTCCTGTAAAAAAATTGTCACTTGGTCAATTTTTACGGAGGAAATGATAGCACATTATGAGGATACAAAGAGCAACACCTTCTAGCCAATTGATAAATCTCAAACAAAAGGGTTTAGTGGGGTAGCACATTTAGGACTTCCAAAAATTGAATATAAGCGTAACTGATATTGTAGAGGAACACAGGATTGATCTCTTCATAGCCACTCTAAAGGATAACATCCAACATGAAGTTCGTGTTTTGGAACCTGATTCATTGGAGAAGGCATTCAGGTTGGCAAGAAAAGTTGAATGTAAAATTATGGCAACAAGGAAGCCTACCACTCAATTCTATAAAGAAGGAAATGTTGCTACGCCTAGATTTCCACAACCTACAAGGTTGACACCACAACAATTGGAAAAAAAAGGAGAAAAAGGGCTTTGCTACAGTTGTGATGGAAAATACACTAAAGGTCATAAGTGTGCCGAAAAGAAATTATTTTACATAGATTGTGAAGAAGAAGAAGAAAATGAACAAGAAGAGGATATACACCAGGAACCGGCCCTAGAAGAGGAAGAAATGAATTTTACCATATCATGTAATGCACTGGCAAGAATTACCACTCCTCAAAGTCTCAAGATAGAAGGACATATCGAGAAGAAAAAGGTAATAGTGTTGATTGATTCAGGTAGCACCCATAATTTTATTCATTGTAAGGTAGCCAAGGAATTAAATTGTTTCCTATACCCAACACCAGAATGTCAAGTGATGGTTGCAAATGGAGGAACTATAAATTTCTCTGGAAAATTCCATAATATCAAGCTAACCATGGGGGAGTATGTATTGACTAGTCCAATGCTTTCCATTCCTATGGGAGGTGCTGATGTTGTACTAGGAGTACAATGGTTACAATCTTTGGGGACGGTAGCTTTTAATTTTCAAGAAATTTTCTTGAAATTTTTTTCAGAAGGAAAGGAATTTGAATTGCGAGGTATTGCAGGGAAGCTAGGAAGGATAATAAGCTCTAATGTCCTGACAAAGCTTCTAAAGAAAGAACAACGAGGCGTAATTGCACAATTATGCTCACTATAAGTTCCAACATCAAAATCATCTATTCTTGCAGATCTCCAACAAGTATTGGACAATCATTCCAAGGTGTTTGAAACTCCAAAAGGACTCCCACCTATTCGTGATCATGATCATGCTATTCATTTGATTCCAGGAAGTGTTCCTCCAAACATCAGGCCTTATAGATATCCTTATGTCCAAAAAAGCGAAATTGAACGTATGATTGCAGAAATGTTAGAGGCGGGTATAATTCAACCTAGTCAAAGTTCTTTCTCTGCTCCTATAGTATTGGTACACAAGAAGGATGGAACATGGTGAATGTGTCTGGATTATAGGGAGCTCAATAAGCTCACCATTAAAGATAAATTTCCCATTCCTGTGATTGATGAATTATTGGATGAATTACATGGAGCAATTTATTTTACCAAGTTGGATCTTTGTTCAGGATATGATCAAATTAGAATGAAGACTGAAGATATTCCAAAAATAGCATTTAGAACTCATGAGGATCATTATGAATTTTTATTCATGCCTTTTGGGCTTACCAATGCACCTTCTACATTTCAAGGGCTGATGAATTCCATTTTCAAACCCTTCCTTAGAAAATTTGTGCTAGTATTTTTTGATGATATACTAATCTACAACAGGTCTTGGAAGGATCATGTTGAACATGTTGACAGGGTGCTCAAACTATTGCAGGAGAAACAACTATATGCAAAAACATCCAAATGTTTCTTTCGAGTACAAGAGGTGGAATATCTGGGTCATATTGTATCTTACGAGGGTGTTAAAGTAGGCCCTAACAAAATTAAAGCCATTAAGGAATGGAAATTTCCCACAACCTTAAAGCAGTTGCGAGGATTTCTCGGGTTAATAGGGTATTATCGCAAGTTTTTTAAGAATTATGGGAGAATAGCAACACCTCTAACAAAATACAAAATCCTATTATTGATCATGATTAACATCCTAATATTGAGAATATTATTGATTGTAGCGGATATTGAAGGCCATTTTGTGTTTTGTTAAGAATTATGGGAGAATAGAAGCACCTCTAAAAGAATACAAAATCCTATTATTGATCTCGATTAACATCCTAATATTGAGAATATTATTGACTGTAGCGGATATTGAAGGCCATCGAATGATCTAGTGACATTGGGTTGTTGGTGATACCACCACGTTGAAGGATCGGATAGGACCAGTGGAGCTCCTAAATTCATGGGTTCATATGAAAACACATCAACATCAAATAAATGGAGGATATCTTGAATATCTCAAAAATATTCAATAGAAGCATAATTTTTTTAGGGTCAAATCATAAATCCTAAGTAGGCTGAATGTTTACTTCATGAGGTGCCCATGTTTGTGGCAATTTTTTTAGCATTAGAAGCGACTAATTTTCATTAATAAATTAAATATCCTTTCACTCATATTTGAAGATCGAGTTCCTAAATAATACCCCTCGAATTTCCACACCAAGCAGGCATTAAGAAAAAGGGATTGAATTTTAGAAGGATTTATTATCAATTGAAGCAAGATAATTACATTTTTTTTAAGGTTAATTTTTTTTTGTCACAAATTTATTAGTCCAAAGTTCCAATTTCTGAGGATTATCACCCCTTATAGAAGGTTGAGAACTTCAAACACTATCTTTTGACTAGTTTGTTGATCCATCTCATTGATATTGCTATTCCAAGGGGATGATCTTGAAGATTTCATGACTGTAATTACTTATTTGATGTTGAATCCAATTGTGGGGAAAATCTTTGGTGGAGAGAGATCATTCCAATAAATGAAAGGACGTGTTTCCTTAGATAATTTTCTAAGGGTTGAGTCACTTTGTCTCTTCTTTTGGATCAACTTGTAGAAATTTATTAATACTGATGTCTTAATGGATCCTCCTAATCTCACAATATTTATCTTCTTGCAAAATACAAAATCCTTTCACTAATTAAACTTGCGGAAATTTGAAACTCAATTGCAAACACATGTGAATAAATTCAGTCGCACATAACACAATTGTTTAACGGGAAAGATTAAAGCTAAAACCCCTGAATATCATATTAAGTATATCAATGGAATCATGTAATAATCTCATACAAATCTTAGTACATCAAGCTCTTAGTACAATCAACAATCATTACACACTGTCATGCAGAAATTTGCATCTCAATGCACCAATTTCTCGCCTCCTGACAGCCTGCCTCGATTGCATAATCCCCACTAAAGAAGACCTTTGAATGAATTCAAATTGGCCTTGCCTTGACTGCACAATCCTCATTGGAAACTCCAATATGTGTCAGATGCATTGAATGCATCACTATAGCCACAACGGATAGTCCATCTCACCCTTTCACCTATCTCTCCACTGGGTCTCCACTGGAACTGACATGCATTGTAGTTAAATGTTGTATCTATTCAGTTGTTAGTGAGTTAGTAGTTGTGAATTAATTATCTAATTAATTCACTTAACTCTCACTAGTGTATCTTTCAGTTAGACTAGATACAACTAGCTCAACAGAATTTAACTCCATTAACTAAGCTAAATTGAATAACAACTCCTGTAACTACTCTTCCAACTCTGTCATAACTTTGCCACTTCAGTTCTAAATGATCCCTCCATGCATGAGCCACCAATAAACCCTAGGAATTACATAATTCCTTCAGATCACTGATTTTCCAAATATGTTTACTGAAATAAAGTGTTCCAACAGAATAAGTTGTTTATTGTTGGATTATTATTAAGAGCTAATAATAATTGACATGCATCTATTTTTAGATTGATGATCTATAAATATAATTTTCCCAATATTCTAAAAATATAATTTCATCTATTTTTCACATTTGACCAACCATCTACAAATAGCATCCTGCAACTTACAGAATATGTTCACCATGTCTAAAAATAGACATACACCTAAAAATAGCCTGCAGGCCCCACTTAGTGTAGGTGCTTAATTTTCACTAAGCTCATCATCTTGTTGAATCTCAACACTCCCTCTCAATAAGATAGGGATTATCCTTCACCCCGATCCTGCCTCTATTGTATTCGAATTTTCTCCTGTCGAGTGCCTTCGTCAGAATATCAGCATCTTGATCTTCTGTAGGAATGTACTAAAGTAACATGATCTTCCGCTGCACACAATCTCTGATATGATGATATCAGATATCAATATGTTTATATCTATCATGAAACATAGTATTAATCGAGAGTTTAATGCAACTCTAATTATCACAATGTATCATTGTAGGATCTAAATGTGAACCAAACAAGCCAACCAGGATCTTCCTCATCCAGATAACCTCACATGCAGCTTGACTTCCTGCATGTATTCTACTTCCACTGAAATGAGTGCCATGTATCTTTGTTTCTTGTTGTACCAAGAAAATGTTGTAGATACAATACTGAAAACCCCTCCTGATGTGCTCTTTCTGTCCGTTGGGCTGCCTGCCCAATCTGCGTCAGTGAAGCCATAGAACTTCACCTCATCCGTCTGTCTGTACCATAAGCCATACTTGGATGTGCCCCTGAGATACCTCAGGGCATGCTTTCTTGACTTCCAAAAGAGCTTGGTAGGCTTAACCATCGCTTGTGAAATTTGGTTCACCGCATAGCAAATGTCCATTATTATATTAACTAAATACATGAGCGAACCCACCAACTGTCGATAAATAGTGGCATCCACTACCTTTTCTGATGTAGAATCATCTTTCCTCCAATTTCCTAGAAGAGGAGTATCCATGTGCTTGTAGCCCTGCATGTGAAACTTCTCAAGTATCTACCGAGCATACTTTCCCTTAGACACAAATAGTTCACCTTCTTGCTGCTATATTTCCAATCCAAGGAAATAATCAAGGAGGCCCAATTCCTTCATCTCGAACTCCTTTGCAAGATCTGTCTTGCATGAGTGTATCAACTGGTCATTTCCCATTAGTGTTAAATCATCTACATAAAGAAAAATGATTAAAATTTTACCCTCCACCAAAATTTGATACAGGTTTGCATCCGCTTCACTCTTGCTGAAGCCAAGTCCAGTGAAATAGCTGTCGATCTGTGTGTACCAAGCACATGGTGCTCGCTTCAGCCCATACAATGCTCTTTTAAGTCTGTACACATGTGACTCGCTGCTGAAGCTCTCAAATCCTTCAGGTTTCTCAATGTGCACCTCTTCCTCAATGATCCCATTAAGGAATGTACATCCATCTGATGAATGTGCCAACCCATCTACGCTGAGAGAGCAAGGATGGTCCTTATGGAAGAATACCATGTGAGAGGTGCAAAGGTTTCTTCATAATCAATCCCCTTGATCTGTGAGAAGCCCCAGGAAAAAAATCTTTCCTTATACTTCTCGATGCTCCCATCAGTAGCTTGTTTTACCTTGTACATCCATTTGGAATCTACCATTGATTTTCCCACCGGCCTTGGAACAATCTCCCAAGCATTGTTTCTGAAAATGGAGTCATACTCCTCCACCATGGCATCTACCCATGTGGGCTCTTGTGCTACTTATTCAAAATAAGATGGCTCTGTCACGACACACTTGCTGATAAGAGCCATGTATCCAGTAAATCGCTCAAGTGACTGTCTCTATCTGTGCTGTGATGTAGGGACTCATACATTCTGTGCTGCATCAAGCTTCAATCTCTCAGCTTCTGTGGTATGCTTTCTACCTATTCTAATGTTTGGCTCTGCATGAGTGGACTCCTCCACTCCATGAATCTCCTCCTATGGCTGATCCACATGTAGAGGCTCATCTTTGCGAACAAGAAATTCCTCCTCTGCATGCAAGTGTAGCTCCCTCTCAAGCGACAACTTCATGGCCTTCACCTCATTGAATTTTATATCCCATCACACGACATTCATTCGACTATCTAGAAAATACACACGATAATTATGGGGTGTTTCTGTGTACCCCACAAATATCCCAACTTCTGCAGTCAGCTCCAACTTCTTCCTGGCATCCTTTGTCACATGAATGTAAACAGATGAGCCAAAAATCTTCAAATGGGAAATATGAGGCTTCTTACCAGTAAAAGCTTCTTTAGGTGTACTCATGCCAAGTACTCTATGAGGAAAATGGTTTTGCACATAAACTGGAGTGTTGCATGCATCTGCCCACAAGTGCATCGATAGGCCCTGGTCATGCAACATAGCTCATGCAACACCCACGATCATTCTTTTCTTCCTCTCCACAACCCCATTATGGTGTGGGTTATGAGGCACTATGAGTTCTCTTCAAATTCCCTCTTTGCTACAGAAGTCTTTGAATTCATTCGAGATATATTCACCACCATTATCGCTCCGTAAAGCTTTCACTTACTTCCCCGACTCCTTCTCCACCAATGCTTTAAACTCACAGAATATTGAGAATGTTTTTCTCTTCTTCTACATGAAGAAGATCCAACATCTACTAGAATATTCATCAACAAAAATAACATAATATCTGTGTTTTTTTGTTGAAGCAACCGAGAAAGGTTCACACACGTCTGTGTGAATTCTCTCCAAGATCACCGAAGCACGATTCTCCTTCTCATGAGAAGTGGTCTTCACGAACTTACCCATAGTAAATACCTTGCACTGATATGACTACGCAAGAGTACCCTTGGTAATTCCAGTAGAAATATGCTGCAAAATATTCAAAGCACCATGGTGAAGATGGGCCAATCTCCTGTGCCATAATTTTCCCTCATCCTGGCTCACCACTTCTTCTACTTTGCCCATCATTGTAGCACAGTCATCTACCTTCAGCTTGTAGAGATTATTAACTCTAATCCATATCCTCTTGGTTTGACTCATTGTTTTATGTCGCATGAAAGCTTTTCCATCACTGAAAACAACGTCATAACCTCTATCTTCCAACATTGCGACCGAGACCAAGTTCTTCTTCAGACTTGGAACATGCATAACATATTTCAACATAAATGGTTTACCTGACTCCCTCTCAAAGGTAATGGTCCCAATTTCAGTCTCACTGTATCGACCATTGTCGCCCATCTCTATATGCATTTGGAGATCTTTCTCCTCCAAGTCACTAAACAACTCCTTGTCTCCCGTCATATGGAAAGACGCACCACTATCAAGATACCACACCGATCCCATAGTGCCTGAAACCAAGCATGCGATCAAAGAGAAATCAAGTTAAAATTGTGAGGCTAAGGCCTCTCTAGCTACAGCTCCAGCAACCTTCTTGTTCTTCTTTTTCTGTGGGCATTCAGTGGCGAGATGCCCATGTTCGTGACTGTGAGAACACTTCACTTTGGACAAATCCAGCTTCTTCCCTTTAGCCTTGGATTTTGAGTAGAATTTCATCCCCTTCCCTTTCCTTTCTTTGGTAGCCAAAGCACAATTCTCTTTATCATCATTCCTTGATGAAGAGCCATCCCTGGTACTTCTCCTTATCTCCTCCTACACAAGATCTGACCAAAGTCTCTCCCAACTTGACAGTTTCTCCCATCCATTGACATAGTCTTCGTAGCTATGAAAACTCTTTGAAAGCCCAGGGAGAGCCAAGCTCACCAATTCATGATCATCAACAATAATCCCACACTTTCCAGTTCATCCCTATAGTGGACAAACTTCGTGAGATATTTTGGAATATTGTCACCCTTCTCCATTTTTATTTTCCCGAGCTTATCTTTCAGTGCCAACTTCCTCTAGTCTTTGTTTCTTTGGAAAAGATCTGTCAAAGCCTTCCACATTGCAAATGGAGTGGTTTTCCCATGAAGGATTGACACAATATGGTCCTTTACACCTTCCAACAGAATTCTTATTGTCTTCGCTACCTTCTTTTGCCATGCGTCAAGTAATGCAGCATCGCTAGAACCAGACTTAGGAACATCGCTATCAATGAACTCCTTCAGTCCATTATATTCAAGCATCACCTCTATACTATCCTTCTAGGCCATTTAATTCAAGATACCCTCAAGGACATACTCCAATTGAAACCCATTGAAAGACATTTTAATGAATACTCAACTGTTGCACCAAGAAATTTCAACAGCAAACTCAAATTGTCCACCAGCACAAACTCAGCAATTATTCACAATTACAATCTCCAGTAATAAAAAATGCTCTGATACCATGTATAAATTTATTAATAATAATGTATTACCAGATCCTCTTGATTTCACAATATTTATCTTCTTGCAAAATATAGAATCCTTCCACTAACTAAACATGCAGAAATTTAAAACTCAGTTTCAAACACATGTGAATAAATTCAGTTGCACATAACACAGTTGTCTAATGGGAAAGCTTAAAGCTAAGAACCCCAAGTATCATATTACGTATATCAATGGAATCATGTAATAATCTCATACAAAGCTTAGTACATAAAACTCTCATTACAATCAACAATCATTACACACTGTCATGCAAAAATTTACATCTCAATGCACCATTTTCTCGCCTCCTGACAGCCTACCTCCATTGCCCAATCCCTGCTAAAGAAGACCTCTGAATGAATTAAAATTGGCCTTGCCTTAACTGTGGAATCCTCATTGGAAACTCCAATGTGTGTCAGATGAATTGAATTCATCACTATAGCCACAACGGATAGTCCGTCTCACCCTTTCACCTATCTCTCCACTAGGTCTCCATTGGAACTGAAATGCACTGTAGTTACCGATTGTATCTGTTCATTTTTTAATGAGTTAGTAGTTGTTAATTAATTAACTAATTAATTCACTTAACTCTTACTAGTGTATCTTTCAGTTAGACTAGATACAACTAGCTCAACTGAGTTTAACTCCATTAACTGAGTTAAACTGAATAACAACTCATGTAACTACTCTTCCAACTCTGTCACAACTTTTTCACTTTAGTTCTTATTGAGTCCTCCATGCATGAGCCAACAATAAACCCTAGGAATTGTGTAATTCCTTCAGCCCACTGATTTTCCAAATCTGTATACTGAAATAAAGTGCTCCAAGAGAATAAGTTGATGCTTATTGTCGGATTATTATTATGAGCTAATAATAATCGACATGCATATATTTTTAGATTGAAGGTCTATAAATAGACTTCGCCCAATATTCTAAAAATAGAATTTCATCTATTTTTCACAGTTGACCAACCATCTACAAACAGCATCCTGCAACTTATAGAATATGCTCACCATGTCTAAAAATAGACATACAACTAAAAGTAGCCTGTGGGCCCCACTTAGTGAAGATGCTTAATTTTCATTAAGTTCATCATCTTGTTGAATCTCAACACAACTATATTATTGTATCACTTTGTAAACTCTTCATATTAGGATAGTGAAGTTGACCAAGAGCTAGTGTTGGAGCAAAATAATCCACCAGTTATTGAAGGGATCGATTCTGGAAAGTGTCTTCCCATTTATTATTAGACAATAATTTCTTCCTTCGGATTATTGCAACAGATTGTTTCTATGCTATTAGTGATAATTGAAGCCTGATAAAGATCAATTGATCCAAAAGGGTAAATTGAGTTTATTGAAGAAAGTTAGGGAGAGAGAAGGAAGGAAAAGTATTGAAATCCATTGATGCAACACCATAATGTCATTGATTTACTTCTGGAAACACTATAGGAATCAACATAGTAATACATCAGTTGATTCTCTAGGATACAATACTTTTGAGGATAAAATATGGAAACAACTTACATATCATAAGCATGATCATAACAATAGACCTTTCTCTCGGAAATTTGATTTTATTGTTCATCAATCAAAGAATATCCAAAAGGAACATCTAAAAAGTAAGTGTCTCTTTTGGATTTGAGTTGAAACGAACAAAGTGATTCATAGACCTATGTAAGCTGAAGGAATTAGACGTGTGTTTTTCTAAGATGGGGCAACCAGATAGGAAGGAACTTAGTTGGGATCTCAAGCCATCAATGTCTGCGTCGATACAATAAAAAATATGGGAGCATCCTTCTGAAGAAGTCAGGCTCTTCCTTGCCTCTTGTCTCAACAGGATAATATCTTTAACATCACCTCTACCTCCTTACAATAATTATATCATGAGGGAGACATTGTCGTTGATAATAGAAGCCCTTCAAGGGTTGAAAACAATCATGCTTTATATCTTTCATAAGTGGCACAAAATATTAGGACTCATGGGACAATTCATCTTTACCACATTCATGGTAAATCTAGATTGTGATGACTTAACCTTTCATGTTCTCCAAAATGTTTACACCAAGATTAAATCAGGTCATGCATACCATGTGAAAAAAATCATACAAAATATTGTGTTCTTGTTCTTAGAAGGATAAGTTGACATCTATAAGATAATAAGATCCAAATTGTTGACCATTTGGATAAAGGAACAAGTTGTATCACTAGCCACCTATGATATAGTTGAAAGCTTTTTCATTAGAGGAAATTTCAATCTAAAAGTGGCATTCTAAGGAAAAATAATAAAATAATACTTAAAATAATAAAATAAGAGTTATGGATTTTGGAGGGAAAATAAGAAAAATATTTCTTTTAGTTTTATTTTTGACTTATCTCCATATAGGTTTACTCAAATTTCAAGTGTAGACAGTCCTTGGATGAAAAATTAAATTCCACATCCAATGAGTACCCATTATGCACACCTTTGAGGTGACCCACATTGATAAAAAAAATGAAGATACATTAAAAAAATGTTTTGAACAAGATTTTTTAATTTATATTCAATTTTATCAATGTGGGTCTTCTCAAAAGTGTGCATAATGGGTAGTCTTTGGATATCGAATTCAATTATTCATCCAACCAGTGTCTACACTTGAAATTTGAGTAAAATTATATGGATATAAGCCAAAAATACAATTGAACAAAATTAGTTTATTTTATTTTTTCTCCAAACTATTTACCTGTAACTCATTTTAAATTTAAAGGATTTTGATTGATTTACATATTATCACATGGAAATTACTTGAAAATTGCATGGACACTTGTAGGATTAAATTTCCTATAATGAAAGTTACTCGAAAGGGTGTTTACAAGGAAGGGGCTCAAGAAGATTTATAGAGGAAGAAAGAATAAAGGAAATAAAACCTGTAGTATGAATGAACTACGAAGTAGAGGAATATGATTTATCTACAACAAAACTTGGGCACTTAGCCATTCATGTCCATGTGAAAGGAATGAAGCAACAAGGATAGAAAAAAAGGATATTCCTTTTGATCACTGGGATTCTTCTATAGTTGGGTCTATTTATTTTCACGATGGTGAGCGGCAGTGTGATATTATTTAGAAAGGCTTGCAGAATGAAAAGCATTCAGAAGTGCATGAAAAAATTCTACCTAATGGTATTGATGAGGTATATTCCTATAAAATAGAGTCCATAGGTATCTAATAGTATGTCCATAAATAATATGATCAATAAAGTATATATAAGAGTACACCAATGCATCTATGTTTAGTAACTAGAGAGGATGAAGAACATGTTTTCTTCTTAGGTGTAGGAGGCAAGGGATACTTGAGTGAGGAGCCAAAAATAGTGAACCAACATTATGAGCATGATCATGATGGGGAGCATGATAGACATAATGTGTATATTGAAACATCACTAGAAATTCGGTCAAAGGCTCAATTTGGAACTGTGATAATTGGGCATCCTATGTAGAAAAATATAAAGTCATTCAACAGGGCCCCAAAATTTCTTGTAGAGGACTTTTGGAAAAATATCAAGCATTTGAAGATAGATCATATGATGTTGAAACAGAGAGTATAGACAACCTAAGACACTCTCTTACAAAATAACAAAGAAATTGAGTATCTCAGAAGATTATGTGTCGAGTTAGCGGCCAAGCTATCTAGTGTAGAGGAATGTCTCATGTCCCTCACAAGGTAGGAAGAGGAGTATATTTGGGAGTTCCAAAACAAAAATCTGAATGAGTACATAGATATGGATCATGCACTACCATCCCACCTTTATAAATTAGGGCAAGCAAGGCATATTTCTCCAAATGGATAACGTTGAGTAACTAAGTGGAGCAACATTAGTTGAGAATTCGGCAGTATTATAATATTAGACTTATTCCATGTGCTGACATTCATACATTAGATCCTTCCCACTGGATGGTTTGGCAAGAGATTATGAGTGGGAACTATATTAATGGGATGAATCCCAGGAGGATACTCTTAGCCAAGGGAATATTGCAACTTGGGATCTTATGTGTGAACGATGATGTAGGGTTGAGATGGTATCATAGCCTATAGGTACCAAGACTTAGGTGGCATTGGAATCTAGGCGGATCTACTGAGGGAAGGATTTCCCATAATATTTTTTGCGATCCAGGTATCAAAGGATCCATTTAGGTTATTTAATATGGATGCATGGGATATCGCACTAGTTTGTATGGGATCCTTATATCAATCAACAAATGCTTCTATTGTGAAAAGAATTGGATTGCTTGAGGGAAATCTCAATCTTTTGGTGGGAGGATTTCTAATATTCACTTTTCTTGATATAGTCAAAATGGATAGAATCTACCCATGGTATTTACCATGGTATTTTCCCATGGTATTTTCCCTCATTTTTTGAGGGAAACAATAAAATAAAGTTTCTAGAAAGTCCATCAAGCCTATAAAAGGGGATATAAGCTAGGCATTGGGATCATCATGATTTGTCTATTTATTTGTGTTTTCTTGAGAACTTGGCTTAGTGAGTTCTAATTTGATCCCGGGATGAAAACCTCGTGGAGACCTTTGTTTGGTGGATGCATTTAGGGTCCACAAGTGTGTTTTAAAGTTCAGCTAGTCGATTCTGTTGATGAGAAAACTTGTATGCAATTGGCAAGGGTTTCTATGTTAGTCATTATCAGATGTATTATTTGTAGTTATTAATTAAATAACGTGGATACATTTTTATATCCCTTTGTGTTCTTGTTCTTGTTTAAATTTTACTTTTAACTAGCACATTAAAGTTTGCTAGATTTGTTATAATCCTTAACGTTTGGAATCTTATATTCTATTTGTAAAACCCATACTACATGGTGTATTTCAATCGTCGTAGAAGAAAATGGCTAGGTGATCAGTTTTAAGGTGATAACACAAGGGGGAAACTCATTTAAAAGGATGGGAGACAACCTATCCAAGCAAGTAAGTGAGAATTTAGGCACGTCGTGGGTGAAGACAAGAGTTGAATGAAGCATCGAAGGGGAGAACCATGTTAAAGCCACGATCCTAAGACATAGAACATGTTGGAGAGTTGAAATACATGACCAATGCAGATATCATATGATTTCCAACACGCCTCAACCTCCCATCTTGGGAGGAGAGGCCCCTTGAATGTGCCTCAAGGGAGAGACATTCGCAGGAAGTGGAAGCAGAAGGGAATTCGAGTCAATACCCCATTTATGTCACCATATTCAGTGCCCGTCTTGGTGGTTTTCTTACAGTTATTTGAGGTAATCTTAATAATGAATTTACTTCAAAAAAATACATACATATATATATATATATATATATATATATATATTTCTATTTATATTAATTAGAATAGTCTAACTATATAAATTAAATAGCTTGTAAAGTGCAATATACATCCAGAACAAGAAAATCTCTCTTTTAGCACCATAAGTTAGCACCACTTCTGTTATGTGGTGTAAATGTTTATGTATCATATTAAAAATGGAGTATATCACCATAAGTTAGCACCACTTAAGTTATGTGGTGTTAATATGGTGTAAATGTTTATGTATTATATTAAAACTGAAGTATGTCACCATAAGGTAGCACCACTTAATTTATGTGGTGTTAATGTGGCGTAAATGTCTATGTATTATATAAAAAATGAAGTATATCACCATAAGTTAGCACCACTTACGTTATGTGGTGTTAATGTGGTGTAAATGTTTATGTATCATCTTAAAAATGAAGTATATAATCACCATATTTGATGGACAAGTTAGCACCATTGTTACTATGTGGTGTTAAAGTGAAATATTTTTTTATTGATCTTATTGGAAGTGGAGTATATCACCATATATTTAAAAAAGTGGTGTATGCTATATTGTCAACTTCTATAAAGTAGGGTAGTTAACTTTGTGTTTGCCATGTTGGCATGTATAAGTGGATTTATTAATGTGAATTGTCACCATAACTATAAAAAAATTACAAATATTTATATTATGAATATATAAATTAGAACTAAACTCACAAATATTTATTTTATAATATTTATTTGTTTGTCATGTTTACATGTAAAACTAAAATTCAAAGTAATTGTTTTCTAAATATTTTATTTCAATTATTTAATTTTTATATTGTTCTCATTTTGCACCATAAATACAAAAAATTCAAAGTTATTGTTTTCTAAATACTTTATTTGAATTATTTACTTTTTATATTATTCTCATTTTGCACCATAAATACAACAAATTCAAAGTAATTGTTTTCTAAATATTTTATTCCAATTATTTACTTTTTATATTATTCTCATGAGAAAATAAATACACAAAACCACATTACATAATTATTTATTTTATGAATAAGCCAATTAAGATAAATATTTTTATATTATTTTAATTTCAAAATAAAATAAGGGTGAATTTGATGGAGTTGGGTTACTCTTTTTTGGAAGAACTTCTGTTCCAAAGGTTGAAAATGTATCTTTGTGAGGGTATTTTTTAAGCCCTCCATCAAAGCTTTTAAAAGGTCCACATAGGACTAAATAAAACCCTGAATTAAACTACATAGCTCCATCGTCAATATGAACTTGATCTTTTTGAACTCTTTTCCTCAGCTGGAACTTGATCTTATCGAACTCGCTCTTGTAGTCTGGGAAGTCTTGGGCTAATTTCACCAGGCTCATAGAGATCTTCTCCAAGTCTTTGCCAAGGATGCCCTTCATAGACCAATAAATATACAGTGTCTACTTGAATTGTGTTAGTCTGCCCCTTGTTTGTCCCAAATATGGTATTAAACCTCTCCATTCCTTAGCATCCATCTTTGTCTCTGCATGTCTATTTACGTCAGCTTCCCATTTTTCATTGAGCTTTTGAATTTCCTCTGATGTGTTCTCCTGGTATGCTTTCACTAACTCTTGGATCACATCGATTGCAGGCCTTCTTCCTCTTGGCTTGCTCGGGGGTGACCTAGGTTGGGCTTCTACCACCTTCCCTTTATCTTTCCAGCCATGACCTTAAGCTATAGGGCTCTTGGAATGGTCGTGACCTGCAAGACTCTTGGAGCATGTCATCCCATAATCTTTGACTTGGTTTCCGGGTAGGTGACCTGTCCACACAATCAAACAAAGGAATAATTCCATATAATCAAAATGATTAAAGGTCCATGCATCCTAGTTATTAGAAGAAAGGTGACCCGGGGGCCTCTTCCCAGGACTTCTCCCCTGCCCGTCCCTCTACGGACCCATCGCCCTCATACCCTACTTAATTTCTACCACTCCCTGTCCCTAAAAGTTGCATGCACCCCATAAATTATCCCCATAACCCAAAGAGCTTATGCCTTCCTTCAATCTCTTGACCTCCCTTATGGTTTCCTCTCTCTCATCATACCTCCCACCCTCAAAATTGACAAAGGAGGCGTCACTGCCCATTTCTTGGGCCTGGGTGGAATTCCCTCTCCCATTCCTCATGCGCACTGAGCCCAATTATCTCAAGGTGGTATAAACCAGCAAAGCCTATGAGCTAAACACAACCCATGACTGCTCCTTAACTCTATACCCTGGTAGGATTGCCCGACCCCTCACCATTCCATCTTGTTGGCATCCCTTACCTGACAGACTCAAAATCAGGTGCAAGTTGAGCCCATGCCCAATTCCTACTCTGACATAGAGGCAGAGACCCAAAAGAACCCCAACCTTCCCCCAACCAGATTCGTAATGGTTCTGCTCTCCCATAGCCAGCAGAAGACTATACCAGTCCAACTTAATCACCTTATGCTCCCATAGAGACTGGCCCAAATCATAAAACATAAACATGGCATGAAAAAGGGAGAGGAAACCAAACACGTACCTGAGTTTCATCATGGTGGAAGTGTAATGGAGATTTTTTATCTCACTATCGTGCCTGCACCAAAGTCTTTCGTCTTAACAAAACCCCCACGCCTTCCTTCACTGTGTTTTAAGCTCCATGCATGGGCCTTTGTCCCGCAACCTCACCTCGTGCTGCATGCGACAGTACAACCTGCCACCCTTGCCACTCATGTGGAAGGTGGTTGGATTCAACCCCAGGGACACTACCATTAACACTGATGGGAGGGCCAATCTTCTTCGTTACACCTTGATCGGGGAGATGAGTCCGAGAACTGTGGGTGAGCTCTGCCCTCCGACTTGTCTTGCTCTTTGATGCTCTGCAACTTGATCCATCATTCTTCACCGAGATTAGGAGGCATGCTTAATTCAAGAGGTTTATTCAGGTGAGGGAAACCACAATTTTCCAGGAGGTCAGTTGCTATGTTTCCTTCCCTCCTTACATTGGTGATAATGATATAATCAAATTTCTTGTTTGTATCCTCCAATCCTTGCACATGTGAAGAAGTAATCCATCTTTGGCTTATTTTTCCCCACTTCGTTCCTTGATTAAGTTTTTTGAGAGTGTTCGTAACCAACTGAGAGTTTCCTTCGATTACTAGCTTTCTATATCCTAGCCTGATGGTCAAGAGGACACCTTGGTGCACTCCTATGAATTATGCTTCATTCTTGCTGGCAAATCCATAGGATTCATCATATATGAATCTTGTTATGCCATGTTGATCTCGAAAAATCCCTCCAACCCCTTCTTGCCTTGGATTGCCTTTCGAGGCTCCATCAAAGTTGAGTTTGATGAATCCTTCTAGAGGAGGTTTGAAGATCCTGATGGTGTCCCCTATGTCAGGGATAGATTTCCAAGAAGCTGGGGAGATCATGCTAGGTGCTAAGTGGAGGCCCTGGAGAATTCTTTCTTCCTGAGGAGCCATTTGCCAATCATATGGCATACATTTCTCTGAGAGGATGCATTAGTAGAAAATGATGAAATTAGTGACTAGGTGACTAAAAAATTTAGTCACCATAATTGTTTCAAGTGAATTACTACTAAATTTTCTCAATTTAAAGTGACCAAACTAAAATTGACTAATTTAGTCTAGGGTTAAAATATACGACTAGATGATTTTATTGTACCAGCTAGCGCGTGCTCTCACAAGTCGAGAGCGAGCTAACCTACCTGTGACCTCCCAGCCGCCATGGCATCAGGAGGGGGACCTGAGGCTCCCCTTCCTCCTCCTCTAGAAGTCCTTGCATTCAAGAAACTAATAGCAGCCAGCAACAAGTGCCCTCTGACTAGATCTTAGCAAATATTCACGAAGAAGTTTGATAGCATCCCTTCAATGGCCCTTCAAATCGAAGAAACTTGTTTATTTGCATTGAACCTAGCTGAAAGAGGGCTCATTGGACTATTTACTGGCCTTTGGCCCTCTCCCAAAGTTGTGGAAGAGTGGTTACAGAGGAACTAGATTCCTTTAGTCTCGGAAGGCATCAAAATCCACTTCGTAGGAAAAGGATACTTTGTTTTTGTTTTTGAGAATGTGGAAGACAGAAGCCTCATCTTCAGGAATGGCCCATATTTTATGGGTCCTAAGGGACTATACTTAAATAAATGGACCCCTAACTTAGATCACGCTTGATATGTGCTTTCAACTGTTCTATTGTGGGTAAGCCTCCCACATCTCCCACTGCATTGCTGGAACCAGAAGTCTCTCCCAACCATTGGAAATACCCTCAAAAAGTATATTTATCAAGCAGTGAGAAAATATAAATACTCATGCACACGTATATGTGTCGAGGTGGATTTGGAAGCTGGGCTACCTAAAGCTATCAAATTAACTGTTGCTAACTGGACCCATATCCAAGAGCCAGATTATGAGCAGCTTCCATTTAAATGCAAGCATTGTCACAGCTATGGCCATTTTGCAAGGCACACTAGTACATTTGTTCAAAATTCCGACAATTTAGTTCCAACACTTCTGACGTATTGTCAGAAATTTCCCCAATTTTTATCAATTTTTCAAATCCTGCGAACAACGACGTTTAGGAAAATCGTCGGAATATTGACGTTACATGAAAAACCGTCAGAATACCAACATTATATGACAAACAGTCGATATTGCGACATTTAGGAGATTTTCGTCAATCTTGCGACGTTTAAGGAAACCGTCGGTCTTCTGACGTTGAGGGAAAAACTGTCGAAATACTGACATTTAAAGGCCTATGATAAAGTTTATATTAAAACTATCAAGATAAATAATTTGATTTGTAATTTTTGTTTGGGGTATCATTTAATTTACTACATATCGGAAAACACATGACATTCAATGATGTACTTAAGTAAAAAAAAAAAAATTATAAACATTGTGACTATGCATTTCAAAAGCCTATAGAGAATGTAGGTTTTAATACCTAGAATGAATTTAAATTAATGCATCACTCAACAACTTTTTGTTTTATCTTGAAATTTTGTTTTACCATAGATAGGGGTTGTTTGATCTCATAGTTCACCATTATATGGTGGGATACATTAAGGGTTGACATGAAATGTTGTAGGCTAAGCTCTTAGTGTCGAGGAATATTGTGGAAGTTAAAAAGTAAAATATTTGGTTTAGTTTTCTTTTAAATATCTTCAATAATATTTTTTTTTTAAATTTCATTTGAGAAAGGCCGTATCAAATTTACTAAGTTGTGAGCACACGAGTGCCTTTTTCACATTCATGCGGTCCATTTTCCATTTTCTCCCTTGTGCCTTCGTTTGCTCAGGCACGCCGTGTCAGGGCACCCGCCCAAACGCATTCGAGTCAGGTCGTTTTGTTTGAGGGCACCCGACAAGACGCGTTTGGGTCGAGTTAGGTCCTTTCATTTGAGGGCACCCGCCCAAATGCGTTCAGGTCGGGTCAGGTCATTTCGTTTAAGGCCACCCGCCCAAATGCGTTCGGGTTGGGTCGGGTCGTTTCGTTTGAGGGCACCCGCCCAAATGCGTTCAGGTCTGGTCGGGTTGTTTCATTTGAGGGTGCCTGCCCAAACGCGTTTGGGTTGGGTCAGGTCATTTCGTTTGAGGGTGCCCACCCAAATGTGTTTAGGTCGGGTCGTTTCGTTTGAGGGTGACCGTATCAAATTTGTTAAGCCGTGACCGCATGGTGCCTTGTGCACGTTCGTGTAGCCCGTTTTTCATTTGATCCCTTGTGCCTTCATTTGGTCGGGCGCGCCGTGTGAGGGTGCCCACCCAAATGCATTTGGGTCGGGTTGGGTCATTTCGTTTAAAGGCGTTCGTATCAAATTTGCTAAGTTGTGACTGCACGGGTGCCTTTTTCACATTCGTGCGGCACGTTTGTTGTTTTCTCCCTTGTGCCTTCATTTGGTTGTGCACACTGTGTCGCGCCATGTGAGGGCACCAGCACAAATGCATTCGGGTCGGGTCGTTTCATTTGAGGGCGGCCGTTTCAAATTTGCTAAGTTGTGACCGCATGGGTGCCTTGTGCACGTTCGTGCATCCGATTTGTCATTTGATCCCCTGTGCTTTTGTCAGTGTGTCATTTTTCTTTAGGACACCCACTCAAACCCATTCGGGTTGGGTCATTTTGTTTTAGGGCACCCACCCAAACGTGCACCCAAACGCATTTGGGTCGGGTCGTTTCTGTTGAGGCCGCCCGCCCAAACGCGTTTTGGTTGGATCGTTTCGGTTGAGGGTGCTTGTATCAAATTTTCTAAGTTGTTACTGCACAGGTGCCTTGTGCACATTCGTGCGACCCGTTTGTCATTTTCTCCCTTGTGCCTCCATTTGATCATGCGCGTCATGTCGTGCCATTTGAGGGCACCCACCTAAACGTGTTTGGGTTGGGTCGTTTCGTTTCAGGGTGGCCGTATAAAATTTGCTAAGTTGTGACCACACGGGTGCCTTGTGCACGTTCGTGTGGCCCATTTATCGTTTTCTCCCTTGTGCCTTTGTTCGGTCAGGTGCGCTGTGTCATTTCGTTTGAGGGCACCTGCCCAAACCTGTTTGGGTCAGGTCATTTAGGTGGAGGGCACCCACCCAAACACGTTGAGGTCAGGTTGTTTCGGTTGAGGGCGCCTGCCCAAACGAGTTTGGGCTGATTCATTTTGGTTGAGGGCACCCATATCAAAGTTACTAAGTTGTGATCGCACAGGTGCCCTGTGCACGTTCATGCGGCCCATTTTCTGGTTGCTTCCTTATGCCTTCATTCGGTCGGGCGAGCCGTGTGAGGGCGCTCACCCAAACGTGTTCGGGTCGGGTCGGGTCATTTCGTTTAAGGGCGGCTGTATCAAATTTGCTAAGTGTGACCGCACGGGTGCCTTTTTCACGTTCGTGTGACCTGTTTGCTATTTTCTCCCTTGTGCCTTCGTTCGGTCGTGCACGCTGTGTCACACCGTGTGAGGGTGCCTGCCTAAATGCGTTCAGGTCAGGTCGTTTTGTTTAAGGGTGTTTGTATCAAATTTGCTAAGTTGTGACCACACGGGTGGCTTGTACATGTTTGTGCAGCCTGTTTGCCATTTTCTCCCTTGTGCATTCATTCGGTCAGGCACGCCGTGTCATTTTGTTTGAGGGCGCCCACCCAAATCTGTTTGGGTCGGGTCATTTCAATTGAGGGCGCCTACCCAAATGCATTCAGGTCGGGTCGTTTCGGTTGAGGGCACTCACCCAAACGCGTTTGGGTCGGGTCGTTGCGGTTGAGGGCACATGTATCAAATTTTCTAAGTTGTGACCATGGGTGCCCTGTGCACGTTTATGTGGATCATTTTCTGGTTGCTCCCTTGTCCCTTCGTTCGGTCGTGTGTGTCGTGTCGCACCATGTGAGGGTGCCTGCCCAAACGGGTTCGGGTTGGGTCATTTCATTTGAGGGAAACCGTATCAAATTTGCTAAGTTACGACCACACGGGTGCCTTGTGCACGTTCTTATGGCCCATTTTCCATTTTCTCCCTTGTGCCTTCGTTTGGTCCAGCTCACTGTGTCATTTCAGTTGAGGGCGCCCTGTTGGGGCCCTTGTTTTGAAAATCAACAGATTTTGAGTTGCAGCGAGTACGTGGTGGAACGCAACCTCGGTAGGCAGAAAGGTGTCAAGGTTGTGAAGGAGCAGAGGGAAGGTGTCGCGGTTGTTGTGAGAGCAAGCATAGACGATAGAGGGGCGCGGAAGGAAATAAGCAGTGAACTCCAGATGAACAAAAGAAAACGAGAGATAGTCGAGAAAGAAGAAAGGACGAACTGACAGTCGCATGGGCAGTGGAACAAAAAGGCAGCCAACCAACGGATAGGGAGGTTGGTGCAGATGGGAATAGGAAACAGAGAGCCGTAGGAGAGCTCTGTCTGGGTTACACTTTTCTCCTGTCCTCTAGGTTATGGTGATTTCTCTCTGTCCCTCAGGACTTGTTGTATTTTGTTCTATTCCATGCTCATGTGTAGCTGGGCCTTGTAATAGTTCACCTCTGACTGCTGATGATCAATATATTCAGGAGTATGGTTCTTCATACGTGATTAGCCATATGAATGAGTGATATTATCAGCTCCATTTAAAATTTTATTTTATCGGTAGCTTAACTATTTTCCTGGAGGATATATGTTATGAGATGTTGTGTTATGACTATCTAAGACATTGGTTTGACTTTGATTCACCTATATTTATGTTGTGAGGATGTTACCAATCTACTCCCTATCACAGTAAGGTCACGGCATGCCTCTGGTGAGACTCTCTGCCCTTCAGAGCAGAGTGTAAATTCCAGTGTGAATCTAGACTATGATGAAAAACCTTGTTTGTCCTCGAACCTGAACCCAGGTCTTCTTTGTGAGATCTGTTCTCTCGCCAAAAAATGGTTCTGTTGTCGAGACCCAAAAATACATTTGGGAGCTAGATCATGGTATCTCGAATCTTCGAAAGAGAAATATGAAGCTAGTGGGATAACCACCTAGATCATTTTATAGCTCAACAGGCTAAGTTGGGATGAAAGAAAGAAAAAATGATTAAAGACTTAGTTCTATTCTCTGACTCTGCTAGTGATACCTACGAAATATTTTGGGGAAATTTCCCAGAAGAACTCTACAACTTGTTGAAGAGGCTTCAGATCAAGACCGTCAAGGGAAAGTCACGGAAGATAAATCACAAGTGGTTGCACAAGGATCTGGTGGCCCTTCATCGGTTCAACACCGAATTAACCTGAGTTGTAGATTTTTGGGTGAAATCTACTTTGGAAGGATATATAGTGGAGTTTGCAGCCGATTGTTACCAGTATTTCTCAATGGCATAAGGTATTTTTAGATCTAGGTTAAGGGGGAAACTACTGAAGGAGATTCCCTTGTGAATCAAGGCCTTAATGGTAGATGAAGGACTGATGGAATTCCAAAAAGCAAGGATGGAAGCGTAAACCCCCCAGCGCCGGGGAAGCGACTGAGGGAGAGATGTTACCAGAACCATTAGAAGGGGGAGTAGGAGTATGGATGTCGAGACTTCCAATAGGCTCAGGGAGCGGTGAGCACATCGGAGGGTGAAAATTGTAGAAAGGTGGCGAGAGAGGGTGATGAAGGAGTTGAAGAGACAGGAAAGTAGTCAGAAGGAAAGAGAGGAGGCGCCTCAGATGATAGTGAGAATTGAAGGTCAGGTGAGTCCCTAGGATATAGGAGGGGTCATGAAAGAAGTACGACAAGTGTATAAGAGCCCAGCCTAGGCAGAGCAAGGAAAGAAGTCTGACGAAGAAGGTACAGACGCGCACCCAGAGGATGTGTCCGATGTGGAGATGCACATTGCAATGGAGCAACTATTTCAAGAAAGGCTGACATCCATATCTCAAGGTATTCCTAGTCCCCACAGTTCTAGTATCTCTAGTCTCGACCTTCCCCTAGTGCTCTACAAGCCCATAAGTGAAATTTTTGTTAAGTTACATGAATTAAGTAGATTTCATAGTATTCAGTCTCCAACTTGAGCACAAGCTAGTAGTAGGATTGCTAGTGGCCCCATCTCACAACCAGGATTTAACGGCTTCATTTTATTAACCCCCATTCAAGTAAGCATTGCGGGATCACTCACACTGTACCCAGAACTCTCTGGTAAAGGGAATGACGACATCAAACAACACTAGTATCTCTGTGAAGCCATCTGGAGGGCACGACATACACTAGATGTTGGGAAGTTGATAGAGTTTCAGACCACTCTGAGGGAGAGAGCCCTACAATGGTTTATGAAATGGTCGGAGGCTCACTCGAATCCAACAATGGCTGATGTAAAGAGGGATTTCATTAAGGAATTCAAACTTCCTCAGACAGACCAACAAGGCCTGTCATAAATGTGGGAGATCAAGCAGAGAGAAGGAGAAACTACTTGGGATTTGATGTGGAGATTCAAGGATGCCATTGGGAAACTAAGTTATCCAATTGATCCAAACCATAAGAGGGATTGGTTCATTAAAGCTTTATTACCCTTGACCCGAACTCCACTGACTCAACAAAGGATCGACACATTGAAAGATGCCCTGGAGCAAGAAATGAAGATAGAAGCCATGGCGAGTTACTCGCAAGAGTTCAAGGGGTGAAAAATGGTACATGACCCCTTAGTAATGGGTCTGCAGCATCAAATAGCCAGTCTAATAGAAAAAATCAAGGAAATTCAACCCATGCGACCACTGAGACCAAACGTGTGGTGCACGCACTATATCGTGGAGGGACACGTAGCAGCAGAATGTCCCAGGTTGCGGAGCCAAAATGTAGAGACATCGATTGCGGGAGCAGGGGCCCCACTGCTAGAAGGGGTCGCGCAAATAAACACCCAAGGGATATACCCCCCACAACAACAATACACAGGGTTCCCCACACCGCAAAGTATGGCTTCCAATGAATATTGTGAGATATGCAAAAGTATGGGTCATTAACCTCGCATGTGTCCAATATTGCAGAAATATTCCAATGTTCCAAATAATATATACTATGAATTATGTGCATCAACCACCCACAGCACAGAGTAATGTTGAGCACTCGATGCCTTGGTGAAGAGACTGGACTTGCCATCATACAGAGTAAATGAAGCTCCTTGAGGAAGAGGAGGAGGCATGAGAGGAGGCCGAGCAAGAGGTAGAGGTCTGATAAGATGCCATAACTGCAATCAGGAAGGACATGTGGCTAGGGAATTCCCACTCCCTAGGAGACCCTGGTGTTCATAGTGCTAGTTTAATTCCCATGCAACAAAATATTGCCCAAAGCTCGTCAATAGATGGGAGGAGAGAGCTAGACAGAGGGGGTGAATCTAGTAAATGCAGAACCCAGATTAATGGGAATTCAAGCAATGAAAAACATGGCAATAGTGAAACGAGGTGGAAAAATAACAGGGTAGGATGCACACGCTATGGACCCCCTCAAATTGGTCAGGCCAGAATCCCCAAAGATTTCGATCAAACCAGAACGAGAGAAACAATTTTTCGAGGAAGCAACAGAAACGTTTGCCCACTTGGTGGGAAACAAAGGAATCGAGTTATAGAAAATTTAGGAAGACAATGAAACATGAAGTACTTTTGAAGCCTTAATCCAGGAGTGGTTCCATCTATTCCTCAGGATTTTCAACAATGTACCAATGCTGGAATGGCTGAAGCAAAACCCTGAAAGGGTGCTAAAACAGAACACAGGAGCGAAAGAAGCAGACGAGCAGACTAGAAATATGCTCAGAGGATAAAGAGAAACGAATGAAGGACGGGAAATGAGTTCAGAGTGAACACGCAAGTGGCGAGATTCCAGATTAAGGATACCATGCTTGATTTGGGATCGGATGTTAACATCTTACCAAGGAAAACTTGGGAATCGCTCGGGAAGCCAAGATTGACATACTCACCGATTCAACTTTGAATGGCGAACCAGTACTGCATTGTTGCCATCGACCTACTGGAGGAGGTTGAAGTTGAAATTGCGGGGGTAAAAACATTTACGGACTTTGAAGTCATCAACATCATGGGGTGCAAAGATCCGTACCCAGAACTATGGAGGATCAATTGGGCTTTTGAAAATTATGCATTAATTGATCTAAAGAAAGAACTGATGATCTTCGAGGATGGGGAAATCAAAGTCACACAGCCGCTTGACCCATACCAAAGACCGAGATATATAGAGACTGTAGATAACCGAGAAGATCCTTAGGTCTTGGACCATCTCTACCAAATGACCATCGAAAGGAGGGAAGATTACATCAACTCGACAGTAGAAGGTTCGGTAAGTTGGAGAAGTATCCAAAGCCCATAATTACAATCAGAGCTAGCATGGGATGATTGGCAGCAAAGCGACCACAAAACAAATACAAGGAGGTGCACCAATGTTTCAAGAGTTAATTGGATTGGGAACGAAATTCAGGGATACCCAATCTTGTCAGATATGAACTTTGTAAGTATTTTCATAGCCAAGATAGAAAGCACGGTACAACATGTTGAGAAACCAACTCCAAAAATAGAAGAAAATAGATATCAACACCTTATAAATAAGCCACTTTGAGGGGGAAACAGCCAATAGATTACATGAATGAACAATTCTTGGATGATACAAATTACAAAACCTCCTTTCTATATATAGGAGTCCATGGGGCCATAATGTAATCCTAGTGGCCCACAATTTAATCCTAGCCAACCTATAAATAATAATTTAAGGGCACAATAATAACAATATGGAGGTTACACGGGTACAATAATAACAATAAGGGGGTTACACTAATAATAATAAGGGACTATAATAGTAATATAGGGACCTAAGATGCCCCTCACCTTCAAAAAGTGTTGTCCTTAATGCTTGAGTAGCTCTGGGTGCTTCTGTATAAAATTCTCATCCTCCCATGTAGAATCTTCAGTGGGTAAGTTCTTCCACTTGATGAGATACTCCGAAATTGATCAATTTCGTAGCTGTCGAATTATTGTTTCCATGACTGCTTCGAGTTACAATATGATTTTTCCTTCCTCATCAATTCCAAGAAATATTGTTTGAACTGGAATATTTTCACCTATAACCTTCTTTAAGCATGAAACATGGAAAATTGGATGCACTCGTGAAGAAGAAGGAAGATCCAATTTGTATGCCATAGTACCAATATTTTGGAACACCTTGTAAGGACCATAGTACTTTAGCGATAATTTATTATCCTACTTAGCTTGCTTGAGAGACATTTGTTTATATGGTTGTAGCCATAAAAATACCCAGTCTCCTACATCAAAACTTCTCTCACTGCGATGTTGATCCGCCTGTTCTTTCGTTCTATTTTGTGCCAAATTCAGGTTATCCTTTAAGAGTTGGAGAACTTCTTGTTGATGCTCGATGTGATCTTCCACTGCTTGAACCTTCGAATTTTCTCTTAAATATGATGTGATGGACGGTGGATGATATCCATAAAGTGCCATAAATGGAATCTTTTTTGCTATAGTATGGAAGAAAGTGTTATACCACCATTCAGTGAGAGGTAACCACTTGACCCATTATGTTTTTTTATCAGATACAAAACAACGATGATATCCTTCCAAACATTTATTTACTATCTTAGTTTGACCATCGGATTGAGGATGATAAGATGAGCTATGAGCTAATTGAGTACCCAAACAAGAAAATAACTCCGTCCAAAAATTTCTACTAAAAATGGGATCTCTGTCGCTCACAATAACCTTTGGGTTTCCATGTAGCTTTTGAATTATTTCCATAAATGTAGTAGCAACTGTACTATCTTTAAAGGGATGAGATAATTCACAAAAGTGTGCATACTTGGTAAGTCTATCAACTACCACCATGATGACACTCTTTCCTTCGAACTTAGGTAACCCTGTGATAAAATCCATTGAAATCTCCTCCCAACGTTGGCTTGGAATGGATAAAGGTTGTAGAAGGCTCGGGGTCTTAATTGTCTCAACTTTATTCTACTAGAAAACCAAACATTCCGCCACAAGCTTTTGAATATCATATTTAAGGCCATCCAAAAAAAAATCTTTCTTCACCCTATGGTAAGTTTTTAAGAATCCGGATTGTCCTCCTAAAGGAGAAGTGTGCAATTCCAAAAGAATCTTTCGTTTTAGTTGGGAATTCTTACAAAGATATAAGTGATCTTTTTACCATAAGGAATCATTTTTCCAACTAAATGTATTAGATGTACTAGGATCTTGCTGCAAATTTTGAATGAGTGTCCACACTTCTTTGTCCTTCTTCCATTCATCCCTTGCTTCGGTTATCCAATCTGGTTGGATAATAGAAATGGCATAAAGCAATGATTCCACCTCCAAATTTTTTGTGAAACCAACTCCAAAAATAGAATAAAAGAGATATCAACACCTTAGAAATAAGCCACTTCGAGGGGGAAACCTCCAATTTATAAAGCAATGATACCAAATGTTATGAAACCAGCTCCAAAAATAGAAGAAAAGAGATATCAATGCCTTATAAATAAGCCACTTCGAGGGGGAAACCTCCAATACATTACATGAATGAACAATTCTTGGATGATACAGATTACAAAACCTCTTTTCTATATATAGGAGTCCATGGGGCCATAATGTAATCCTAGTGGCCCATAATGTAATCCTATCCGACCTAACAATAATAATTTAAGGGCAAAATAATAACAATATGGGGGTTACAGGGGTACAATAATAACAATAAGGGGGTTACAGTAACAATAATAAGGGACTATACTAATAATACAGGGACCTAACATGAATGTTGTAAGTATTTTCATAGCCAAGATAGAAAGAATGGTGCCTGAAGAGAAGAGAGTACCCTTGATGGATGTGGCACTACAATCCACATCTGCTAGATGGTGGAGTAACCATCGCAATTCACTGACGCGATGGGATGAGGTGGCAGCAGCAATAAAAGCCAGATTTCAAAAGGAGAAAGATCCCAGAGGGAAGGACCGGTACCAAGGGGATGCAAGCCCCAAAACCCATATGAAGGACTGTGAAGTGCAATCGAGAGCTGATGGATATCCCGAGGAGCTGTGGATTCACAGGTTTATCCACTCCTAGACATAATTCCAAAGTCCTGGTACTTGACAGAAGAAAAGAGAAGAGGGACCCACAATTGGCAGGAATTTGTAGAGAAATTCATACAATGTTTCACCTTTGAAAGAAAAAAACAAAGCAGGTTACACAAGCTTTGCAAGCTATCAAGGAGGTACTGTTCTTCCCTGATAATGGACAGGTGAACGAGAAATTACTTCTGTACTAAGGTATCCAACAAAAGGTGGCCTATCAAAATATTAATAGTGGGATGGATGATGACAATCTGGAGGATGTCAGGGACCTGTATTTTGAAGAAACAAAGGGGGAGAGAGACATCAAAGAGGAACCAACTACAGAAGGTATCCACCTCTTACCCCTCAGAACAAAAAAATAAATATTGGAATAGAAGACAGACCCAAGCTGGCGACCATCGGAGACTACTGGGACAAGAAAACAACAAAGGAAATATTCAGTGTACTTGAGGAGTATGAAGACTTGTTTCCTACATTTGTAGCAGATCTCAAGGGCATAAAAGGAGATATAGGGGAAATGAGGATAATACTGAAGCGCGATGCAAGACCTGTGAAACATAGACTGTATCTCCTAAACCCAAGGGTGAGGAAAAAGTGACAGCAGCGATTGAAACAATGCTAAAGGCTGGACTAATATTCCATATAGAAGAGGCAAAATGGGTAAACCCCATAGTCATACAAAGATAAAAGGAGAAATCAAAGGTACGAGTCTGTGTGGATTACCGAAGCTTAAACAACGCTTGTATCCATGATCCATTCCCTACCCCATTTAGTGACGAAGTCCTTGACAACGTTGCAGGGAACGAGGCATACTCATTCACTGATGGCTTCTCAAGTTACCATCAGGTGAGAATAGTAGAGGAAGACAAGAGAAAGATGACCTTCACTACAGAATGGGGCTCCTTCGCATACAACGTGATGCCATTCGGATTAAAGAATGCACTTGAATTTTTCTCTCACATTGTGATAGTGGTGTTCTGAGAATACATACACAAGTTTTTAGAAGTATATATGGATGACTGGACTATGTATAGCATACTGAAAAATCATGCGAGCCTGTTGAGAGTAATGTTTGATAGGTGTCGACAACTACAGATCTCACTGAACTTGAAGAAATGTGTATTTACCGTACCATTTGGAACACTGCTAGGGCACGTGGTATGTAATCAAGGTGTCTATGTAGACCCAACCAAAGTAGTAGTGATTATCAATATCGAGGCACCAGAGACCGTAAAACAGCTAAGGTCACTTCTAGGAAACACAAGTTACTACAGACATTTCATCCGCAACTATGCCAAAATAACGGCGCCCTTAGAAAGACTATTGAAGAAAACATAATAGTTCTAGTGGACAGAGAGCTACAGAGAGGCACTAGACACGCTGAAGGAAAATTTGGTGAGTGTACCAATATTAGTCCACCCAGACTGGGACAAATAGTTCCATGTACACATTGACGCGTCCGGCATTGCACTTGGTGCAGTCCTAGCTCAACCGGGGGACACTTCATTCAATCATCCAGTATATTTCACCAATCGTAAATTGTCAATAGCAGAGCACAACTACACAAAAACAGAGAGGGAAGCACTAGCAATGGTGTACTCTCTCCAGAAATTCTGCCACTACTTATTGGGAGGTAAATTCAAATTCTTCACGGATCATTCTACATTAAAATATTTAGTAAACAAGCCAGTCTTAGAAGGGAGAATCTGCCGATGGCTCCTACTTTTCCAGGAATTCATATTTGAATTAATCGTAAAGCCCAGAAGGCTCAACATAGGGCCTGATCACTTATCCTGGCTAGAGAATGGTGAAAATGGAGGATCTCTAGATGATCAGCTACCGAATGCTGACCTTTTCAGAGTATAAGCCATCATGGATTACCTAAACGAAATATCGACCTACCTCACCACAGGAGAGTGTCCACAGGAATATACCACAATGTAAAAGAAACATCTGGTAGTTCAAGTTGCAAAATATCAGCTGATAACTATACAGCTATACAAAATGGGACTAGACCAAGTTCTTCGAATATGTGTCCTAGATCATGAAAGGGAAGTCATATTATGGGAAAGCCACAGTGGTGTCACAGGAGGGCATGTGGGACGTAAACCAACAGCACGTAAAATACTACAGGCAGGCTTCTGGTGGCCAACAGTACACAAGGACAGCAAAGTGTATGTTCAGAAATGTGATGTATGTCAGCAGACCGGACGACCCTCCCATAGGGATGAGCTTCCGCTTCATCCCATAAAAGCACTCCAACCATTTGAGAAATGGGCAGTCGATTTGTAGGGCCAATTTCACCGACTGCAAGACACTCAAAAGAAAGGTACATAATAACAGCGACCGACTACTTGACCTGCTGGGCAGAAGCTGCACCCGTAAGGAATTGTACAGCAGACACTATCGCTAGATTCATATTTGAGAACATAATCAGCCGGTTTGGGTGTCCAAAAGCTTAAGCAACGACCAGGGTACACATTTCAACAATGACACAATTAAGTCCCTACTGCAGCAATTCTTGATACAACACAGCAAAAGCAGTCTGTATCATCCACAAGCAAATGGCACAGTGGAGGAATTTAACAAAATACTGGAAAAATGCCTTACAAAGATATGCGATGCAGAGCTCGAAGACTGGGACGAGTGGACACCAGCAACTCTATGGGCATACCGCACAACGATGAAATGACTGCACAACCAGACGCCATTCTAGCTGGTCTACGGAAGGGAAGCAGTAGTCCTAGCACAATTCACAGTACTAAGCCTACTGATCACAACAATGTTGTAGCTATCGGAGGAGTATTTAAAAGAGCGATTACACGAGCTATAGGAACTTGAGGAGAGACAGTTCCTTGTGGAGTTTCATTAGGCGGTAGAAAAGGAAAGGCAGAAAGCTTAGCATTATCGACATGTCAAACACAAAACTTTCCAACTTTGAGGAAAGGTCCTACTCTATGACAGCAAGGTCCAGAAGTTCCCAGGGAAATTGCAGATGCATTGGTTGGGACCATTTCACGTCATAGAGATCAAACCATCGAGAGCAGTTTGATTGGCATAGTTAACTGGCCAGATTCTACCAGGATGGGTCAACGGCGCAGGCCTGAAGCCCTACAACGAGTAAGTTGTTCATTTCAATTTCAATAACTCTTGCAACTGAGAGGAGTACGTAGGGTAGATTAGATTCAATAATTCTCTTGCACTCGAGATGACATAGATAGGTTTACCTAATAGAATAAAAATCAGCTCTGTTGCGGAGACCATAATGCAACTATTAGTGGTCAGGGAGGGGTAGAGTCCAATGTGTCATCCACGTCAGAAGTGTCCAGCGTGTCATTCATGTCAGGAAGAAAAGCATGCTAAACATTGACCCATCATCATTTAGGATAGTACCGGTGTCAGTCTGTAGGATCACCAAGATTTGGAAATATGTGCTATGATTAGCATTATCCATCTTGTAATAAATTATCCATAATTAGATATAACCACCAGCCGTCACATCTGCCCAAATCCCCAGAACCACAATTAGTAGAGTCAAAACCCACCTCAGTAGCTAACGGATCTCACGATCATAGCCACGGGAGAAGCGAGGGAAACATTAATTAGTTATGGTGTCTAATCAACCTCACCCATGACGGTTACTTACATAACTCGCATGTAGAAAAAAGCGCGAGAATTTCAGAAAAATCCTAGTTAGAGTTAGGAACCTCCGAAAGAGCAAGGGAAGTTGGAGCAGAACTAGAGTAGAGAAGGCATCCAGAAGAAGAGAGTCAAGAGAAGAGATTAAGAACTATTCTTCAGGTGTACCAGTAGCGAGCGAAGATGACAAGAGTAAGCCCAGTGGTGGTAGAACAAGAGTTGGACAGAAAAATTCAGAAAATGGAATCCCTCGTCGGGAAATATGACAGTGCGACCTTAATCGATGCAGACCTCATGGATTCCTTTGAGTTTCCTGCGCTAAAAAGACAGGTATACATTTAAAATTATGCAACAGAAGCAAGACGGGTAACAGCAAGGGTCCTGCCCGAGTTCAAAGGTATCCAATAGTCCTCGATAATGAATTTAAGAAACTTACCAGTATTTGGGATTATAGACGCTGTGATGTAGTGCAGAAAATTCCTGTTGAGTAGAATTCAGAACAGCTCTCTGTGGCCGGGGAAATAAATCCCGATTCACGCCGAAGACATTCATAAGTTGACAGGACTATCACAGGAAGGAAGGGACATATCTTGTGCGTTCCAAACTATATCAAAATGGGTGAAGAAGTCAGGGGATACAGACTACTATGCTAAGTATGGCACCTAAAGAGGAGGAAAAGGGGAAAATATTGAGTTAATCAACAGGCCAGAGATCAGAATCGATTGCTACATCATTGCCAGCAAGAAGATGAGACATTACACCAAGGGAGAGTGTACATTAGACACAATTTCGATTGTGGAGCACTACATCCAGGGGACCACGATGAACTGGTGCTCCTTCCTACTAAAGCATATATTTGAGGCATGTGAAGACAACTATAAGAGGGAAATTGGGTTTATCTATGGGTACTTGATAATAGCGCTGGCCATGTGGAAGTGGAATTTCCCCATCATCAAGATACCAGTGGAGATAGTAGAAGATCAGCCGGTGGCGATGAAGTTTGTACCGTGGAAGGTTTCTGGAGACCCCGGCACCAAGGAAGTAAATGTAGAAGCCTTCAGAAGTTTGTACTACCTAATGGGCGATGTTGTAATTAGTCAACAGAGGATCCCAAGAAACCTACTAGATGGATACAGTGAACAATTTTGGTTCGGAGTCACGCACAAGCATATGTTCCTCAGACCCTCTTGTGTACCAGAAACAATGTTCCAGATGAGGCCTCTGAAGTTCCAAATTGATGAGGAGGCTTTTCACATAGAGGTTTTTTTGTGGCCAAGGGTTGCGATGGAGATCAAGGATGGAGTGTACACGTACATCTTTGACGGGATGCTACCACACCGGTTGCCAGGAGAAACATCAGAGGAGGCAAAAAATAGGGTGGCAAGCCTGTAGCTCCTCCTGATCATTTAGCAACTGAACACGAAGGTACAAAGCTTTAATGAAGTATTTCAGGTGATATCGAGTAGTGCTACTCCATTTCCAACTTTTTTCGAATTCCAGGTTCCCCAATCTAACCCATCTCCAAGAACAATCTCCATATTTGCACCCATTCCCAATGTATTGTTCAGTTCACCAATCCCAGCAACCACGCCGCTAGTGGGGAAAAGTGGAGTTGCGAAGGCCACAATGGCAGTGAAGGCCAAGAGAGCCAGGGTTGCAAAAGTAAGCCTGGTGGTCAACCTCATAAGGGAGGATCCACCCCAACAGTTGAACGCAAGAGTATCGTTCCAAGAAGAGCAGATAGTTGAGACAGAAGAAGCAAGCGGGTTTCCACCTCACACCCCAATAAACCCCTTTGATTTCCTGAACATCCGCATATTGCTACCCCGTCCAGATCCACTAACACCCACCACCTCATCCGTCTCCCGAGAACCTCACAGCTCTTCACCATCCACCTCATCCACCACCGTGTTTGATCCAGTTATCAGAAGAATACTCAATGGGGACCACAGGATGAAGGTTAACTCGGGTACAGAAGTGGTACCCCCAGTTAACACTACCATGGTCCTGCAGACTAATTTTACCAACCTCGTCACTCAGTTAGAGTAGACAATTGAAAACACAACTGGGCCACTCCCTGAGCCCACTCCACTCCAACTTCCCAACCAAACAGATCAAGAGGGGCGACCAAAACTAAACATGGCAGACTCTGCACCCTAGCCAACTCCGCCACAGTCACCTCAAGATCAGTCAGCAAGATTGGTTTCCAGTGGGAAACCACTCCAGGAGTGAAGGCCAGATCAGGGTACCTCCAGTTCCAAAAGCATGGAGACATGGGGGATAGCTCAATTGTACCATTTCATCCAACACGCGTCACAGCAGGCTGAAAATCTCCAGTCAGAACTACAGCAGAAGTGCGAACAGTAACAACAGCAGATAAGCATGCTTACTGAACAGTGTGAGCAGCTGAAAATGGAGAAAGAGTAGGTATAGGGACAGTTGGAAACAATGACCAAGGTTTTCAGGGAAGTGTGGCCCGTAGTGATGGCCAACAACAGTTAGATACCACAAGACGTCCAGGAAACCGATGTACTAGGGCCAGTGATCCACCTCAGGGTGGCATACTCAACCCTTCACCATGAAAATGCAGAACTCAAGGCGACATTGACAGCCTGACCAGCATTGTCCGACCCAGCAGTTGTGTACTCAGCACAAATATCAGAGAGACAGGGCCAAGTAACAAAGATGCAGGAAGTTCTATGTACTGCAGCCTGTGATGCATACGACCTACTGAAGGGTCTGCAAGAATGCTCAATGGCCCTCACGGTGAAGGCACAATCAATATTGGCCCAACTGCAATAGATCTCCAAGGAAATATAGGAAGTGACAGATCCAGCTAAATTGGACCAACTTTATGCCTATGCAGATGTGTTAGAGGTCCAAATTAAAAAAATAGAGGAAACTTCGATAGCAGCCAAGCAGGCCATCCGGGAGCTTCGACAGCTCGTAAAACTCAGCACCCAAACAATTTAGCAATTGGCCTCTGAGGCCAACACAAAGATCGATGCAGTGTTCGGTTCCATGCTGCAGAATGCCGGGGAGGAAGTTGTCACAAAAATCACGGTCAAGACCGACGAGTTGATACAAGGGTGGCAGTAGGCCATGGAAACTTTCCAAGAGCTCAAATCTTTAGCTCTAAACAAGGTCCTAGAGTTGGGGCCCTTGTTTGGACAACCAGGAGGAGGCACAGCCAGAACAGGGCACCAGGTCGAGTGGACCCATGGAAGTGGAGAGAGCATAGGATAATTGACTCAGGGCGAGTCAAAAGGATGTGGTCGAGGCCTATTGGGGCCCTTGTTTTAAAAATCAATAGATTTTGAGTTGTGGCAAGTACATGGCAGAACGCAACCTCGGTAGGCAGAAAGGTGTCAAGGTTGCGAAGGAGTGGAGGACAGGTGTTGCAGTTGTTGCGAGATAAAGCATAGATGGCGGAGGGGCGTGGAAGGAAACAAGTAGTGAACTCTAGATGAACAGAAGAAAACGAGAGATAGCCGAGCAAGAAGAAAGGACGAACTGACAATCACGTAGGCAGTGGAACAAAAGGGTAGCCAGCCAACAGATAGGGAGGTTGGTGTAGACGGGAATAGGCAACAGAGAGCTGTAGGAGAGCTCTGTCTGGGTTACACTATTCTCCTCTCCTCTGGGTTACGGTTATTTCTCTTTGTCCCTCAGGACTCGTTGTATTTTGTTCTATTCCATGCTCATGTGTAGTTGGGCCTTATAGTAGTTCGCCTCTGACGGCTGATGATCAATATATTCAGGAGTATGGTTCTTCATACATGATTATGAGTATGAATGAGTGATGTTATCAGCTCCATTTAAAATTTTATTTTATTGGTAGCTTAACTGTTTTCCTGAAGGATATATGTTATGAGATGTTCTGTTATGACTATCTAAGATGTTGGTTTGACTTTGATTCACCTGTATGGATGTTGTGAGGATGTTACCGATATTCTCCCTATCACAGTAAGGTCACAGCATGCCTCGGGTGAGAGTCTCTGCCCTTCGGAGCAGAGTCTAAATGTCGACATGAATCTAGAGTATGACGAAAAACCTTATTGGACCTCAGACCTGAACCCGAGTCTTCTCTGCGAGACCTGTTCTCTCACCAACACACCCACCCAAACGCGTTCGGGTCAAGTCATTTTGGCTGAGGGCGCCTACCCAAACATGTTTGGGTTAGGTAATTTCAGTTGAGGGTACCCGTATCAAATTTTCTAAGTTGTGACCGCACCATGTCCTTCCGCAGGACTCATGCAAAATAGTGTTCAAGGTGGGCACGTTTAGGTCGAGTCGGGTTTGTACAACGTGTCTGTGTTCAAGACGTGCGGAACAATGTTTGAAGGCACGAAATGTTGGAAATACTGAGGGGGGGGGTGAATCAGTATTTCTTACAATTAGAGCATTAGTTAATCTTCAATTATTATTAGTTTTTGTACAATGATAGTGGCAAAAAACAAGAACACAAATGCTCACATTTTTTAAGTTGGAAACCCACTCCGGGACAAAAACCACCTAATGCTTTTCTAATAATTCTTTAATATTCAACTCCAATTGAAAATAAAGCTCCAACTTCCTAGAATCTAGAAAAGTATTCTTCTCTAGCTCCCACTAGATGGAAGCTACAATTCCCAAGATTATTCAGTAGTCAACTGAACAGATGCCCCAACACCCAATGAGCTACAACTCACCCTAGCACCACCCAACCACCCTATAGAAGAATAAAAGAAGAATGGACTCCCGTACCAGGGAAAATGGTTCACTTTACAACGATATAGAATCATGTAGAAGAAGAATATATACTAGACCATAACCCCAAATTTGACACAACCACCTAAAGATGATCCTAGACCTCCCAACACTACCTCTTCAACCCTTGGTAGATAGATACTAGTACAATTTGTACCATAATGTATTTACAATGACTAAGTACAAAGATACCTTTACAGTGATTGTATGTACTGCTGCCCACTTGAAGACTTCATATGATGAACTTCTTTCTGTTGTTATGCACCTTGGTTGCTTCTCTTGTCATGCTACCCTCTGCTGCATCTTGCTTTTCCTTTCTGCCGTAGAAAGTCTGGTCCTTTGCAATCCTTGACAACACATGATCTAGCTTTTTCTTGCCTTCTAGGAGCTCGATATTGAATCTGGTGTATCTCTGTTATTTCAAATCCTAAATATCTGGTTTTTGGTCCTATAGTAGTCCTCTGAGTCATCTTTCGAATGCCATAGGTTTGACCCAATTTGGATTTTTCAAGAGAGAGTTATACCCAATCTCTCACAGTGTCCTAATTATGGACTGTTTCAGTAGAGCACAATTGTACGACATGCCACGTCTCAATGTTTCTTCATTTGGATCTGAAATTGATAGAGATAAAACTACAGACTGTGCAATATCTACCACTTTTTACAGCATTCAAATCGGATACGTAGAGAGAGAGTTATGATGATTTTACCAAGGTCACTTCTTTGAGATGAATTTCAAGAGCCTGCACAGACCTTGACTTCCACAGATCATATCTCCAAAAAATTTGTGCACCTTGATCTGAAATTTTTACTGCAGCTTCCTTAATATTTTTGCTTCCTCTCATAAAAATTTCAGCTTCTGAACCTTCGTAGAAAAAAAATTTAGAGTGAAAATTCCATGATGACCTGTTTCAGATGGCCGGATCCCTTGCATAAGGAGGAAATGAAGATCACAATTTATATGAATGCTTAAGTTGAAAGGGGCTTCAACAAGTGAACGTGGGAGGGATTCAAGGAGCTTAAAAAATATTAATTATTACTTTTCAATGACCCATGCCCCAACCCCATGGGGTTTTATCCCATTAGCTGGGGGTACAAACTTCAAACATGAATATCTCTCAAACTGTGAAGAATTACATGGCATGCCATATATCAACGAAAACATCTCGACAAGTAGAAACCATAAAAATAATTCTTGACCCAAAATATATTAATTTTGTAGGTCAAAATTCCCATGCAATATTTGGTTAGCCCCTGGTGCTGCTTGGGTTGACATCAATGACAATCGCTGATCAACAATCTCCCCCTTTGGCATTGATGGAAAACACAAGTACTCCCCCTGCGATCATGACACCTCTTCCTACAACATTATCTCCCCCTTTGACATCAATGTCAAAGGGTAACTCCCCCGGAAACACAACCGTCCTACAGACCTGTACACAATTCCACTCCCCCTTTATATTCTAAAAAAAGGAAAATCTAATGAGAACTTGGGAGAATCCCAAGCTTTTGGCAAAGATATTCCAATGCTGGCGAATATTTAATATGTGATTCTTTTGGTGCTACTTGGAATCTTGCTACTTGTCTAACTACTTGCATAAAATCTGGTTGGAAGGCTGTTACATATAGAAGACTACTAATCATATATCTATACAACCTTTGATTCACATCCTTAGATGAGTCGACTATGCTCAATTTGCAACCTATTACCATTGGAGTAAGGATGTGTTTACAATCTTCCATTTTAAATTTCCTGAGAATTTCCTTGATGTACTTGGCTTGAAATATAAATATTCCTTTCTCTTGCTGAGATATTTGAAGCCCTAAGAAGTATGTCAGCTCACCAAGTAAAGACATCTCAAAATCACTTTGCACCTTTGTAGCAAAATTCTTACTTAGTCGATCATCATTGCTACCAATTATTGTATCATCCTCTTCAGCTATTAGAGATTAGGGCAATGGCACAGATATGGAAACCACAAAACATATATGTCATTTGGAGCTTGACATTGTAGCCACAATTTCACCATACACGCCTTTCCTGATTTCACATTTCGTGGAGTTGAATAGTATTGTGTGTCCTTGATCACACATTTTTCCAGCACTGAGCAGATTGTGATTCATGTTTTCAACCAATAGAACATTCTTGGCTAGAGAATCTTTGCTTCCGAGAGTGACATTACCTGATCCTATAACATTGAAGATCCATCATTTCCAAGGACACGGTTCCTTCCTTCCTCTCTTTCAGAGATACAAATTTATTTCTATCTCCAGTCATATGCGTTGAGCAACCGCTATCAACATACCACACATCTTTGTTCTTTTGAGGCTTGAAATCGAGAGCACAATTATCATTCTTCTTCTTCTTCCATGTTCGTTTGTTTTGTGGCTTCGAAGATTCTTCTAGAGGATTTTCAAGTCTGCAGTCTTTGGCTATGTGTCCAAAGTCTCGACATTTGTAACATTCAATATTTTTTCTTAAATTTTCAAATCTATTGATGTTTCGCTGAGTCCTGGGAGGTTCATATTTGACAGATCTCCTGGAATTGTATTCGTTCCTAGGGTACGTGTGACATTCTACAGCTTTATGACCAAATTTTCCACATGAATAACAATAGCCATAAAAATATGTTGGTACCTAGATGGAAATTTTCATCGAGGAATTGTCTTCCAAGTCTGTTCTTGCGAATCTTGTCCAATGAAGTCTACATGCATGTCAAATCTCATAGGTTCGTTGTATTTTGTTGTAGAAGTTCTTGCTTCTTCTTCTTTGTAACCGATTCTAGTTTTGTCATTGTAAGATTGTTGACTGTTGATGAGTTCTTCCAATGCCCTTGAGCTGTTGGCATAGTTTTGGATAGTTTTTCCTTTCTTCACTTCCTCACCCAGCGAGACTACTTTGGCTTCTAATTATTCCCTATCTTGGTTGCTGTTGGTATCCCGTGTTTTTATAGTTTGGAAAATCAATAGACAAGGCAACATTAGAACCAATCTTTAGAGTTCCATGATCTAGTCCTCCTGTTCTCAGAGAGGGATCTCTCAAATATTTGTTTGCAAAGGTTTATCTTGTTTGCTTTGGTTATGGATTTTAGACTAGTTATTAAGTGCAGATGTTTGTTTGGTTGGGTTGAGTTGATACAACAGAATATGAAAGGTCTAGGAAAGATAGATAGAAAGAGGAAATATCTAGTTCGTTGGGCAATGGAGTCAAAATAAGGTCATGAAAAACTCTTCAAGGGATATGGGATATCAAAGGGAAAATCTAACTTGGCCACAGGATCATTTGTTTTGGAATGAGATGGACATTAATGTTTTGGAAAGAGAAGCTTAATTCTCAACAAAGGGAACTTGAAAACATAACTTAACAATAAAGAGATATTTGATAGACAGGGCTAACCATAAGTTCCACAAGCATTCTTTAAGCAAATAATGACTTCAAGACAACTTTTAAAATGAAATCTAAGATTCGGGGAACTCCCTATTTCCTCAAACATTTTATTTTAAAGGACTTAGAAAACATAAAAGATTCACTGATAGCTGCATTCATAGAAGAGGTAACACCTAAATAACATCTATGCTTGCAACTATAAAGACCTTCAAAACAACTGTTCAAGCAGGGGCAAAGGGTAAGATCAAAACCGACCTCTTTGATTAACTTAAGACAATGGTACTTCAAAGGGAGACTTCAATAACAGCTTTCAAGTGATGGCAGACAAGCAGGGAGAACCATAAATCATGTTGAAACCAACTATTTGAGCTATCAAGGAAATAAATAGGCATGAAGACTAAAGAGAAGGTTTAAAGCCTCTAAAATACTTCAGTAGAAGAAAACATAAAACAGTGAAGGGTGAACAGGTCTAAGGTGCTTCCAGGAGTCATTTCTTAGCCTAAAAATTTCAGCCTACTGTAGTAAGAGATTATGAAACATAATGAAAAAAGGAGAAAACATTAAACAGTTAGAATACTTCACCAACAACCAAGCTCATGAATCCAATGATAGAGCCTTCTCAGGAACGGGCATGCAACAACATCATCAAGACATCCAAGACTTCAATTTGTTTTCAACTTCAACAGACTTGTATATTTATTTCAGAGAGTTTCAATGTTACAACTTGTGATCAAACAGCAACCAACAACCAACAACCCCTCACTCATATTCTGCTGTGGTATATATAGAAATATGAGGAGGTGAGATCTGAAAAAGATCTCAATTACAATTAATATAGGATTTAAATGGCCCATTGGCCCTTGGGATGCTCAATGAAGAAACAGAAGAGGTGTTCACCGTATTAATTGATTCACACTTATGATTTAAGCTGGGTAGGAGTATTTGTTGACCTTTGAGGCATAGGTAGTCCGAAGTAACTCTGCAGATATTCTTTGCATTGAAGGCCCTGGCAGAAGTAACTTCTTTGGCTGTGTCGAGGCAAAAATCTGATCCTGATCAATAAATTCAGCTCCTGATTGAATCCTTTGAGGCACAGGTGGCACTGTGGTGGTTGAGAAATCAATTTGCCTCAAATATGGCAGTGGAGGCATTCTGTCTGATAAACACTTATAGGTTTTCCTTTTAAACTGTGTTTTAGGCTGGGGATTAGGCTTCTGATAGTCATCTTAGCCGTAATCCCTTCCAATCTGTCCATTAAACTCCCGCTCGGATCCTTTCCTGTGACTGATACTCTTTCTCTGCAATTTCTTGGTTGTTTTCCAGGTTTAACAGGGGCATATAGCAGCAAAGTCTTATGAAACCTAGTTGACAATAAAGTACTGCACCTTGTGGACAATTTCCCTAAGGTACTCAACAGGCAGAGGACCATCATCCTTGTCCCACGAAATTTCTCCATTAAAATCGAAAAAACCTTAAACCTGAACAAAACAAAAAAAATGAGGAAATCCTACGTTTATATGGGTAGATCTGCATCGGAGGGCGTGCGGAGGAGCGGGGCAATATGAGCCGTCGATTGCGCTATGATCGACGGTTGGGAGCAATCGGGAAAGTCAGCGGTGGAGGGAGCTTGACTAGGCTACAGAATCAGGTATTTGAATGTGAGCCGTCGATCTGCAGAGATCGACGGTGGAGATGGGTTTTCAGTTGCGCTGGGGCCCAGCTAAAATGCATGCAACTTGGTTAAAGGGCGGGTGACTTCAGCGAAGGACAATTGTTGGATGCGGAGGTCTTGATCTAACGACTATTGTTGATTCCGTTGGGCGGCCTTTGTCCCATGGATAATGCGCGGGGAAATGGCTTTATGCGGCGGTTTTGGAATGGTACAAAGGACACGTGTCAAGAGGCGTGTGGAATCGCTGGGTCGACGGGAAATACCACCGGCTATGGATGGGTGGTGCGGAATGAAACCACCGGTTTTCACACAATGAACACGGGCGCGGGGACCACCAAGGGAAATAGTTCCGCTCCGTCGATTGGTTTTTGATCAGACGTTGGAGATGAACTGCGGGGGGCCAAGGTGTACGGACATGAGACTTTTGGAGCAACCCCCCGTAGTGAATGGCAGCCATTAGATTAAGTCTTCACCCATCCCGAGGAGTCAACTACGGGGGCACCAAGGTTTGACCCTATGGATAGAGCAAAGCCCCTGCAGGGGAAACGCTTCAGTCACGGCGTCGGGTCACATGGAGAGAAAAAGGCGTGGGGCTTAGCCTGAGGGGCTTAAGTCCAACGCATAGAAAAAGTGTGTTTTCTATGGTTTTTAATGGTTTTTTTTTAAGGAGATAAAGGCTTTCGGTAAGGTCAAAATAGTGGGTTTTAACTTTATAAAAGGGATTTTAATGAAATGAAAAAGGGAGAAACATGAAATTGTGGGGTTTTCATGGGAAATGGAGAATAGAAAATGAGGTTAGTAGTGGAAAGAAGAAAAAGAGAAAAGGGTCCTTTGCAGAAGTACTTTGCCTTCTTGAAATTAGCAGGATTTCTGAGTTCTGAATGGAAACAGTAGTGAATATTAACCAAGGATAGGACATTATCAAAAGTCTTCAAGTATCAGCAATTTTAATCATGAAATTGTTTCTTGAAGGCTATCCAACATTATTTAGCCACCATCTGATATGACAGAATTTTATGGGTGGCTAACAGTGGCTCCACTTGGGGATGGTGTCCTTTTGAAGGCATCAAGAATAGTAGACTTGTATTCTCTGGGAGGCTGATCAGTTGCCTCATCCATTGGGCTGTTTCTTCTGCTTGAAAGATCGTTCTTTGTTCTGGAAACCAATTGTCAATCTTTGGAAAACAATGGAACTCTTATCAACAAACTTTCTACCTACCCAATCCTACTAATCTAACATTTTCTCTTCATCAGAGTGCACTTGGATTGGAAAACTCTCTTACAAAATTTTATTCTTTTGAAAGCATAAAAACTAATCTAACTCTACTCCTTATTTCTTCATGGATCCAGATTAAACAGTTGGATCCATATGATTCTCTACCTAATCTACTGTCTGTTGGGATTAAGCTGTCCAACAGACTTCCATTCTCTAAATTCTATAACATAAATTCAAAAACAGTCAAGTCAAGATTAAGCTTTTTAACTTGCTGTGATCTATGGCATAGAAACAAGCTGCACATAGATTATTATTTGCAGAAAATTAAAATCAAAATGGAAGGTTTAAGATCTGAAAGTTTCTCATCATGGCCTTCTCTTTTCTTCATAGCTCTGTTTTTGCTTTTGTTTGAGTTTTTTCTTCCTTGATAATTTGATTCAGATTTTGGGCAGATTAGAACCAGTTCCTTTCTTTTATGACTCGGGAAATAAAACAGTTTTGAGTCATCTCTCTTTGGAGACTTTGGTTCAGATTTTGAATTTGTTTGAACCTTTAATTTCTATCCTAATCTATCTACTGATAAGCCAAGATTAAACAGTTTGGCAAACCAAATTCACTACCCTATTAGCAGAAAATTTAAAACTAATTAGTCAAGATTAGGCTGTTTGACTAGCTAGAAGTGTGGTCATCAGGAGTGGCATTTAAGCTTGCACACTTTTAGATTTGTTTCTCTTTTTTGGCATGGGGCTTTGCCTTTCTTGTTTTTAGCAAACTGCCCTCTTTTCTTTTCTTGTTTTTAGCAAACTGCCCTCTTTTCTTTAAAACTTAGGATTCTTGGCAGAAGTAATGCTTGAGCGTCCTGCCATTGACAGGACCTCCATACAGGTCTTCTCCATTCATTTCTTTCAAGAAAAATGTATTATGACCCCTCTCAGCATGAATAATATATGGCCCTTTCCACAAGTTCTCAAACTTGCCATGTTTCCCCTTCTCTTCTCTCCTTGAATCCCATTTAAGAACAACACTTCCAATCTGGAAGTTGTTTGCCTTATTCCTTTTATCAAATTGCTTCTTCATATTTTCTTGGACTAACTGTGTTCTTTCATAAACTTCTTCTCGGGTCTTCTGCAAATGAATTGTTTGGTTGATCCTCCTCTGCATATCATTTTCTTCAACCTATACTTCTTGAAGGAGCTTCATGACTAGACCTCCTAATGAGGTAGGAAATATTGCATCCATGCCATAAACTAACTGATAGGGGGACATATTTATTGATTTCTTTTTGGTTAGTCGATCAGCCCATAAGTCATGAACCAGCTTACTGTGCCATGATTTTCTATTTTATTCCAACAGTTTTTTAATGATATTAATGAGACTCTTGTTGGAGGATTCAGCTAATCCATTCCCTTGGGGATAGTAAGCAGTGGAATGGCCCAAGGTTATATGGTATTTGTGACATAAATCAACCATATTTTTAGATTTGAAAGCAGCAGCATTGTCTGTTATGATTTTTCTGGGACAACCAAATCTGGATAGGATATGGGTTTCAAGAAACTTGATAATGACAGAGTCATTAGCATTCCTGGTAGGTATAGCTTCTATCCATTTGGTGAAGAAATCAGTGGCTGTGAGGATCCACTTATGTTGAGCTGAGGAAGATGGATGAATTTCTACAATGAAGTCCAGCCCCCGTTGTTGAAAAGGTGCCTCAACTCTGATAGGTTGTAGGGGTAAGGGAAGGAGCTTTCTCTTGCCACCAAAGATTTGACACTTATGGCAAGACATGACCAGCTTATTAGTGTCTGGGAAAAGGGTAGGCCAATAATAACCTGATCTAAGAATTTTGTTTGCTGTGGCCTTCCAGTAGAGGTGTCCTCCACATTCACCATCGTGCAATTCATGCATGATTTTTCCTGCATCATCTTCAAGTAAACATTTAAGAAAAATTCCAACAGCATTTTTCCAATATAATACTCCATCTAATATGCAAAAACTCAAAGCTTTTTGTTTCAAGAATCTAGCCTTATTTTTAGATAAATAAGGAGGGGTATTTAAATATAAAAGCACATAAACAATATCAGCATACCAAGGAGAGTTTAGAAATGTTTCTTCAATAAAAGGAGCATTAGACTCTTCTATTTCTTCCAACACATCTACCATATTCATGTCTAGTGCTTGGAAGTTAGACTCAGCCATAAGTTTTGCTAATCCTTGCCATTTAACTAGTTTGGTGGGCCTGATTTCTAAGTCATATTCAAGAATAGTTGCAATCCATTTTCCCCTTTTACCATCAGGGTCTTGACTCAGAATGTCCTTGACAATAGTATGTGGGACAAAAGCAATTATGTGAGAGTGTAAAATATAGACCCTAAAGTCCTTTAATGCTTTCACTAATGCTAAGGCTTGTTTCTCCATGATATTATAATTGAGAGGAGCGTCTCTTAAGGCCCTACTAAAGAAGGATATTGGTTTCTCTTGCCTCAAATCATTCTTTTGAAGTAGAACTGCAGCTATTGTATGCTCAGATGCAAAAGAAAAGATGTAAAAATCTTTGGTAAAATCTGGACTAATCAGGACTGGTGTTTGAGTAAGAGCTTGTTTGACCAGTTCGAATGATTGTTTAGCTAGTAAAGTCCATTTCACACCCACGTTTTTCTTAAGCATGTTTGTAATGTTTTTTAATAGCTCAGCAAGGTTGGGAATAAACCTTCTCAAAAAATTTATCTTTCCAATGAAGGATTGCAATTCTTTGAGGCTTCTAGGATGGCTAATTTGCAATATGCCATCCATCCTTGTAGGGTTTATTTTGATTCCTTCTTCTGAAATTATATGACCAAGAAGTTTCCCTTCTTGGAGACCAAAGAGGGTCTTCTTGGGATTCAGTGATAAGCCAAATTTCCTACACTTCTCAAAAACCTTTCTTAGGTGAATCAAATGTTCTTCATCAGTTTTCGAGAAAACAGTTATGTCATCAAGGTAAATAATTATAAAATAGCCAATATCTTCATAGAAGGCTATTTCCATGGCCCTTTGGAAGGTGGCCCCTGCGTTCATTAATCCGAAAGGCATTTTTACATACATAAAGGTGCCCCAAGATGTGGTAAAAGCAGTTTTGATTTGATCACTTGGGAACACTAACACCTGATTGTAACCCGAGAAACCATCTAAAAGGGATATTCTTCTTGACCCAAATACTCTTTGAAGTATATGGTCCATTTTTGGCAAGGGGTAGTTGTCCTTTAGAGAGTCCCTATTTAAATTTCTGAAGTCAATACAGAGCCTGATTTCCCCGGTTTTCTTTCTAATAGAAACTAAGTTTGATACCCAAATCTAATGGGTACTATGATCCCAGCATTATACATTTTCTCAATTTCTGCCTTAACCAAATGTAGTAAAAGAGGATTTATTCTCCTTAGTTTTTGCTTGAAAGGATTTTTATTTTCCTTCAAGGGGATTTTATGCTGGTATCATATGATTTCAAGTCTTTGTATTCCCAAGCAAACACATATTTAAATTCTTTGAAAAGCTCTATGTACTGCAATTTTATGTGGGTTGGGAGGGTGATGGATAGCTTGATCATCTTGGGTTCTGCTAGATTGCCTATGTTATGTTCTTCTACATTTGTTTCCACAGGCTCCATTCTGGGTTCTTTAGCTACATCGTTGAGATCAAGCAGGTGTTCTAAAGGTGTGAGACCTCTTGGGATCTTATTATTTTTGCATTGTAAGACTTCCAAGTCTTCTTGGTATTCATTGTTCACTAACTCTACTTCAAATGGATTTTCACAATGATTTATATTAGCAGGATACGTCATTTCAGCCTCTGGGATTTGTTCAATATACAAACAGTTTTCTTCATGGCTAGTTTCTGGTGTTGGTATGCTGAAATCATTTTCTGATTTCAAGAAATCATCTATGTGTTTGTCAGATTCAAACACCTGCCAGTGATCTTTGTTATCAGGCACAACAGGTCTATGTTTCACCTTTATACTGAGTTGTTAATTTATTTCAGGTACTTGTCAATTACTGGCCATGAAGGCAAGTTCATTTGCTAGATGATTCAGTGCTCTAGGAATGAAAATGAGTTCATATTTTTCGAAAGTTTTTAGTAGGTCCAAGGCAGCATTTCGATATTCCCTAAGCCTTGGATTCTTGGCTGAGTATTCTCCTTTGATTTGTTTGATGATAATTTTAGAATCTCCTAAGATAGATATCCTTTGGGCTTTTAACTATTTGAGCAATTGTAAACCTAGGAGGAGGGCTTCGTACTCAACGATGTTGTTAGTGCACGGGAAATATAATTTGTATGAAAAACTCTTATTTGTGTTCTGAATCCAGACACCTGCCCCTGCACTAGTTTTATTGCAAGATCCATTGAAATTTACTGTCCAGAGTATGTTTGACTCATTTTCACTTTCTTGTTGCTGTTGATTGTCAATATTTTGAAGTTGATTCGAGGTAAGATTGGATTGTTCTGGTGAATTGATTGGGTCCATGTTTTCTTTACCTTGTTGGGTAATTTCATCTTTGTTACACAAGATAAAGGAGTCTAAACTTGATTGAATAGAATAGATTGGAGTGTTGTTTGGTTTGTCCATATTGCTCACCATGTACTTCATGTGGGATTCTTTGTATAGTCTTCTGTTTTGATTGAAAACAGGGATGGTGGCATAAGACATGTCCATTTGAAGGCTGCCCTGAAGTTTGGCTCCCCATGATCTTGATAAGAGCATGCCATACTTAGGGGGAATATCAGCTACACCTATGTCCATCACTAGATTTTTGGCAGGGATCTGAGCTAGGTTAACACATAAATCTTTGATTAAACCCAAACATTTGACTCTGCTTGAGTCAAAAGAATACAAATCTTTGTATGGTTTAGTAATTTCTAAGCCTAAGCTTTCCATTACTAACTTGGGCATGAGATTGTGTGAAGCTCCAGAATCTAACATGGCATTATTTAGAATTTTATCGTGTATGTTCAAGCTGACATAGAAGGGAGGGACTGGTCCTTCTTGATATTTTCCTTCAACCTCCGGGCCAAACAACAGCTCAGGTTTGTCATCTGTCAAGTTTAAGGTGTCAGTATCATTTCCTAACTTTAAGGCTTTCAAAACTTGGTTTTTGTACACTTCTTGGGTTACTAGTTCAGCTAGGGGGATGGTAATTTTTATCTTAGCAATCTCTCCCTCAAGGCTGAAAGGAATAATTGACTTGTTAATATTTACATCTATTTTTTCAATTGAATTCTTTTCAGCAGCTTTCATTTGCTGAACCTTGCTTGAACTAGTGATAAGAATAGTTTTACTAGGACCAATAGCTAAAGTGCTAGGGGTGCTTTGTTCAACATTTGGCTGGATTCCCTTGTCTTTATTTAAATCTGGTTTTTTGGCCGAAATGTTGGTTTTTTCTGTTGTCCTTTTGGGCTGGTTTTCTGCGTTTTTCTTGACAGCAGTGCTAGTATTCTTATCCTTTGAATTTTCTACACTTCTCTTGCTCCTAAGATCATACTATTTGTGTACCTCCATGATTGCATTTTCAAAACCCAATCTATATTCATCAGAATCTTCATAGGTGTTTGTATTCTGATCGTTAAAGAAGAAACCTTGTTCTTCCTCAGTGAGGAAAACATCATTCCCACTGTCTGATCCAATCAAGTTTACATGTGATTCTTCCAACCTTTCCAACTCCATGTCTTCCTCATATTGATCTACATAGTTCTGTTGAAAGGGAGGTCTAATTTGTTGGTCACTTTCCTTTTGCTTATCTTGATTGTTATCCCTTCTATAATTCTGATTTCTATTTCTGTTTTGATTTTTTTGAAGTGCAGTCTGGTTTTGATTTGCTTGTGCTTTCTTAATTATGTTCATATCTTTCATAATTTCTTCCAACATTCTCTCCATTTTTGAGCTTGAAGTAGAAGGAGGGGATTCCTCTCTAAAAGATACTCTCTTTTCAGTTTTCATTCTTTCTCCCTTTTCTATTAAGTTTAATTCCACAGAAAGAGCACCTCTTTGCATATCTTCGAGAGTTGCGAAATCTCTTTCTCTTAGTGAATAAGTCATGTCAGAGTCAAACCCCTCAGGAAACTTGTTTAAGGCTGAGCCTTGCGGAGGTTTCAGTTCTGGGGAAAGTGCATTATATACACTTTTAAATCTAGTACAATATGCTTGTACACTTTCCCCAGGGTTCCTATGAATATTGTTGTAATCAGCAAGAACTTGGAGATGATTCTTCTTTACTTCCCATTTTCTTAGGAAAGTTTGATGAAAGGCCTGAAGATCATTAATACTATGGGGGGCTAAACCTTTAAACCATTTTCTTAATTCTCCCCTTAAGCTCTGAGAAAATAATCTAAGTTTGACAGAACCATCATCAATTTCATTTCGGTCAAAATAGTCATTCATCTTGTCCACATGTTGTGATGCAGTTGTAGCATTATTAGCATCATATAATGGAATTTTGGACTGATAGTCATGTGGAAGATTGACTAGTGGTAAAGTAAGGGCTAAGGGAGCATACCATGCGGCCATGGCAGGAGGTGTAGGTGGATTCACAGGTGGATTGACAAAAGGGAAAGTGGGCTGAGGTGTGGTGGTTTGAAAAGTGGATGGAGGATGAACAGAAGCGGATGGAACAGGAGTAGATTGTTGAGCTGATCTTGGACGAGAGACACCTAAGTTAATAAGAAAATGTAAATCAGGAGGCGTTGTTTCTCTGCTACCAAAATGTTCACTTGTTTCAGGAGATGATAGTGAAGACTCAGAATCTAGTTGTTCTAACTCACTAAATGACCTAGTCCTAAATGGATTAACTAAGTTAGCTTGTGAGTGTTGTAGAGCTGAAATTTTTTCAGGAACTGATTTAGCTCTTGGGGGTGATCTGAAAACAGTTGATAATTTAATCTTAGGAGACTTCCAAAGGATACTTTCTGGGTCATCAACTATCTCAGGTGGGTTGGGGTCAGGATGGGCTCTAGTGTAGATACTTCTAGAAGCCACTATGGTGTGTTTTCAGACCCAAAATAACAAGAAAACTTAAACCAAGTATGACAATATTAGAGAGGTTAACTGATCTGTTTACACAAATTTTGATCCTATAGTCCTCTAACTAGATTTGGAAAATGTTATAATGGTAAGGGTTCTTCCTAGTGGAGTTTTAAGGTCTGCTCAGGATTGTGGAGTCGCCAGGTGGAAAATTTAGAGTGTTTTCAAAGAAGTACACTGTCCACCACAGTGCTTGTGAAACATCCTTTTTCAAGGATATCCCGAAACACAACAAACTCTAACCAGAGATTGACTGGGAGGGCATTCACCAGATATATCACCTCTAAAAGAGGATGAGATCCGGAGGCTATCTGGCCCTTTCCAGACTCTGTCTAGGAGTACAGGGTAAAACACATCAAAGGTAAGTGATATGTGGGAAAGAGTATTTTACTACAAAGTGGAAGTTTTTAGCTCGTGAGGAGGTAGAAGGGTTCTATGGTCCACTACCATGTTTATTATGAAGCCAAACTTGAAATTTTTTTGGGTTTTTCTGAGTTTATTTTGGTTTTATAGGTTAAGAGAGTGTTCTAAGTCTGATTTTTCACTTAGCTAAGGTGTTCAAACAAACATAGTTGCTCTTATGGCTTGGTAACTGGTTCCTTCAAGGTTTGGTAAGGCTATAGAGAATCCTAAGGGTTACCCAGTTTTTCACTGATTCAATTTAGTCCTATTAGGATTGCCATTTGTTAGGCAGTGCTTGAAGAAATTTACTTATGTTATACTGGACCTAAAGGTTTTAAGAAAGGTTTTAAAACCTCTAATTCTCAGTAGTGTCCCACCGTGATCGCCATTATGTTGGTATCCCGTGTTTTGACAGTTTGGAAAATCAAAAGACAAGGCAACATCAGAACCAATCTTTAGAGTTCTAGGATCTAGTCCTCCTGTTCTCAGAGAGGGATCTCTCAAATATTTGTTTGCAAAGGTTTATCTTGTTTGCTTTGGTTATGGATTTTAGACTAGTTATAAAGTGCAGATGTTTGTTTGGTTGGGTTGAGTTGATATAGTAGAATATGAAAGGTCTAGGAAAGATAGACAGAAAGAGGAAATATCTGGTTCTTTGGGCAATGCAGTCAAAATAATGTCATGACAAACTCTTCAAGGGATATGGGATATCAAAGGGAAAATCTAACTTGGCCACAGGATCCTTTGTTTTGGAATGAGATGGACACTAATGTTTTGGAAAGAGAAGCTTAATTCTCAACAAAGGGAACTTGAAAACATAACTTAACAATAAAGAGATATTTGATAGATAGGGATAACAATAAATTCCACAAACATTCTTTAAGCAAATAATGACTTCAAGAAAACTTTTAAAATTAAATCTAAGATTCGGGGAACTCCCTATTTCCTCAAAGATTTTATTTTAAAGGACTTAGAAAACATAAAAGATTCACTGATAGCTGCATTCATAGAAGAGGGAACACCTAAATAACATCTATTCTTGCAACTATAAAGACCTTCAAAACAACTGTTCAAGCAGGGGCAAAGGGTAAGATCAAAACCGACCTCCTTGATTAACTTAAGACAATGGTACTTCAAAGGGAGACTTCAATAACAGCTTTTAAGTGATGGCAGACAAGCAGGGAGAACAATAAATCATGCTGAAACCAACTATTTGAGCTATCAAGGAAATAAACAAGCATGAAGACTAAAGAGAAGGTTTAAAGCCTCTAAAATACTTCAGCAGAAGAAAACATAAAACAGTGAAGGGTGAACAGGTCTAAGGTGCTTCCAGGAGTCATTTCTTAGCCTAAAATCTCTGCACTTACTATAGCGAGAGAGAGAGAGAGATTATGAAACATAACGAAAATAAAGAGAAAACATTAAACAGTTTAGAATACTTCACCAACAACCAAGCTTCATGAATCCAATGATGTAGCCTTTCTCAGAATTCCATGCAATGAAGATTATCAAGACATCCAAGACTTCAATTTGTTTTCAACTTGGGCCGTACTTGTATATTTATTTTAGAGAGTTTCCACGTTACAATTTGTGATCAAATGTTAACCAACAACTAACAACCCTCACTATCTTTCGTGGTATATATAGAAAGATGAGGAGGGAGATCCCTAAAAAGATCTCACCACAAAGCATTGCATGGATTTAAAATGGGTCGTGGCTACTCCTTGGGATGCTCAATGAAGAACAGAAGAGTGTGTTTTTCTTTTTTTCTTTTTTTTTTTCCCACCATATTAATTGATTGACACTTATGATTTAAGCTGGGTAGGAGTATTTTTTAACCTTTGAGGCACAGGTAGTTCGAAGTAACTCTGCAGATATTCTTTGCATTGAAGGCCCTAGCAGAAATGACTTCTCTGGCTGTGTCGAGGCAAAAATCTAATCATGATCAATAAATTCAGCTCCTAATTGAATCCTTTGAGGCACAGGTGGTGCTGTGGTGGTTGAGAAATCAATTTGCCTCAAATATGGCGGTGGAGGCATTCTATCTGATAAACACTTTTAGGTTTTCCTAATAAACTATGTTTTAAGCTGGGGATTAGGCTTCTGATAGTCGTCTTAGCCATAATCCCTTCCAATCTTTCCATTAAACTCCCGCTCGGATCCTTTCCTGCGACTGATACTCTTTCTCTGCGATTTCTTGGTTGTTTTCCAGGTTTAACAGGGGCATATAGCAGCAAAGTCTTATGAAACCTCGTTGAAAATAAAGTACTGCACCCTGTGGACAATTTCCCTGAGGTACTCGACAGGCAGAGGATCATCATCCTCGTCCCATGAAATTTCTCCATTAAAATCAAAAAAACCTTAAACCTACAAAAAACAAACAAAATGAGGAAATCTTGCATTTATATGGGTAGATCTGCATCGGAGGGCGTGCGGAGGAGCGGGGAAATCTGAGCCGTTGATTGCGCTATGATCAACGGTCGAGAGCAATCAGGAAATTCAGCCGTGGAGGGAGCTTGACTAGGCTACAGAATCAGGTATTTGAATGTGAGCTGTCGATCTGCAGAGATTGACGGCGGAGATGGGTTTTCAGTTGCGCTGGGGCCCAGCTAAAATGCATGCAACTTGGTTAAAGGGCGGGTGACTTCAGTGAAGGACAGCCATTGGATGCAGAGGTCTCGATCTAACGGCTATCGTTGATTCCGCTGGGCGGCCTTCGTCCGATGGATAATGCGCGGGGAAATGGCTTTATGCGGCGGTTTTGGAATGGTACAAAGGACACGTGTCAAGAGGCATGTGGAATCGCTGGGTCTGCGGGAAATATCGCCGGCTATGGATGGGTGGTGCGGAATGAAACCACCGGTTTTCACACAATGAACGCGGGTGGGGGGACCACCACGGGAAACAGTTCCGCTCCGTCGATTGGTTTTTGATCGGACGGCGGAGATGAACTGCGGGGGGCCAAGGTGTACGGACAAGAGACTTTTGGAGCAACCCCCCGTAGTGAATGGCAGCCATTAGATTAAGTCTTCACCCATCCCAAGGAGTCAACTAGGGGGGCACCAAGGTTTGACCCTACGGATTGAGCAAAGGCCCCGCAGGGGAAACGCTTCAGTCACGACGTTGGGTCGAATGGAGAGAAAAAGGCACGGGGCTTAGCCTGAGGGGCTTAAGTCCAACGCATAGAAAAAGTGTGTTTTCTATGGTTTTTAATGGTTTTTTTTTAAGGAGATAAGGGCTTTCGGTAAGGTCAAAATAGTGGGTTTTAACTTTATAAAATGGATTTTAATGAAATGAAAAAGGGAGAAACATGAAATTGTGGGGCTTTCATGGGAAATGGAGAATAGAAAATGAGGTCAGTGGTGGAAAGAAGAAAAAGGGAAAAGGGTCCTTTGCAGAAGTACTTTGGCTTTTAGAAATCAGTAGGATTTCTGAGTTCTGAATGGAAACAGTAGTGAATATTAACCAAGGATAGGGCATTATCAAAAGTATTCAAGTATCAACAATTTTAATCATCAAATTGTTTCTTGAAGGCTATCCAACATTATTTAGCCACCATCTGATATGACAAAATTTTATGGGTGGCTAACAGTTGCTTTCTTCCAACATCTTTTGAAGTGACTCTTCAATGCATTTGTGTTCTTCAAATTCAATTTTGAGACCTTGAACTTGTTCTTCAAGATTTTTGGAACGGATCTTCTCCGCCTTGAGATCTTTTATAAGCTTGATTGCTTCCTCATAAAATTATTCTATGGTCCATCCTTCTTATTCGTTGTTTGATACCTCTTGTTTATTGTGCTTGGGTTTATTGTTCTTGGCCATAAACAATACTCTCTCATATGCTTATTCTTCACTGTCATTGTCTTCATCGGATGATGAGCTATCTTCTTTAGAGAGAAAGTTCCTTTTGGATCCTTGCTTGTTGAATTTCTTAAAGCCTTTCTTTCCTTTTGAGTTTCCATTACTTCTGTTTGGACATTTTGATGCAAAATTCCCAACCTCATTACAGCTGAAACATATCAATGGGAGTTTACCTTTGAATTGTCCCTTACCAATTTTTAGTTTTCTCGTGAAGTAAGCATATTCTTCATCTGAAAAACCTTCTTCATCATCTCCATTTTCTTCACACTTGCAGGTGCATGTCTTTTCAATTGAAGGTTATTTATCCTTATTGGTTTTCTAAGATGCAACGAACACAGTTTCTAGAAGTGAAGTACCCTATTCTTCATCAAGTCTCATTTCATATGCTATGAGAACTCCATGTAATTCTTCCTTGCTGAGTTTGTCCAAATTTGCATTATATTCTAAGACCGATACCTTTGGGTTGAATCTCCCTGGTAATGTTCTAAGAATCTTCCGTATAATAGTCTTCTCATCAACTGGCTCTCCCAATCCTTCTAGAGTATCCATTATTTCCTCAATGTATTAGAAGAATACAACAATGTTGCAATCTTCTTTCATTCCGAGTTGCTCAAATTTTTCTCTATAGATTTGAAGCTTTTCTTCTTTGACATTTGAGTCACCTGCATATATATTTTCAAGCTTGTCCCATACATTTTTGGTGGTTTTACAACCCAACAACTTATGATAATTATATTCAATAAGTCCACTGATAATAATATTCTTTTCTTTTGCATCATTTACCAAATTCTTCTTACCTTGTTCATCCACGGTTGATGTAAATCCATTTTGAACAGTGTCCCATACTTCGTAACCTTGTGCCAAGAGATAGACCTCCATTCTTCCTTTCCAAAGTGCATAATTTTTTTCATTGAATAGAGGTACACCATTCTTGGTATGCTCCATGACCTCCTTCCAGCTATTAAACTGCTACTGAAGGAACCAAGCTTTGATACCAATTGTTGGAAATACTGAGAGGGGGGTGGGGGTGTGAATCAGTATTTATTACAATTAGAGCATTAGTTAATCTTCAATTATTATCATTGTTTGTACAATTATAGTAGTAAACAAGAGGAACACAAATGCACACAGTTTTTAAGGTGAAAACCCACTCCGGGACAAAAACCACCTAATGCTTTTCTAATAATTCTTTAATATTCAACTCCGATTGAAAATAAAGCTCCAACTTCCTAGAATCTAGAAAAGCATTCTTCTCCAGCTCCCACTGGATGGACGCTCCAACGCTCGAGATTCTTCAGTAATCAACTGAATGGATGCCCCAACACCCAATGAACTACAACTCACCCTAGCACCACCCTACCACCCTATAGAAGAATAAAAGAAGAATGGACTCCCGTACAAAGGAAAATGGCCCACTTTACAATGATATAGAATGATGTAGAAGAAGAATATATACTAGACCATAACCCCAACTTTGACACAACCACCTAAAGATGATCCTAGACCTCCTAACACTACCTCTTCAACCCTTCGCAGATAGATACTAGTACAATTTGTATCATAATGTATTTACATTGACTAAGTAATAAGATACCTTTAAAATGATTGTATGCAGTGCTGCCCACTTGAAGAATTCACATGATTAACTTCTTTCTATTGTTATGCACCTTGGTTTCTTCTCTTTTCATGCTACCCTCTGATGAACCTTGCTTTGCTTTTCTACCGTAGAAAGTCTGGTCCTTTGCAATCCTTGACAACACAGGATGTATCATTTTCTTGCCTTTTAGGAGCTTGATATTGAATCTGGTGTATATCTGCTATTTAAAATCCTCAATATCTGATTTTTGGTCTTGTAGTAGTCCTCTGAGTCATATTTCTAATGCCAGAGGTCTGACTCAATTTGGATTCGTCAAGAGAGAGTTATACCCAATCTCTCATAATGCCCTAATTATGGACTATTTCAGCAGAGCGCAATTGTACGCCGTGCCACATCTCATTGTTTCTTAATTTGGATCCAAAAATGATAGAGAGAAAACCAAAGACTGTGCAATATTTACCACTTTTTACAGAATTCAAATCTGATACTCAGAGAGAGAGTTATGATGATTTTACCAAGGTCACTTCTTTGAGATGAATTTGAGGAGCCTGCAAAAACCCTAACTTCCACAGATCATATCTCCAAAACTGTTGCGCACCTTGAACTGAAATTTTTACTAAAGCTTCCTCAAGATTTCATATTCGTCTCATATAAATTTCAGCTTTTGAACCATCGTATAAAAAAGTGAGAGATAAAATGCCACGATGACCTGTTTCAGATGGCCGAATACCTTGCATAAGGAGGAAATGAAGATCACAATTTATATGAATGCTTAAGTTGAGAAGGGCTTCAACAAGTGAACGTGGGAGGGATTTAGGAAGCTTAAAAAATATTAATTATGAATTTTCAATGACCCATGCCCCAACCCCATGGGGTTTTAGCCCACTAACTGGGGGTACAAACTTCAAACATGAATATCTCTCAAACCGTGAAGAATTACATGGCGTGCCATATATCAACGGAAACATCTCGACAAGTAGAAACCATAAAAAACTTTATTGACCCAAAATATATTAATTTGGTAGGTCAAAATTCCCATGCAATATTGGGTTTGCCCCTGGTGCTGCTTGGGTTGACTTCAATGACAACCGCTGATCAACACGAAAGTCGTTCATCAGGGTCGGGCCGGGTCAAACGGGACCTGAACATGTTCAAACATTTTTCCAACATAGTATTAGAGCTAAGGTGCAAGAAAGAGACTCAAGATCATGTTGGGTATGTATTATATTCTTTCCACGACTAGTCCCACGCGTTGTACGTTGCGTTGGGCGCAGCAGGGGGGTCACAGGGGGGGCGGCAGCACCCCGGCGAATTTTTTTTTGGTATGCGGTCCCACTCATATGCGGACCCACCCATGTTTTGTGCATGAGTTTGCACATCGTTTTGGGGTACGATGGTTTTCGACCCCTGGTATTTTGTAGATCCGATCAAGGGAACTACGGTTATGTTCTAATCCAGGGTTAATGGATTGGGGTTTATGTATGCTTCGACATTTATATATATGTGTTGTAACACTAAAAGGAATATAATGGAAAAATCAAGCTGGTCGTCCCAATTTGGGATCCAGGGGAAAATCTCTGTCTTGATCTGTTTTATGTTTTATGCTCTCGCTATTGTTTATTTTCTATTATAAGATTCGTGTGTAGATAATTTCTGTTCAGGGTTAAAACCTACAGATCACATCCTAGTTGGCATTATGGCAAGGGTTATAAACAAGGGTTTCAATTTTGTTGGGAATATCACTACATTCATCAAGGGTTTCATTTTGAATATCATTTCCAAGCTAGAAGTAATGGATGGAAGCAAGGATTTCATTTTGAAGATCATTTTGAAGATCATATGTCTGGGACTTTCAAGAATGAGAATGTATGGTTTATTGATAATGGTGCTTCTAGACATATGAAGGGAAAATGCATCAAGCTTCAGACTTTGTCGGAAGGAACCTCCATCTCCTAGCTCAATCTGAAATTACATGTCCTTCTCGTTCAGGTAGCTGAAATACTTCTTGTTCATGGTCATGTGGAAGGATTCCCACACCACCTAGCTCATATTGAACCTGAGTGAACTTTTAAAGATATGTGATGATGGGCTCATATTTTCTTATCTGCTTACTTCTTAGCTTCTCTTTGAGAGCAAGCTTCGTGACATCACTAGAAGCCTGAAACAAATTGAAGATGGATTTAAATTTAAAAATCTCATACACTATCTTCTTCTTATTGAGATGAGGAATAATCTGATATATGACCCCCTATAGAATGATCCTTCTTGCCTTGGTGTCATTATTAGTATGATGGGCCAGCCGTTGGGGATCTTGAGGTGGCACTATTTCCTACTTGACATACTCTGCTACCCCATTATCTTCCAACACTACTATGATTTTCTTCTTCCATGCATGTAAATTTGAGGCTCCTTCTAAACTGTGATTTGACCTTAGCCCTAGGACTGACATATTGTTATCCAAGGAGCTACTCTACTCTGCTCTTCAAACTATCACCTTGAAAACAATCTTGCCGTCATGTTTTCGTAGCTGGACTGACCTTGCAAACACACAAACCCTTGCTCCTACTTTCTTGCACTCAGATAGTCCCTATTTCCTAGTGCACAGGTTTACTAGTTCCTACTGCAGAGGACTCCCTATTCTTTAGGGCTTGACTCCTATTTCCTAGCGCAAAATTGCCCTATTTCCTAGCACAATTATGTCATGAGAAAATCTCTCTTCGATGCTGAGTCTTGGCTCCTCCAAGATATGCACTCACAACAAAGATCTCTCACACAATTTTGTGCTCTCTCTCACAATCTCGTGAGTTGTGTCTTGTCATAGTCCCTTGTGCACAAAACAACTATGAAACTTTGTGCCTTTGTCCTCCTTTATTGATTCGATCCATGCTAAAATTGGCAAGTTACAAATTTAGAACATGTGTTTTTATTGAATAGTTAAAAGAGTCTAAGGATTGAAGCTCCCAACTCGTCCTCTTCTAAATTTACAACTTCCTCTTTAACTTGTAGTCAAACTGAAGAAGGTCCATGTAATTGATCCTCCAACACTACGCATGAATTCACCATCTCCACAAACTCGTCCATGGGAAAAGCAAGACAAATCATGGTCTTTTTGGCTAAAGCACAAACCAGAGAATACCTTCTCTCGCTACACATTTCAACAATCCCATTGTCCATCTTGATTACATATGATGTCATTGGGTTCATGGTCTTCATATCACGCTTGACTAATTTTGGGTTTTGCTCCTAACAGCTATCTATTAAGACAATTCATTGCATCCTAGGGTTGACAGGATCACAACTATGCCATCTCCATGAGATCAAGTTTAACTATCACTTTTTTTAGGGAGGTTCTGTTGTTTTTTTTGGGACTCAAGAGGTTCTCTTGTGACTTTCTCTCATCGGTATGATTAGAGAGGCATAGATTTATCTGTTCAAGAGTCAATTCTCTCTATACAAGATGCTTTGGATGGCCTCTCCAGACTCAGTACCACTAAGAGCATTTCTTGTTTATTCCAGCCTATTTGGGTTCTTGGTGGTGTGAATCCTAGGTGGACTCCTTTTCCTTGGAGTTAGATGGCATAGTTTATTGAGACAATGAATTTTTCCCACATAGTTAGTAGGCACATCACCTCTGTGATTTTAGAGCTTGATTTGCCTAGTTCAAACTATGGTCTCCTCAGGTTGGCTTGAGTAAGAAAAATATCCATTGTGAAATTCTTCTCATCAACCTCTATAAAGAAGAGAGGAATTACCACCCTCTATAAAGAAAGGAAACCTTTCTTGGTTCCATCCCTTTGCCTATTCCTGGTTTTCTGTGCTGTTACTTGTGCGTGGTTCAAAATTTCAACTAGTATCCCACAACAAAAATTCAGTGAACACTAGCGTAACTAGGATCCCTTGCAACAAAGATGGTAAATGTGATTTACTTATTTGTAATGAAATGGTGATGATTATGATTATGTCTGATACTAGCTGAGAAACATTAGGCATGGGATGAGTGGGGCATGTTAGGTGATGTGATAAAAGTGAGTCCAATATATACATACATACATACATACATACACACACACACACACACACACATACACACACACACACACACACACACACATATATATATTTAAAACTTGGCCTTTAATTTGCTTAAGTCCCTTTTGATTATGCATCCGGTTCCCAATGTAACCTTGGGGTGATTGAAACACTCATTAACACCTAGGGTCTAGGCCTTGGTTCCCCATGAGACCTTGCTTTGAAGGGGCATGTTAAAAGTAACCTATGAGAGTATATATGCTTTCATTGTCCTTGGGATTTGGATATCATGATATCAATAACAGAGTTATGTTGTTGGTTAGAGCTTGTTAGGTGTGTAAGGTTATGCTATTTTTTTAATCTTTCATACTAGAGAGTTAGGGAAATGCTACTAGCATTGGTTAATTGTTCTTGAAATATGATAATATAGATAATTTAATCTTAATAAATGTCCACAAATAACTAGAAAAGTAGGTCAATAAGATTAAAATATTTATATTTTATCAAATTTATTAAAATATTAATTATCAATATTTATATTTTATTTGTTTGAATAATATTATATAAAATTAAATTTTAAATATATTGTAATTTTATATTTAATTAATAATTAAAATAATAAATATTAATATTTTAATTATTAAAAAAAAAATTGTTTCAAAGTTTGATGGCATGCCACATAAGATTTTATAAAAGTTTGATGGCATGTTTTGATTTCATTAAAACAAATAAAAACCCAAAGTGTTCGATTTCATTAAAACAAATAAAAGGCCGAAGTGTTCGAAGCCCCTGTTCAAAGCCCCTATTCGACTGTCAGGAATACAAAGACGAGGTTGAAGCCCCTGTTCGACTGTCAGGAAGATGAAGACGAGGTTGAAGCCCCTGTTCGACTTTTAGGAAGACGAAGACGAGGTTGAAGCTCCTGTTTGATCGTCAGGAAGATGAAGACGAGGTTGAGGTACTCGCACATGGGTGCCCCTGTTCGATTTCATTAAAACAAATAAAAGCCCAAAGTGTAAGAAAGCCCCTGTTCGAAGCCCTTGTTCGACTATTAGGAAGACGAAGATAAGGTTGAGGTACTCGCACATGTGTGCCATCGCCTAAAGGAACTTCCAGATCAATTTGGAGGAAAACTAGCTGTTCTTACCCAAACTGGATGTGCTAGTTATTTGGCGCCAAATTTTTTGCTCTCAGGGCTGGGAAATTTTTCTATATAATTAGAGCTTTCATCATGGATTCTTCTTATTGTATTGCGGGATCTAGTGAATAACCTTGTGGTATACTTTGGCTCAGGATATCCAGGAGGTATATTCTCTTTTGCATTTGATTTCCCTATCATCAATTTCAATTGCTACTAGTGATTATTTATTCTGCCTCTTATGCCCTCAAGTCCTATATCTATTTCTCTAAGCCAGTTTTCTGTACAGATCCTGAAACAAAAGCCTGGCTGGAAGAAAATAAACATTAGTATTTGGATTTCCAACATTGGTACGATTCAGTTGGGAAACTTGCAACAGTTATACCAAAAAGGGTGCTACAGTGATCTGGTAAGTCACATGCCAAGATTTTTTAATGCATAAAATTAAGTTCGAAGTACAATGGAGGACAAAGGAGAATAGTTAGGACTCATTGAAATGCCACAGTTGGCTATGCTTAGTTTCACTTAAATATTTATAAGTTTTTCTATAAATTGATAATTTGATAAATCATGGATGTGAGTCCCTGTTGTAGCTACTTAAATTACATTCTCTTTGTTTATATTTAAAATTTGACTTTCCTGTTTCTAGTGTTCAAGATTTGAGGCCTCTCTAGTGACTGGTTCTTATAATGGTCACCTTTTACCCCTTTTTTCCCTTGGGTAAAATGTGTCTTATATTTCATTACTAGACAATAAAAGGTACATCCAGAATTATGAATTTAAAGACACTACCGGTTGCGACTTCTGATGCAACATCCATAAATTCATTTTTGTAACAAACATTATATAAGCTTTTAATGTAACAAAGGTTTTTTTCTATGTTTCAAGAGCTATTAAAGTACTCATAAGCAGATCCACCTGTTTCGGGAGCTATCTTGTGTTACTTGATTCCTGTTTTGTTTGCCAAAAACCATTCAAGTTGCTAGAAAGATTTGACCTTAGCCCTAGGACCGACATATTGCTATCCAAGGAACTGCTCTGCTCTGCGCTTCAAACTATCACCCTGAAAACAATCTTGTCCTCATGTTGTCCTATTTGGACTGACCTTGCAAACAAACAGACCCTTGCTCCTACTTTCTTGCACTCAGATAATCCCTATTTCCTTGTGCACATGTTTCCTAGTTCCTAGTGTAGAGGACTCCCTATTCTTTAGGGCTTGACTCCCTATTTCCTAGCGCAAATTGCCCTATTGAAGTACACAATTCGTGTCATGAGAAGATCTCTCTTCGATGTTTGAGTCTTGGCTCCTCAAGATATGCACTCACAACAAATATCTCTCACACAATTTTGTGTCTCTTAATCTCGTGAGTTGTGTCTTGTCATAGTCCCTTGTGCACAAAACAACTATGAAACTTTGTGCCTTTGTCCTCCTTTATTGATTCGATCCATGCTAAAATTGGCAAGTTACAAATTTAGAACATGTGTTTTTATTGAATAGTTAAAAGAGTCTAAGGATTGAAGCTCCCAACTCGTCCTCTTCTAAATTTACAACTTCCTCTTAAACTTGTAGTCAAACTGAAGAAGGTCCATGTAATTGATCCTCCAACACTACGCATGAATTCACCATCTCCACAAACTCGTCCATGGGAAAAGCAAGACAAATCATGGTCTTTTTGGCTAAAGCACACACCAGAGAATACCTTCTCTCGCTACACATTTCAACAATCCCATTGTCCATCTTGATTACATATGATGTCATTGGGTTCATGGTCTTCATATCACGCTTGACTAATTTTGGGTTTTGCTCCTAACAGCTATCTATTAAGACAATTCATTGCATCCTAGGGTTGACAGGATCACAACTATGCCATCTCCATGAGATCAAGTTTAACTATCACTTTTTTTAGGGAGGTTCTGTTGTTTTTTTTGGGACTCAAGAGGTTCTCTTGTGACTTTCTCTCATCGGTATGATTAGAGAGGCATAGATTTATCTGTTCAAGAGTCGATTCTCTCTATACAAGATACTTTGGATGGCCTCTCCAGACTCAGTACCACTAAGAGCATTTCTTGTTTATTCCAGCCTATTTGGGTTCTTGGTGGTGTGAATCCTAGGTGGACTCCTTTTCCTTGGAGTTAGATGGCATAGTTTATTGAGACAATGAATTTTTCCCACATAGTTAGTAGGCACATCACCTCTGTGATTTTAGAGCTTGATTTTCCTAGTTCAAACTATGGTCTCCTCAGGTTGGCTTGAGTAAGAAAAATATCCATTGTGAAATTCTTCTCATCAACCTCTATAAAGAAGAGAGGAATTACCACCCTCTATAAAGAAAGGAAACCTTTCTTGGTTCCATCCCTTTGCCTATTCCTGGTTTTCTGTGCTGTTACTTGTGCGTGGTTCAAAATTTCAACTAGTATCCCACAACAAAAATTCAGTGAAAACTAGCGTAACTAGGATCCCTTGCAACAAAGATGGTAAATGTGATTTACTTATTTTTAATGAAATGGTGATGATTATGATTATGTCTGATACTAGCTGAGAAACATTAGGCATGGGATGAGTGGGGCATGTTAGGTGATGTGATAAAAGTGAGTCCAATATATACATACATACATACATACATACACACACACACACACACACACACACACACACACACACACATACACACACACACACACACACACACACATATATATATATTTAAAACTTGGCCTTTAATTTGCTTAAGTCCCTTTTGATTATGCATCCGGTTCCCAATGTAACCTTGGGGTGATTGAAACACTCATTAACACCTAGGGTCTAGGCCTTGGTTCCCCATGAGACCTTGCTTTGAAGGGGCATGTTAAAAGTAACCTATGAGTATATATGCTTTCATTGTCTTGATTTGGAGAAGATGATATCAATATGATTATGTTGTTGGTTAGAGCTTGTTAGGTGTGTAAGGTTATGCTATTTTTTTAATCTTTCATACTAGAGAGTTAGGGAAATGCTACTAGCATTGGTTAATTGTTCTTGAAATATGATAATATAGATAATTTAATCTTAATAAATGTCCACAAATAACTAGAAAAGTAGGTCAATAAGATTAAAATATTTATATTTTATTTGTTTGAATTATATTATATAAAATTAAATTTTAAATATATTGTAATTTTATATTTAATTAATAATTAAAATAATAAATATTAATATTTTAATTATTAAAAAAAATTGTTTCAAAGTTTGATGGCATGCCACATAAGATTTTATAAAAGCTTGATGGCATGTTTTGATTTCATTAAAACAAATAAAAGGCCGAAGTGTTCGAAGCACGGACTGTTCGACTGTCAGGAAGACAAAGATGAGGCTGAAGCCCTGTTCGAAGCCCCTGTTCAACTGTCAGGAAGATGAAGACGAGGTTGAAGCCCCTGTTCGAAGCCCCTGTTCAAATATCAGGAAGACGAAGACGAGGTTGAGGTACTCGCAAATGGGTGCCCCTGTTCGATTTCATTAAAACAAATAAAAGCCCAAAGTGTAAGAAAGCCCCTCTTCAAAGCCCCTGTTTGACTATCAGGAAGACGAAGACGAGGTTGAGGTACTCGCACTTGGGTGCCATTGCCTAGAGAAACTTCTAGATTTATTTAGAGTAAAACTAGTTGTTCTTACCCAAACTCGATGTGCTGGTTATTTGGCGCCAATTTTTTTGCTCTCAGGGCTGGGAATTTTTTCTATATAATTAGATATTTTATCATGGAATCTTCTTATATTGTATTGCGGGAGATAGTTAAGACCTTGTGGTATACTTTGGCTTAGGATATCAAGGAGGTATATTTCCCTTTGCATTTTCTTTCCCTATCATCAATTTCAATTGCTACTAGTGATTATTTATTCTGCCTCTTGTGCCCTCAAGTGCTATATCTATTTCTCTAAGCTAGTTTTTTGTACAGATCCTGAAAAAAAAGCCTGGCTGGAAGAAAATAAACATCCAGTATTTGGATTTCCAACATTGGTACGATTCTGTTGGGCAACTTGCAACAGTTATACCAAAAAGGGTGCTACAGTGATCTGGTAAGTCACATGCCAATATTTTTTAATGCATAAAATTAAGTTCGAAGTACAATTGAGGACAAAGGAGAATATTTAGGACTCATTGAAATGCCACAGTTGGCAATGCTTAGTTTCACTTAAATATTTATAAGTTTTTTTATAAATTGATAATTTGTTAAATCATGGATGCGAGTCCCTATTGTAGCTACTTAGATTACATTCTCTTTGTTTATATTTAAAATTTGACTTTCCTGTTTCTAATGTTCAAGATTTGAGGCCTCTCTAGTGATTGGTTCTTACAATGGTCACCTTTTCCCCCTTTTTTTCCCTTGGGTAAAATGTGTGTCATATTTCATTACTAGATAACAAAAGGTACATCAAGAATTATGAATTTAAAGACACTACCTCTTGCGACTGCTGATGCAACATCTATAAATTAATTTTTGTAACAAACATTATATAAGCTTTTAATGTAACAATGGCTTTTTTCTATGTTTCAGGGGCTAGTAAAGTACTTATAAGCAGATCCACCTGTTTCGGGAGCTATCTTGTATTGCAGATTCACCTGTTTTGGGCTGCAAAAACCATTCAACTGCTAGAAGATTTTAGCTTAGACAGAAGATGTTGTAGCAAATACCTCTTTATTGATCTAATTTTTCTTTGAATTACTCCAGAATAGGATACAAATCCATCCACTAGATGATGAGGTTCTCCCTTGCTATCATGGATTAATCAAGATGCACATCCCAATTTTTTACTATAAATCCTCCCATGTGTCTTTGTCATTACATCCTCCTTTGCACTTCATGATCAGAGGCCAACAATGGGATGAAAATATCTTGTAACTATTCTTTGAAAATGATTTTTCCAAATATAATTCACCCCTCATCCAAGATGTCAAGTTCAAAGGTACTGTAATGGTTTGTGCACATAAGAAAAATGCAACAATGTTATAGATCATTGATAGGAAACATTGTATCATAGAGATTTATGTACAAAATTCAGTCATTGTAAGACTTAGAAATGTCAGCAAATATTTATTTTAATACTCAGAGAGTGCTTGATAATGTAACTGAGGAGTCAAGCTAGTAAACTTCCAATTATATCTTTCATGACATACATGCTAAAATGACTTATGAATATATTCTAAATAACTTGAAGTGACAAACAAAGATTCACTTTAATATCTTCCATTTTCATCATAACTAGGTATTCCATGATTATATCAGTAATCAACAAACTCTCCTCAAGATGATTGATAGGGAAATGCTCTATAGTCTAGACTTGTCCCTTCAGGTGTCAATGCACACATATCTACTTAACTATAGAAGCATGGCATAAGTTCCAAACCTGTAAGGCATGTTGTCCACTTCCCCACACTTCACAGTTGTTGTCAAGAATTTTATTTCCTTTGAATCAAACTAGATAATATACTTTCATCCTTTGAGTTACCCTTTCATATTTAATTCTTCTCTTAGGAAGATTCATACCATAATGCAACATACATGTACTAAACTCATGCCTTGATTTAAAGAGATTCATTCTTAGGATTGTGACATGGGAGAGTTTGGAATAAAGTGGTGACTGCAACTATAAGAATTGTAGAGGTGAGACAAAACTAGACGATCATAATATTTTGTGCTTATTGTGACATTTCCTTCCTGTGCCTCCTTAATCTAGGCACAACAATCTCTAGACAAAATTGTATTCTTCAATCAAAAACTATAATTTCAAACACATACTTGGTGATGCATGCTTCATAAATTTGTATGGAAATAATGGACCAGGATTTGTAGATCAAATAGTGTATTTATCCAATCAAGCATTCAAGCCCTGTTGTGATAAGGATTCCACATATTCTTTGGCTTATTTACAATGTGGATTGCTTTAGAAAACTATTTTAATTAAGGGTTGTTCTGGAAATATATGTACAAAGAAAAGGAGATTAACTTTTGCATTCTCCCTAAGTAAGAATTTGTTCTCTGATCAAGAAAACATGTTCTTCGCAGAAATATCTCGGCCCTTAATGGAGTGAGCTCAATCGATAATGAATAGGAGAAAATCGCAGCCCATAGAGAAGATAATTTGTTGTCATTAATGGCCAAAACTTCACCTTCATACAAGAATGGAAAACCTCTACGAATGACTATCCATTATATACGTAAAAGTTATGCAAAATCAAGATATCATATCAATATAGTGATATGTACCATATATGAGATATCGTTTCATCAAGAGCAAGCTCACGTTCCATCATATGGAGAACGCGATTGAATCATACTAGACCATGACCATACAACATATATGGAAAATTTCTAAATTTTAGTCATCACATCATGAAGAGATGTAGAATGAATTTTGTCAATGAAAGATAATTCCCAACAACCCTAAAGAGAGACCCAATTCACATCAGGATATACACCCTTACTAACAACATGGATAAATAAAACCTCATACCATTGCAATCCTAATATAAGCTCTAACAACAGATTCTATAGGAGATCCATGAGAACCTCAACACAACGTAGAGATGTTTTAGCATCTAACCAAACTCAATATAAAGCTCTAATGGAAGGAACCCTCTTATTAAGATATAATAGCTACATGTATCTGAGATCTCGAAGGTATATGTAGATTTAGATTCTAGGAAGAGAAAAAGTATTTTTTATTAAAATGTTGGTGTTTTTATCAAACAATAGTTTCATTTCCAGGTCTTGTTAATGAACTATAACTTGTAATGGAAGTCTTGTTTCATTACTACTCTAGCTCTTGAATTATATAAAGGAACCAAAAACTCCTACCAAACACCTATCATTGGCTTAAGGGACAAAGGACCTCAAACAGAGGAAAACCCTAGATTATAAGTAGCATGGTGCAACACCGATGTAGCCCTCCACTTTGATGGCCTTGATCTAGGACTTAATTCCCTATTTTTCTGCACATGTTCCCCTTATATCTAGAATGTATCCATAGCATCCTGTCCATCCATGGATAGCCCTATGAGAAATTGGATGTTGTGGGCATGGATATGTAATCCTTATCCAACCAAATCCAGTTCTTGTGCACTTGGCTAATTAGGAACGTCTTGCACCAAGTGAATTCTCATGTTTTTCTAAAGGTGGGTACCTTAAAGAAAGTGACGATAATGGAGTATTGAAGTAACACAAACTCGAGCCTCTAGGGCAAGGTGACGTTCCCATTCTCTAGGGTTACTTGTTTCTTGTAGAAGGATGGTTGCAAGTACAGGAAGAAATCATGATCGATGAAGTCATGGTCTACTAGCTTTGTGTTCTCCACTTTTCTCATGAAATATCTTATAACTTCAACCTGTGGGTCAACCACTTCTCCAAATAGGGCTTCCTTTCACTTAAAATCCTATATTCGTGACCATATCTCTTTTGTGCTACTCTTCCCTTTGACTGTTACTCTGCCCATGGTTTCTTTCTAGTACTTTGGTTTATGCTGCTATAATTTGGTAATGGATGGTCGAAGCTAAGGAGCAACTTGGTCAGATTCTCTCTGCACTGTTGGTTCTAAGCTCTAGGGTGTGCAATGACTGATAAGTAGAATAGTGACAAAAGAATGTGAGCAATAACTGGCTAATTCCTGCAAGAGATCTTTGCCAAATTTTCATCAATCCTCGACGTTTTTTTTTTCCATCTACCATTTTGGCCATTGGAATTCCAACGATGATTTCCATCAGAACTGCGACGAGAGTTTATACATGTTGGCATTGTGACTAACTCTTCAAACCATCAGAATAGCGATGACCTCTTCAAACACATATCGGGACTGCTAGAATGGGAGGTTAGTTATATGGAGGGGAAAGGCCCACTATTGGAAATGGGATATCAACTCTTCCGTTCACATGGTGGGAACCAAACCTTAGTTGCAACTCAGTGCAAATGTGAAGTGACTAGTAGCATTTACTGCTCTGCTCTGCTCCACCTTTCAGCCTAAACATGTAGAGTACAAGGCTTCAGAGAGTTCACTCCAATCTTTTGAAGTGAAAAGACATTATTTATTTTTTGAATGTTCCTATACCACAATGATAATATCAAAGAACACACATTTATATCTCACGTGGAAATTGTTTGCTCTAAGGCCACTAGAAAACAAAATTCAAATGCTAAATCATATGTCAGTGGCATACATTTAAAATTTTCAAGGCTCTTATACTTTAAAAACATAGCTTACAGCTATTTAGTAGTTACCAGAGAGGCAAATTCCATGGCAAAAACAGAGAGGCACAACTCGTTTTGTTTGATCATTGAAATTGCTGCATTCACATCTTTGGGCACCACGTCTCCTCTATACATTAGACAGCAAGCCATGTATTTTCCATGTCTGGGATCACATTTAGTCATCATGTTACTGACCTCAAACACAGAATTTGTTATTTCTTTCACTGGAAATGCTTCATGATAGGCTTTCTCTTTAGACACTATTCGTGCATAAGATGAAAGCATCCTTAAAATGGCTTTCTCTTTTTATAACATATCATCGCATTTGCACAACAAAATATAGGAATACAGATCGGCACTGCTAGAATGGGAGGTTAGTTATATGGAGGGACAAGGCCCACTATTGGCAAAGGGATATCAACTCTTCCGTTCACATGGTGGGAACCAAAGCTTAGTTGCAACTCAGTGCAAATGTCAAGTGCATAGTAGCATGTACTGCTCTGCTCCGCTCCACCTTTCAGCCTAAACATGTAGAGTACAAGGCTTCAGAGAGTTCACTCTAATATTTTGAAGTGCAAAGACATTCTTGATTTTTGGAAGGTTCCTATACCACAATGATAATATCAAAGAACACACATTTATATCTCACGTGGAAATTGTTTGCTTTAAGACCACTAGAAAACAAAATTCAAATGCTAAATCATATGTCAGTGGCATACATCTAAAATTTTCAAGGCTCTTATACTTTAAACACATAGCTTAAGTTGTCTGAGCTATTTAGTAGTTACCAGAGAAGCACATTCCATGGCAAAAACAGAGAGGCACAACTCGTTTTGTTTTGATCATTGAAACTGCTGCATTCACATCTTTGGGCACCACATCTCCTCTATACATTAGACAACACACCATGTATTTTCTGTGTCTGGGATCACATTTAGTCATCATGTTACTGGCCTCAAACACATAATTTTTTATTTCTTTCACTGACAATGCTTCATGATAGGCTTTCTCTTTAGACACTAATGGTGCATAAGATGAAAGCATCCTTAAAATGGCTTTCTCTTTTTATAACATATCATGGCATTTCCACAACAAAATACAGGAACACAGATTGGGACTGCTAGAATGGGAGGTTAGTTATATGGAGGGACAAGGCCCACTATTGGCAATGGGATATTAGCTCTTCCGTTCACATGGTGGGAACCAAACCTTAGTTGCAACTCAGTGCAAATTTCAAGTTCCTAGTAGCATTTACTGCTCTGCTCCGCTCCACCTTTTAGCCTAAACATGTAGAGTACAAGGCTTTAGAGAGTTCACTCTAATATTTTGAAGTGCAAAGACATTCTTGATTTTTGGAAGGTTCCTATACCACAATGATAATATCAAAGAACACACATTTATATCTCGTGGAAATTGTCTGCTCTAAGACCACTAGAAAACAAAATTCAAATGCTAAATCATATGTTAGTGGCATACATATAAAATTTTCAAGGCTCTTATACTTTAAAAACATAGCTTACAATGTATGAGCTATTTAGTAGTTACCAGAGAGGCACATTCCATGGCAAAAACAGAGGCACAGCTCGTTTTGTTTTGATCATTGAAACTGCTGCATTCACATCTTTGGGCACCACATCTCCTCTATACATTAGACAACAGGCCATGTATTTTCTGTGTCTAGGATCACATTTAGTCATCATTTTACTGGCCTCAAACACATAATTTTTTATTTATTTCACTGACAATGCTTCATGATAGGCTTTCTCTTTAGACACTACTGGTGCATAAGATGAAAGCATGAAATGAATTCTAGGAAAGGGAACAAGGTTCGTTTGAAACTCATTTATGTCTACATTTAAGGCTCCTTGAAATCGTAGAGAACTTGTTAATGACGATATAACTTGCGAGATCAGTCCATTCAAGTTTTTGTATGTAGTTCTTTCGATGTCTAGACATTGCTTACATATGTCATAAATAGCTTTGTTGTCCAGAACAACTAACACATCTGTGTGCTGCAAGAGAGAATGAGTTGAAAATACACTGTTATATTGTTCTACAACTGTAGTGGAAACCTGTAAATCCTAGGAAAGGTACAATATTTAAGGAAACAGTGGAAGTCTTGATGTAATAAAAAACTTGCGAAGTGCATCTGTATAAATTGATTAAGCGAATACAAAAAGGAGACCCGACCCAGAGATGCCACAAATTTGAGAGGTAAAACAGAGATCAAAGAATAAAACACCCAAAATGCTTCTTAAAACTGTAACATACACATATATACCCAAGTTTTACATGGACCTTGAGGTTGCAAGGATGAGTATGCATATATTAAGTTCACAAACTCAAGGTGGAACTAGAGATACGCCAACTTTGAAAATCTTGGCCACCTAAAAGTGCATATTAGACCAGGGATTAAATGGCTATCCATATCTGGTAATTAATAAGCACCAGGTTACGGTGCTCAATATGTTGGGTTTACATTGTTGAATAAAAATAGCTTTAAATCCAATAGTGTAAAACCCAACACAAAATGGGTGCTCATTGCTGTCATTCATATCCAATGTGCCCAATGTAGTCTTGCACACACCTCCACAAGTTCACCAACTGGGCTATAAAATGCATCTCTACACACCTCCACCCCCATGGAATGTGCCTCTCTGTAAAACCCTTCTGTGGTATTTGATTTATAAATTCCTACAGTACTCGTTCATGCTTTTGTCTCAACTCCTCTATTTCCTCTTGATGCTTAAGTAATAAGAGTTTTATTTTTTGGGTTACACTATTCTCATCTTCCAACTCATTGGCCAACAAGGTGGTATAATCTGGAAAAGTCACACCAGACTCTGAAGAAACAGTTCTACCATCATGCTTGCCTGCAAGTACATTCTGGTCCAAAGCATTAGCAATGTTGCAATCCTCCATTTTTAGATTCTCTTGGCTCATTATTTTAAACCACTCTTGAGTACTGCTGTCAGTATTCATATCTTCAGCTGACATCTTCCCCTCAGCCACCACAATATTCTTTATGACATCAGAAATTGAGTGGTTTTCCTCTTTGTCAATCACCACAGCATTTGCTTTCAAGTTGCCTCTCTCTACAGAGTTGGGAAACTTTGAACTTATATCTAAACCATCCCCTTTATTCTTGTGATCATCAAATTCATTATGATGATGTTTAGCACTGCTTGAGGCAGACTGGACATGGTTCACTTTATCAAATCTACCATGCATTAGCCCTTCTGCTTTAGAAGAAGCATTCATTAAGGCAATCTTCATGTAAGAATCTGCAACTAAAGACCTTGGGGAATCAGACCAATACTTGAGACCTAAAGGAAGGCGTTCAAGTACAAATGCACCAGAGGGCCTATCATTATCACTGAGCATCTCTGAAACATCATCTTCAATTGTAGACCTAGGATAATCAATATCCATCTCCTCCTCAACAGTATCCACAAAAGGTATTGTGGGTTGCCATTCTGGCACAAGAGCTTGTATTTCTATATCAATCATGGCTGCAGTATTTGTCACATCTTGATCTAATAGATCTAATTCTGTCACCATTTCACTTGCAACACTCATTGCAGTGTCAACATCAATGTCAAAGGGGAAGTGAATATTGTGAACATGACCTGGAAATTCATTTTAAAATAGTGAATATTGCGAACATCACCATTCCAATGATATTATACAACAGAGTTGTCATTCCCCTATCTCTTGTCACCAATGGTTAACAAATATTTTGTCAATAAACAGAAGTATTGTTCCTGCATTAATCTCAATAGTAATTAAGTTTTCTAGTTCTACATTTCGTCTGAGCTTTGGCATCCGGTGTATCTTACTTCAAATACAAAAAATAGAGGAGATGGCCTAAACAGAGTCAATACTTCCCTAATGCAGGAAAAGGCATTTCAGATGATAATCTGCAAGTAGATCTTGCCCCACCTCACTTAATTCCATTTTTTTAGATCTAAATTCCATATGGGATCACCATTAGATGAAACCATGTGCTCATAAATAGATAAAGTAAATTCATTAAATAGAAAAGAAGTTCTTCAAAGTAAACCGGTATGTGCTGATACCAATGGCTGACAAGGTTCCTCAATGTATACAGGTATATGTCTATCCCATAAATAGATAAATTGAGTATTTCGTTGGGTCATACTATTTGAACTCCCTATAAATTTGAACAGTGGACTTTTTGCTAATGATTATTTTAATGTTGTCTTTGCTAAAATAAATGTTGTTTTAAAGTAGTTTTCAATATTTTATGCTTTCAAATGTATTTATATTTTTCCAGTGCATAGAAATTGAGAAAAATTTTCCTCTCTATTTTTGCATAAAAAAAGGAAATTATAGCAAATCAAGCTTGCAATTTAACAAAAAATTGAATAAATCTAGCTAAGAGTGTCTGGTTTGTGTAAGATCCCTAAGATGCACAAATGTTTAGATAAAGAAGTGATTTTGTGTTTATGTAAATAATCAAAAACTAAACATAGCAATCAGTGCCTTATGGAGTCAAGAAGATGTATTGAAGAAAAGTCAATAGGGAGGACAAAATTATCCTATTCCTACTGCTAAAATTCTATGAAGATAAAACTGAAAGCATGTAAAATACAAAAGATATAACTTCTTGGAAAATATAGAAGAGATGTTGCCAAAAAAATTGATTTTGTTTATTACGAAGGGACTAAAGGATGAAAAAACTCCTTGACACGTCTGAAAATAGAATAATTCTCCAAGATACCCTGATCCTCCTTTGCAAAATATGACAGATATAGTCACAACGCTGCAATCTCAAATCCAACTACCATAATTTTCTCAGTGCTAGCTCTCAATGCCACCTGCAAGAGAAAATATACTTGTATATTAATGTGGATAATTTTTCTTTTTAATGCACTTTTATCATGCCTAAACAAGGCCCTTAAATTGTTTTATCATAGTATGAATAAGTAACGATAAAAAATAGGATGACGGGTTAGGATAATTTTAGGAAGGAAACACTTAGAAATAGCAATTAAGGTCAGCCATGTCACAATTAGTAACCTCCTAATATTAGGAAGGAAAATGCTAAGAAATAGCAATTAAGGACAACCATGTCACAATTAGTTACCTCCTCATAGGCTAATTATTTCAATCTCAAAAATCAGTAAGTGGCTTCCCAAGAGGGTGAGTAGGGTTTTAGACTTAGAATGCTTAGAAATTTTTCCTTATGATTGTGAAATCTAGCTCTTGTGCCCTCTGACTCCGAGTGATGTTTGGCCATTTATTTTGCTGTAGCATATTTTGGTTTTAATTTTGTGAGTTAGAGTTTGTTGCACTTAGTCTACAGAATTTGAGATATTGGTGAATTGGCTCCACTGCGCTCCTGATTGTGCCCAATTGTGAGTGTATTAACCCAAAAAAGGTGAGCTTGGTCTGGATTTGATCAGTTCGATAGATAATGATATTAATCATCGATATTCCAGTAATCATACATACATTTTAATTACTTTTCACATCTCTTGCTACTGTGGTTAGGGAAAATAATAAATATCCATAAGGATAACAACATTCTACTAATTGGTTTCATAGCTGAAACCTGTAGCCAGTGAAAGCATATTCAATGGATTGTTCATTTCTGCAATGGTAATATATTGTAGGAAGCAACAGGGGCACTTACCTGAACCTCGTTTTGAGATCCAGTTTGAACTTTGACAAGCTGCTTCAAAGTGTCATGCTTGAGAATAGAACCTATTGAGAAAATTGTTTTCTTCTTTTTAATAAATATAGATGATCTCATAGAATGAATTACAGTAGCTAACCTCAACAAGCCTTCAAGAGGTTCACAACAGACAGTGGGCACTGTCTTGCAGACCTAAATAGTCAGATCAATTCAAATTTTACCCTCAGCACTCTACAACAACACAATCTGCTCCATTTTGTAAGGTTATTGCAAGGCTACCATTATAGGTTATAGCATAGATAGGGTGAATCCATTCTAATTCAAATTCTAGGTTATTGCAAGGCTATTGGGTGAATCCATTGAGGGTCAAGGTTGTCACATGGAAGGAGGGATCAAGGTGCTAGACCTCATCTCCCCTTTGCCAATGCCAAGTGTTTGTCAACTCCATTTGTTGGAAAAAGCATTATCGAGGGTTCCTTCAATAAGGAAGCGATTTCATTCATAGTTGACCCAGTGGTTGGAGACATCGCCCCAAGAGGGATCTTTCATTGCAAAATCCACAGATTGTATCAATGTTCTAGACTAGATGGGGATGTGTTAATTGCCTAGACTCCAATCCCCTTTTCTAATCCAACATGCATAGTTATCAAAGATAGAGTTGTAATCTTGATCCGACACTTTGGAAGGAAAATCAAGGGCAAGATCTCTACTTTATTACAACATTTCTTCAACAAATCTAGCAAAGATTTCATCTAAGGATTTGAGCAGGTATAAATTACCTTTTAAGTTTTAACCCTTTGTTTTATTCTAGATCTGAATTTATAGCTTATTATCAATTTTCTAGGGTAAAAATAGACATTCATAGCTATTAGAAAGTAGATTTTATTGTTGAAATAAATTTCTGGGTTTTGACCCTAGGGGGAATCAATCCCTTTCTGTTGCATGTAGTTTACAAATAGCTGAAAAATCGTTTTTACTTGCAGATCTTAACTTCGTTTTTACTTGCAGAACTTAACTTCGTTTGGCTATTTTTATAGATATTAACTCGATGCTCAAGGTTCCCCACCCACAGATCTATTGATCTAGTGTGTTTTGACACATGTGGGTGGCCTCTAAGGGAACTTTTGCTTGTCAATTTTCTGTAATTTTTCCACTTTTGGAGGTCTGAAAAGTGCAAGACAACAACATATTTGTCCACTCTTAGTCACTTATAAAAAGGTAACTCAAGGAAATTTTCTCACATTTGGTAGGGGCATTCTATCACTCACCTTTTGGTGTTATAATAGGTTATTTCTAAAGGTTTGAGTAGATAACAGGAAATCATGTTGATTTCTCCCTGGAAATTTCAAAATGGTAGCCTTGCAATTATAGATTCAAGTTTGCAAGGCTACCATTATAGGTTATAGCATAGATTCAATTAACATTTTATTTGGGTTTTAGAATTCTCATTAGAGTTGCAGTACAACCATGGAATGTGCCTCTTTGTCTCTTGCAAACAAATGGGGTATGAAAGCACTCTGAAATCAACAATGCCTTATGGGGGGTGGGGATTTAATAGGGCCAATATGTAAACAAAACAGAGCATACCATGATTCCATAATGATGATAAACAACACTGATAAACATATTATACCATGACGATGCAAAGAGGGTATTGCATGACAAAAATATAGGCATACCCTGCGGTATATTGTGCATGGAATTCATTCTTCCAGACTTGTTTCACCAAATGGATTACTCATCTTAAATGCCACTAAAAAATTTACCCACCAGCAATGCAATAAGGAAAAAAATATTAACAATGTTTTATTTTTGTTGCGAACTCAAGTTAAATGGGCACTAACTTTTAAGTTTATAAAGTGCATACATATTCATTGTAGCTTTAGACGGCCCTGAGATTAGATCCACCGTTACTATTACCACCGATACCATTAGGATCAGGCTTGTGAATTTCCCCTTCACTTCTAGAGGGAAGATGTTGTGGGAGAAATCAGCAACCCTCTGTGCACATATCTAGGCTCATATAGCAGAAACAGGGGAGGTTTATTCACGTGTGCTAGATTGTGTTGGACTAAGCTCAAATAAAAATTTGTTGGACATAATCATTTCTATCTCGAGGGCTTCCCATGGACTCAAAAGATGAACTATTAAAACATCCCTTTCAAGTCCAAGATCTACAATGGCTTAGGCCATTTTATGGCAACTTTCCCCAAAACTATCCCTAAACTTGAAGTACAAAATATGTTCCTCCAACTGTTGGATGCACTTCTATAAGGGGATTGACATAGATCTTTCTACAAGAAGATCTGATGATTAAAGTTCAGAAGTATAAGCCTTATCAAGCTTAGCAGATAATTCATCTCGTTTCACTATGTCTCAAATTCTAATGATAATTTCTGTTCCTTAACACTGAAAATACCTAAACAACCTTCCTTCCTTGGCCTCCTTTGAACTCTTCTCTGCGTCTATGCGTACACAGGACTGTTCCACTAGTCCAAGACTTGGTCCGACCTCAAGTGATGATTGATCTTAAGGTTTGCAATTAGCAAGGTCTGTCTCCACAGTCAACTGTCCGAGGTCTGCTTAGTATTTTTCAACACTGCTTCCTCCGTTATGATGTTTTTAACCCTTAAAATAAATTTAACCCATCTAATACACTTCTCCTCAGCCTCAGTTCACCTTCTGTGATTCTTCTCTGAAATCATGACCGAAATAAAAATGAATAAAATGAAGAGTAAGGATTTCTATTTATACTGGTTTGAAATTTGACGAAGAGACACGTCTCTTGGACGACATGTCAAGCCTACACAAGCCGGCTTAGGTCGACTCAATGTCACAGTTAATTTCCTTAACTTAAAAAATCAATATCTCCCAAAATATTTGGAGTTTCAGGGCCAGTAAAGGCTCATTAGAAAGGGTAAAATATACTCTACAGGATGGTATAGGATCCATTTTGAAAGGTTGCCTCTAAGGTGGTGAAATTTGTTTTTCTTTGTGACTACCCTTGAATTATTTAGTGCATAAAATGATTAGTGCTCTATGGCTTATTTGTTTGGCTTCTCCATTGTTTGTCTTCTCCATTATTTGGCTTCTTCATCATAATAAGAACATGTAGGACATCCATGTCATCATGATAATTTCCATCAATGAGTGCATCACCCATGTCATCACATAATGGTGTAGTGATATGTTATAGTGCAGCAATATTAGGAGAACTCCAAAAATAGTTTTACAACCCTCAAATGATCTCCAACCATGATCATCATATGTCATCATCAAGTATCAAAGTATATGACATCATCACATAACATCAAGGGTTAAGATCTAGATCATCAAGTGCATGCAACATTAGGTCAAGGACTTCTTAGGGCATCTTTCATTAGTGGTTTGACTTCTTCGTGATTTGACATCTTCATTGATGGCATTACATCATCATATTGAACCAGACATCTCAAGAATATTGACATCTCAGTCAATGCCACATTGATATTAATGAAAACCTTGATTAACAAAGAAGAGGTCATGTTACAAGCATTGTTCAAACTTCATGACATAAATGCTTTACCTACCTGAGCTAGTTCTGCTTTGACAGTTCCTCGGGGTACTAAACTCAGTTTAGCTCCCCAGATTCAGCCAAACAGTCAGGTTTCTCTCCAGAATTTTTGTCCTTCAACCATGGATGGTAAGAAAGTGGGGCAACCTTGGATGGAAAAAATGTGGGGCTACTTTTCTCCCACACTTCCCCAATATCAACAGCTAGGCCCCCTCAGCCCTAGTTAGCCCCCAGATGACATCATCAGCCATTTTACAATGGTCAACACCCCTGCCTCGCCCATCAAGACTAGCATCCAATTCATCCAACTCGAACTGCCCCAAGTGGCCTGCCATCAATTCTGCCACAACAGTAGACATGTACTGCAAGATAGTAGCAGCTATAGTAAGAGCTGCAAGCTTCCATTGGGCCTTACACTCGAACCAGGTTGTCCTGCTCAATTCTTTGTGCCTGTGACTACTATCTGAGGTGGGCATTAAGCTGTCAAGCTGCACGTACTCGTGAACTCTGAACTCATTGTTGTGTTCATTGGAAGGATTCTGAACATTTGGGTACCTACCTTAACATCATCATGCTTTTATGTACAAAACGTTAGTCACAGCTGGTGCACTTTATTGGATGCCTTTGCAACTCTTTTCATGGGCTATTTCAGTGGTGTAGATGATGATCTACGATGCAACTTTGATTGTTGTTATAGATCAGATTTGGGCACTCTCTTTGAATGCTCTTCTGATATTTATCTTATGTTCATCCTTTCTTGAAGAGGGCACTGCCACAGGTGGTATTTTAGCCTGTTTCTATACCAAAAAAACCACCATGATTTCACGAAATCATTAAGAGAAACTCAGATAGGTTCAGGAGGCATTGTTGTTTAATCATCAGAGGAGAAGAAACAATAATGGATTTATCCTACTGGTTTTAAATATCCTGAGTAGAAATTATGGGTGTATCATATTTGGATTGAATTAATTTGTATTGATGAATTTAAATCATTGCTTTTAGATTGATGGATTATCTCATAACTCTTGATGGATTGCTTTTAACTCTTAAATGTATCTTAGGTGAGAGGAAATAGTTTGAGATTCTATGCAGTCTATTTTTCTCTAAGAAATTTTAGTTTTAGTTATTTATTACACTATTTTATTTAATTTAAAACCTTTGAGACCATATATTTATATATTATGAGACTAATATGAGTAAGCTTCTTTGTTGATTTTTTTAGATTTCAGTGTAAAACATGAAAAACCCTGAATATGGCACATATGAATGGTGGCAAATGGATGTCTACTACTCATGCAATCGTTTCTATGGTAGAAGACACCAAAAACGACATGTTGAGAGGGACCATTTATCATTAAATGGTCCCATGCAAGGTTTTTTGGAGAATGACGAAGAAATGAATATGGAAATTTCCGCAAGAATTCAAAATAATGATTTAACAATTGGAAGTGGTCATGGTTTACCCAACATCATTGGTGAAGATAATGTTAATCATAGCCCCAATAATGACAGTATACATAACGATTACATGGATGGTTCTAACGACGACCATGCAAATGTAGAAGAACAAATAACTATTGAATCCAATGCAAGAGAAATTATAGATTCAATTAATATACACGCTGATGGACAACCTTATGATAATGATATTATACATATGGAAAGGACACCACTATACCCTGGTGCACAATGCTCCATTATTGCAAGTTTGTGTTACCCCTTATTAACTTAAAAGTTGTCCATGGATGGAAAAACAATAGTTTCATTGATCTTCTACGGTAAGAAGTGTTTTTTACACAAAATGGAAATTTCAAGTTTTTTAAATAGATGTTTAAAAAAATAGAATTCCACTCTAAAACTATATCTTATCACTGTTGATGGCGCTGGCATCACGAGTGTTAGACTCCCATACCACAGGTTTCTATCTTTCATGATTACGTCTTTGATGGAATTATGGGAATATGTTCAAAGCTCTCTTACTTGAGCAAAGGTGTTCCACATTCTTGGACCAAAAAATCAAAAAAGTTAAAAAATGTAAGAGAGAGCATGCACTAGAAAGACCTAAAGGGTATGAAAAATAAAATGGTCAAAAAGAGAAAGAAATGAACCCCAAATAGAAAAATAGACCAAGGGAAAGTGTGAAAAATCCAAATGCCACTACTATTTCATTTTTGTAAATAAGCAAATGTGTGCGGCTTTGTCAAAACCTTTGCCACAATTCAATGAAATAAGTCAAAGCTTGTTTAAACTTGGCTTACCTCATATTTCAATTTCATATTATAGATTAGAGAATAAATATCTAGCCAAAGCAGATGCTTTAATCCTTGGTAGATAAGTAGCTAGGTAGAGTGAATAAAAGAAATGCTCAAACAGCTTTAATGCGAGCCCTTGGATGTAAGTTAAGAGTAGAAATAGAGATAGATTTATCATGTAAAAAGAAAAAGATTGAAAAGGGTTTGCAAGTCTCAAATGCACCCTAATAAAGAAGAGAAAATGGTAGTGTTAAGTAGATAGGGTAGCAGATCGTCTTTAGAAGTGTTATTCGACATGAATGATGCCTACATGTTTTTGATCCTTTACTTTCATCATACGTAATTTGGACGAGAAAATACAATGGAAAATCATTGCAAGCAAAGTCAAAAAATCATTAACCTCCCTCATCATTTTCCCTTAAAGGCTTTTACTTAATTTCCCCCAAAAGTACTAAGGTAACTGCGATCAAAGGCTCGAGGCATTTCCTTGACTTTCCTGACCGGACCCTCGGCCTAATGATCAAAAAGACCCAAGTACCAGAGATAATTCATCATTGTTATCTTCCATTTTTAATTGTCTCCTAAGAAAAATCACATTTTACTTAGGAAAGGCGATGCACATAATTTCATAAAAATCCCTCAAGATAAAATTACTATTCTAAAGAAATCGTAGAGATAAAATGTTGCCATTTACTCCAATGATCACCTGCCAGATATGTAAAAATATTTGAGTTTCACTTTGTCCTCTGCTGTGTCTAACGTTAACCTCTATTATAATAAATCCCTAGTGAAATACTTTCCTAAGTATATAACTCCCCTTTTTATAAATATCCCAAAAACCCATTTATTATAATGTTTACCAAAGTATTATATCGCACATTGAAAATAAAAACGCTTTATAAAACCCTTTGGTTAAATATACCTTTATAATATAAATCTAGCTATGGTGAATTAATTGTATTAATTCTATTCGCTCGTACAATAAAAAATATATATAAAAATCTTTGCATACAATAATATGCATGCTTTAATACCAAAAACACATCACACTTTCTCACGAAAGTCTTCGCGCCACCATGAATCCGATCCACGTGGCATTCCACCCTATGCCAACGCGCAACCCCTTTCTTTTGCAGGCGGGATTAACGAAGTCGCCCGGACTAACGAATAACTATCGTTCATGATTAAAAAGCGGAGCGATTAAAAACATTTAAAAGTGTTTAAAAGTACGACGCGGCCCACACTCGAACGCGCCCATCTCCCCATCGCGGCCCGATTTGCACGCGCGCGGATCAACGGCCCGCGTTGATCCCGTCTGCCCATCCCTTGTCGGCACAACCGGCCGGGATGGGTGGCTACGAATAGTCAACCATCCACGTGGACGATTATCCTCATGGAATCGCTACCCCTCACGACAGAAACCACCCTCAACCAAAAGCGGTGCGGGAACACGCGCACCGCTTACCGCTAGCGTCAGGCACACGCTCACCACGTACGTCGATGACGCTCATCACCTCGAAAAAACAAAAAACCTTTAACTTGCGAACAAAGCCTTTTTCGTGTCTTGTTGGTCATTTTCATTATTCGAGAAGAACGTTGCTCACGCGATTTTCAAAATTCTCCGGCCGTAATTGACCATTTCGCCCAAGATTCTATCATGCGCCGTGCTCGAAGAGTGCGGTCTGGCCATTGTTCAGCACTTTGTTAGAGAACTCGAGCTTTCCGCCTGAGCAGTGTATCGATCCTGGCGCGACCGCACGTAAAACTCGCGTTTCCTTTGTGTTTTACGGCCGAGCAAAGTGGTTAAAAATCATCGATGAGTCCTCCCCGAAGATTTTAAACCTCGTGAAATTGCAAAGCGCAAATTGTTCCAATTTCCTCCATTTCGAGACATCTCGTCCTGGCCTTGTAAGGAAAAACGAAAACCTCCATTTTGACCACAAGAACCAAAATGGGAGGTCCCAGCATGCCTCCTAAATATCACTCCATTGAATGCTCCTCACTAGTGAATTGGACTATTTACCCCTCTGATAGATGAAGATTTCAAATAAAAGACCCGTATTTTGATGAAAGTCCCTGCCGTTTGAGCTTAAATCGCTGCCGCAGACGCAACACTCCAAAGGGGGCAAGATCTTATAGGGTTGTGACTCCAATCTCCCAAGGTATCTTATTCCTTCGAGCCCTCATTTTCGAAATCACCCACAGTCTTGCTCATGCAAACTATGATCCCGCACGCAGAGCTTCGTATTAGCTCCCATCAAGAATGTTATGCTCCCCATCACACCTCAGCTATAAATGCTATGTTAAACTTTGAGCCGGACTCGAGAATTAGCACCATGTCATCCATAGTAAGGATTGATCGTCGAGAGAACCGGACAATTAACCCCGCAGAAGAGCTTTGAAATCCATGTGTCGGTATTTCGTGCTACACGAGCATCGCCCAAAAGGGCCTTCACCTATGGTTTTTACGTATTTCAAAGCATCATCGAAGGTCTGGTTGTAAATATAATATCCGTTTGTCTTAGGATTTTCAACACCGGTGAATATGTGGATGAGATAACTTTCGCTTTTGCTATCCATTTTTACTCACAGGCGGCTCTCACGAGATTAAATATGATTAGTGCTTCCTTCCATTGCCAACAAGATCCATGATCAATTTTTAATAAGGCTAGATAATGGAGTTTTTCAGTACTCCTCGGTTATCTCGTCATCTCATGATCTGTCATCGAGTCAGTACGGTGTTCCCTTTCCCTGGTCGAAACTCGATGCTGGCGGGTAATCCCCGGAGTCCGTCATTTTTTGGTCCCCCATCATTCATTTTTCCTCACGTATTCTCCCTACTCACTTTATTCGTAATTCATCGATCATTTTTGCACATCCTCGCTACAACTTTGTTAACGGGAATTTCTCAGAGACTTCCGCGTGCGAAATCAGAAAAGACCTTGCAATTGTCAAAGAGTTATAAAGTTGGGGATTGGTATTTGTACCAAAACCACACGACTCACCGGGATTTATGGATGCGACACATCCATTCAAGTTACCCGAGATATGTACCAATGAGAATTTTTGCCTTGGAATACTTTAGGCGCATGAACAATTCGGATGTGATCCATTTCTCGCAATGGTAAAGAAGAAAGCTTCGAGTTAAGGATCAAAAGCCACAGGGTCCTTTCTATACGCTAATTCTAGGGAGGAGCTGAGAGAGAAGCGGCACTTCTATTGGTAGAAAAAGTTCCGGACATCTTTCCGTTGGGTCCCTTATGACCCCTTTGGTTTCATTTGTGAAAAGAGATTAAAAAATAAGCTCATCTCCTTATGTACACCACAAGATTTCCTGATTTAGAGCAAAGACATGCAAATCAAGATGAATGGGTTAAAGGAACACTCTGTTGAAGAGGAAAGTGGAGCTGACAAATTGAATAAAATTATGAAAGATGTTGAGAAGAACTTGACCTAGAAACGCATGATCAAAATGCGAGGTACCCTACATTGGCACATCTTTCGGCCGCCCACTCTACGGCCAAGCAGTTAACGCGAAAGGACAAAGGCCCATCGAAATAGCGGCGGAACGAGGGTAAAGGAAGGAGCTCCGTATGTCTCGAGCCATTGGAAACCTTTGGTCATGGCAGATAAAACCACAGTAGTTCCAAAAGCACCGAACCATCTCGAGGCTTCTCACACCGGCAATACACATCCAAGTTCTGCGAAATGCAAACTCCATTAAATGTAGAAATAGGGAAGAAAGGTCGCGGCTCCGGATACCACGCCTTCAAAAGGAGCCTCACAAAGGTTTATCAAACTAAGAAACACAAATCGGATCCACTCTCAAACGAGGTAGACATTATAGACGTGAAAGGACTCGATGATGGCAGAGAAGAGGGCCGGCAAACGCGGCACACCAAGTGAAACAACCACAAGCCGTGTAGCGGGAAAGCCTTGCGAAAAACAATTAAGCACCGAAGTATCTTCTTTCGGACCGCCAAGGACAAGACGTCGGAGACATCAAAGAACCTTCATTAATATCAAAACAAAGAATGATCCATTGAAAATGACAGGTACATGATCAGTATATGAAGATGGCTCCTCACAATCAAGAAAGGTCGATGGTGCGCATTTGATCTTTCAGCAAGTGCAAAATCTTGATGAGCCACTAAAGCAAAAGGTGCCAAAGCCAACTTTCAGCGTGAGTAGACATCGGATACCAGATCTGAAGTTTTAGCAAAAAGTGACATCCATCCCCTGGACGCGTACAGAGCTACACAGACAAAGCAGAAATGGTTTATTCTACTCTCACTAGCGAAAGCACATGGCGAGCTTCTAACGTCGCAAGATTCCCTGAAAGAACACTACATCGCCACCAAATCGAAGATTGAGAAGGCCTCCTCACGGACAGGTATAATAGAATAAAGTCTCTAGAAGAGGAGTAATCATTTGGTTTGGGTCACAATCCCAAAGACATTAAAGGTATTGAGGCATTGGTAAAAAGATAAAGAGGATGATGAGATACGATGCACTGCGAAACGACTGAAAACTACCGGTACCCTCGAGGCACCCTCAGAGACCCAGTGAAGTTATAAAAGGAAATTCACGAGGAAGAAATGATGTGAGTTTCTCTTGAATATAAGCTGAGCGACTAAAGTGAAACAGAGAGAAGGAAATTGGAAAAATCATTGCGCAGCAGTGATCAAGCGGACTTCAACAACGGGTACTACAACCACGGCGGGAACAACCATCTCGGGTAAACACTTCTAATTTGAATCCCCGAGGACTTAATAAAACAGATGGAGAGTTTGCGAGCTAAGGGTCCCATGAGCTCCAAGAAACAAAATTGCAATTGGCAAAATTGGAGGAAAAATATGACACATCTAAAAAGACAGATTCTTGATAACACAAGAGAGATAAAAAGATTGGAAAAATTGGTTGAGGCTTTGGAAAAAGATCTTTCTTTGGAAAAAGCCTCTAAGCGAAATAAATGATATTCTTTGGAGTAACATCATTGAATTAATAAAGGGTATTTGGCCCTCTATTCAAGCTATTTTTGAGCAAAATGAGTTAGTCAAGGTGGCCCAAGAAGAAATAAATAGAACCAGGAATGAATTGAGAGCGCAGGCACGAACAGGGCGTTCAAATTCATTCAATTTTTGAATCGAAACAAAACAACGACTTGCATTGTTAGGAATTAATGACGGGACAGTGCAGTTTTGGAAGCAAAGAGAGTTTTCACCAAGAGGACTTTCATGCAAAATTTAGAAAGAAAGTGTACGAGACATTTTGGTTGACATCAACAATTTCGCAGAGAAATTTCAAGCTTTCTGTCGGATAGTGGGTTACCAAGTCCCATGCTCACGAAGATCAAATAGTAGACTTGGAAACCTATGAGAAGAGAATAAAATCTCATGCTAAAAATACGAGCGTAGGTTCTACTAGCTCATCGGAATCGACATTACCAAGCGGGAAAAGTATTTATGATAAAGTGAGGAATTTATTTCATCACGGAGCATGAAATAAAGTATCATTCCGAATGATCCCACTTTTTATAAACTTCTTGAAAGCGAGATGAAACTTTAAGGAAGCTCGAAAGAACTATGATACCGGATGATCAATGGTGGCAAAGAAATGTTGGAGATTCTATGAGAGTTATTTTTCGGAATGAGAATTTATCTTTATCTTGTCAAGTAAATGGTAAAAAACGGGAAAACGAGATGAAAGAGTATCGAAGGGTGAAAAAGGTTAAAGAGTATCGCATGAGAAGAAAGTGTGTCCAACAAGCGAAAAAGAAATACGCAAGGGACGGCACGGAGAGCACTATTTCGCACTTACCTCCGGCACATCCACGGAAAAAGGAACGACACATCGGCGGTTGCCCATTATTCCTATCCACGAGACCCTTTGTCTCTTGTTTGTTTGTAAAATATGCCTTAAGTTAGCCTAGATTATTGGCTAAGTTAGTGTAAGATTGTTTTAGATTATTTTTGTGTATAAATAAACCCTCAAAGAGAGTGTTGAGTGTGGATTCTATTACTCTCATTTGTAACATTGAGATTTTTCGGAATAAAAGCTTTTGGAGAAATTTACTCGTGGCTTACTCGGATGACAATTTAAAGCACTGGACTTGTTGCGGGGATTCTGTGTTGGACTACGGTTCAATAAGTTTTTCCTATCCTTTTGTCTGAAATTTTATATTAGTTTATAATATCATCATATCCATTTACGAATAATTTACATAAAGGATTGAAACGGGAGATTTTCTTAATTGTACTCCAGTTTTCAAATGTGATTATTCTTCATGTTTTCTTCTAAATTAGTTATAAGCATGAATTCTTAAATGCTCCTCGCTTCGCTAATTTAAACATTGTTGATTACTATAATAAAGAATTCTTCATTGCTCTTTGTTTGTAGTCATCTCACTTCTTTCTTTTGACATAGTGAAAGATTCTTCGTGCCTTTCATCCCTTCAAGATCATCCCATCCACTTTAAATTTTAAGGATTGTCTCTGCCTAGCTATCTTGCCTGTGATACCATCTTGTGTTTAGAATAGAAATCAGTAAAGCCATCCTTTGACTCCATAGCTCAATGGGTAAGAAAGCTCTCAACCTTGCCCTTAGTTTGTGGATTCCACCATTTTCCCAAAACAAACTCTTGAATCTATAACTAGCCTAAGACCTTCGAAGAACAAAGATAAATTATAAAGAGAGAGCCTCTCTCGGATGCGGATTAGCTAGATTCGCATCTAAGGTTGGTTTGTGGTTACCTTGGGTATACTTTCCTCTTACACAACTTCTAGGAAAACCTGAGTGATAACATAGTGGCGACTCAGCCGGGGCGAATCATTTTTATTTGTTATTATTATTCGATTATAAGCTATAGACGGAGTCGAAGATCAGACGGGAAGCCTTTGAAATTGCTTTTTCTCTGCCAAAATGCAAAAAGTAAATAAAAAGGCTCGGTCTATCTACGATTTAGCTTATATGCGAACCTTAGTTTCAAAAATTTTCAATCGGACTCTCTAGTTTAACGAGATCTTTGAGAAAATCTTAATCACATATCATTATTTCTTAAAAGAATTTGTAGAAGTTGTATTTATTTTTCAATTAAAATCCAAAAATCCAAAAACACATAGTCTAAGAAAAATTGGCATTTCGAAAGGATTCGACATACTAGGTCAAACCCCGACCCCAATCCACCACCAATATTTGAAAATCCTAATCGATTCCTAGGATTTTTAGAAGACAAGGAAGTCAAGAAAGTTACGAGAAAGAGGAAGTCAAGAAAGTACGGGAAGTTCTAGACCACTTTCTAGATGTCTGCATCTTGTCTGTGAAAATTATTTATATTGATGACATTCCTTTTGATGCACGATTTGAAACATCTTTGTTTGTGAATTTTTCTGAGACTTTGAATTATACTAGATTAGTTCCGGATCCTTTGTTCTTTAGGATTTGCAATACGATTTGTTTCACATCATCTTGACAGAGAATTGCATAATTCCATTCGTCCGAGCAAACCTTTGAAAAAAGGCTCAAACATTTATGTGATTATCGGAAGCATCTCCAAGCTCGCACTTTTTCTCAAACTTTTTCAAACACACGTCGGACCTCCATCTCCTCCGTTAGACCTCCATCTCCTCTCGTTAGACCATCAACTCTGTCACTCCACTTTATCTTCCAATGGCCAATCGATATGCCCCTTTACGGTTACCGGCCAACCCTCCGGCTTTACCTCGGGACTACCAAAGTAAGATCACACCTTTTGACGGATCGGTACCTACACGGCTCAACAACACACAAGATGACAGATTACTTTGAGTTTTTATGAGATTGATACGATAATATCCGTATGAGAATTTTCGTACGAGTCTTACTTGTAGAAGTTAGAACTTGGTTTAGGGCTCTTAACCCGAACAGCTATTGCCGATTTAGAAGCTTTATATAGGGCATTCTTGAACGGATGGGAGAAAAAGAAGGATCCTCTCCGGATCCTATCAGAATTTGAAAAATTAAGAAGAAGACCAAACGAGACCGTACAAGATTACATCATAAGATTCAATGAATCATATAATGCGGTTCCTCAAAACCTAAGACCCCCACCTAACAACGTGTTGGTTAAATTTCCGGATGGTTTTGACTCGATATAGCTTATTCCCTCAGGGGAAAGAGCTCCTCAAACACTAGAGGAAATGCAAAGCATAGTGGTGAGTGTAGAAGCAAAATCGATAGAAAAACGGGCGAGCTAAGGCGGAGAGAAGAATGCCTATGAATGAAGAACCTTCGGCTTTTGAAAAAGAAGGCTGGATGTAATCATTAAAGGTATGGAAAGATTAGGAGACAGTGGAAACCATTGAAAGAAAGTCTTCTAATGACAATCATAATGTTGCAAGAAACCCGAACTTTAGGAGAAATCGAATCGAATAGTGGGAAGAATGTTCTCAATCGGAACATTAGGCCACCTTTTCAAGAAAACTTTGTTGAAGGCTCAACTTCGAAGAACCTACGAGAAGATGCAGAAAATAAACAATGTAAATCGATGACAAAAATGAACCGAAGTCTTCCTATCCCGGGATGATCAAGAGGATCATATCCTTGAGACATTCCAAACTCATTCGAGTGAGACTTTTGATTTCAAGGAAGGCTATGACACGGCAATCTATGAAGTCCATAAACGGTACAATTTGAGAAGTAGAAGGATTGATGTGCAGAGAATAGTAAACGAGAGAAAAATGCAAGACAAAATGTCAAAGGTAAACAAAAACATTCCCCCCGTACAAAACATCCCCCAAGTACAAATTTTGTCTAGGATAACTCCCAGGTTCTTCAAATCCAATAATTGAGGATGTCTCCGACAACCAACCAATCAATAAACAACAATCTACTACTTTTCCTCTGTGGGAAATGTAGAAGACATCTGATAGAAGTTAGTCCGAAACATCTTCAAAACAAAAAGCTTTATTCATGAAAAAGGGAAAAATATCGAAGACCCAAAAACGAGAGAGGACCCGAAACTTTGTGCAAAACATTAAAACTCAAACGGAAAAAACCTTTTAATCTAGAGGTGCCGAAATAGGCAAACTCAAGATAGCTTTGTTCCTTTATCGGGAAATTGGCTAAACATGATGTCTATAGGAGTCGGATAACCAAGTCCTTAAACATTAACATTCTTTCGGATTGGATGATTCGATAGAACATTCTTGATGATCAACCCAAACTTCTTTTTGGCCCACTCGAGGTTAATGGCAAAACCGAGAGAGCGTGGAGGGAACTCCTCCATTTTATGTAAGCGCTTTGAATGTTCATGACAAGATACTCCATAATGCAATGCTCGATTCAAAGAGCATCTCATAATTTGATGCCAAAAGCGAGTAATGGAAAGATTGAATCTAGATATTACCCACACGTACAAAGATTTGTTTTCATTTGATTCTAGTCGGGTAAAATGTTTAGGTTTGATTAAAGATCTGTGTGTCACTTTGGTACAATACTGCTAAGTTTGTTTTAATGGACATAGTAGTGGTGATATTCCACCCTAAATATGGTATGTTATTGTCTAGATCTTGGGGTGCTAAACTTGGAGGATCTATTCAACTAGACATGTCTTATGCAACTATTTCGTATTTGGGTCGGCCCTAAAAGATTATATAGAGAAACCTTGATGAAGTACTTAGTGAGTAGCCATGAGAAGCATTTCCGAAAACTTCTGTTTATTCTGTACATTCGATATGGATTCTTTTTATTTTTATACAATCTCTGAGTCGAATCTTCCCTCTTTGAAATAGAAGCTCCGCAGTTGGAAACCATAAACAAAACCAGCATGTTAAAAATTGAAGAAATCTGCGAAAACAAAGAAACACGAGATGATCAAGAAAGATATGAAAAAACTAAACAACTAGCTCTGTCAAGAAACACGTGAAAACAATTGATGAAGATTATGAACATGAAATTCTATGCATTTAGAGTTTGATGGCTCGGTAAACAAACTAGGGGCGGGAGCGATTTGGTTACATAATGTTGAAAATAATCATGCGGAGGGTCATGCTTATAGGTTGAATTTCAAATGCACCAACAACATAGCGAGTACGAAGCTCTTCTATTAGGGCTTAAACATGCCAAGCGGTTAGGAGCTATTAGGGTATCAATCATAGGAGATTCCGAACTAATTATTCAACGAATTAATGGAGAATGTTCAACAAAAAGACTTGAGACCGGAAAACAATACGAGAGACGAGTTGTGGAAATTCTCAACACATTTTTTTACAAGCCCAACTTGCTAAAGATTCGAGGGAAAACAAAATTTGCATGCTCACGAAGTTTAGCAATGTTTTCTAGTACATGCAAGTTACCTTTCGACCCTAATCATCGAGTTTTACGGCTGAAATTAGGCACGGGCACGCAATACCGGACAATCTTCTCGAATTGGCAAGTATTTGCGAATAACAATCAAATCAATAATTTTTTGACACTTGAGGATGAGTTTTTCTACTTTGTAATATAGATGAAAACATAACTATTGATGAATTTGATCGAGAAAAAAGAACAAAAAAATAGAAATTTCAAGAGAAAATGCAATTCATATGTCGCATCCAACCACATTCATCGAAAAAGACATGCAAATTTGAAACACATGGAATTTGATGAGATCATAGAAGACGAAACGAAATCATCAATTTAAAAGATAATCAATTACCCAAAGGATTAACTCCCTTTGGAAAGATCCGATTTCGACTCAAATGATATTCCATTTAGACCAAAAATGGAACTCGTTAAGGCTGATATGGAAGAATGCAACTTAGGAACACGAGAACATCCCAAAATAGTCAAGTTGTCCAAATCTCTCCCAAAAGATCAAAAGGTTAAATATGTTGAACTATTAAAAGAATTTCTGGATGTTTTTCGGAGTTATGAAGACCTCAAATCTTATGATACATCCATCATTCAACACACTATACCTTTGAAACACGACCGAAACCTTTTAAACAAAAGCTTAGGAGAATAAATCATGTTTTATTACCCTCAATTGAAAAGGAAATCAAAAAGATGTTTGAAGCGGGGATTATAGCTCCTATCAGATTCTCGAATGGGTTTCTAACCTGGTACCAACAAGAAAGAAGACGGGAGAAATTAGACGTGTGTCGACTTAAGGAAATTTGAATAAAGTTTCTTTAAAAGACAACTATCCTCCGCTGAAAATGGACCACATTCCCGCAAAGGGTAGTAGGATCTTCGAGAATATCACTATCGGGATGGATTTTCCTGCACGACCGGATTCCGGTTCACACGATGATCTGGGATAAAACAACATTTACCACACCATGGGGTACGTTTAAATATGTCAAGATGCCATTTGGGCTCAAGAATGCGGGAGCTACATTTCAAGCACAAATGGATATTGCTTTTGCTAAAGAGATACATGATTTTTACGGTTATTTATTTAGATGATTTGACTGTCTTTTCTAAAACGGATCAAGAACATTTAGATCATCTAAGGCAAGTATTTATAAAGTGCGAAGAAAATATGGAATTTCTTTAAACCCTAAGAAGTCATTGTTTGGTTTGGAAGAAGGAAAGCTCTAGGGCACATTATTTCTAAAGATGGCATTAGGATTGATCCAGGAAAGAATTCAAGCAATTTTTGCAAATACCCCACCCGAAACATAAAAGAGTTGCAAGCATTCATAGGAAAAAATTAATTTCTTGAGAAGATTTATTTCTAGTCTATGAGAGTTACTTAGATTACTCGACTAACATGTTGAGGAAAGATTCAAGCATTGGCTCGGATGCGTAGAAGCCAAACAATCATTCGAGGAAATTAAAATGGCTTTAACAAGAACACCGGTTGACCCGATTAAATTTGATAGAGACTTCATTATTTTTTCATTTGCCTCGTTTTACCGCCATTGTCGCAGTTTGTTTTACTTCAAAAGATGACCAAGGGTGTGAAAAGCCAATAGAATTTCTTTTAGTAAAACGCTGAGGATGCATCTCTAAAATACAATATTATGGAAAAACGAGGCTTTTGCATTGGTAAAAGAAATCAAAGATTTCGGAAGTTTACATTTATATTCTCATGTGATAGCATATGTAGCTAATGCAGTAGTTAAAGATATTTTGACTCAAGATGGCATAGAAGGCAAACGAGGTAAGTGGATAGCTACCATTTTGGAATATGATATTGAGATCAAGCCAACAAAACTTATAAAGGGCCAAGGTTTAGCACAACTCATGACGCAAACCAGTGCCAAGCCTTAGACATCAATTAGCGGATAACGATGCGAGGAGATGGCGACTCCTCAAATCAGTCAAAGCTTTCTTAGATTCACCCTGGTACACCGATATAATTCATGTTTTATTAAACACGCGGGGCTCCTCCGCAGTTGTCCCGCTAACCAAAAGAAGATTTTTAAAAAATGACATCTTTGAAATATTGTATTTTAGATAGCACTCTATTTTGGAAAAATCATGAAGGAATCTTGTTGAATTGTCTCCTAAAAGATGAAGCGATAAAGTGCTTAATGAATTTCATGCGGGAGTTGTGAGGGACATCTTTACTCGGAAATCCACTCACGGACAAGATCTTAAGGGTGGCTTTCATGGCCAACATTATTTTACGATGTTAAGAAATTTGTAACAAGTTGTCACAAGTGTCGGATATTTGAGGGTAAGAAAGTTGTTACCTGCCCTGCCTTTAAAACCGCTTTTCCACGGAAAGACCGTTTCAACAATGGGGATTAGATTTTATTGGAGAAATTCACCCCCTTCCTCGGGGCAACATAGATGGATTTTAAGCTTGCTACGAGACTATTTCACCAAATGGATTGAAGCCATCCCATGTAGACGAGTCAATGATTCTCGTAATCATAGGGTTTCTAGAAACCAACATACTTTCAAGATTTGAGGTCGTCCCGGAAAAGATTATAACAGACAATGCTTCTTGCATTTAAATCAGCAGAAAATGATTAGTTTAAAGTGCCATAAATATCATATTACTTTAGGCCATTCAATGTACTACTATCCCCAGTAATGGACTAGCGAGAATCCTCCGATAAAAGCTTGCTCAATATCATTAAGAAATTGTTGGAGGAAAATAAAAAGAAGCTGGCACAAGAAATCGACCAATGCATTATGGGCGAACGGACTTACAACTAAGAAATCCATTGGGACTAGTCCATATGAGTTAGTTTATGGTCGGGAAGCAAGATTCCCATCATCTTTAGGAATTTCTCATTATGAAATTACTTCGGGAGGCTCAAGTGGAGCCAAATGACATTCAAAGAAGAATTAATCGAAACAATCCACTTGCAACAAACCGAAGAGAAGAGGTATACCAAAGATCACAAGTCTTACGGGAGAAAAGCTAAAGAAAAATGTTTGATAAAAGGACTAAAAGCGAGAGGATTTTCAATTAGGAGACAAGGTCCTAATATGGGATTCTAGAAGAGAAGAAAAAGGGAAACATGGAAAGTTTGATTTCTTGTGGAAAGGGCCTTATATCATTCATGCCTTGCGGGGAAACAACACTTACTTTTTTGAAGGACTTGGACAATTCAAGAGTTGAAGAAGGACCGATTCAGTGCTCGAATCGTTCAAGCATTATTTTTGATCCAATTTACTAGAGTGTTTTAATGTTTCTAACTTGTACATAATATATTGTTTTCTTGTTTTATTTTTGTTAATGCTGTGTTGGATGGATGGTGAATTCGGAAGTTGAAGCCGAAAGTGAAAGCTCTAAGCTCCCAAAGAGTTTCACTATCATATGTAAAATAAAGCTACCGAAGAAGGAAGATTTCATACTTTCGGTTTGAAGACATTTTGAGGCATTCGACTGTTGTTCTTGACTTTCCACAAGGAAAAGCCATCCCCGAGTGGAGCGAGTGTTAGACTCCTATACCAATAGGTTTCATCTTTCATGATTGTCTTGATGGAATTATGGAATATGTTCAAACCTTCTTACTTGAGCAAAGCGTGTTCCATATTCTTGGAAAAAACCAAAAAATCAAAAAAGTTAAAAAATGTAAAGAGGGTATACCCTAAAAAGAAAGATCAAAGGGTACGAAAAAATAAAAATGGTCAAAAAGAGAAAGAAATGAACCCCAAATAGAAAAAATAGACCAAGGAAAGTGTGCAAATCCAAATGCCACTACTATTTCATTTTTGTAAATAAAGCGATTGTGCGGCTTGTCAAACCTTTGCCACAGTTCATGAATAAGTCAAATTGTTTAAACTTGGCTTACTCATATTTCAATTTCATATTATAGATTAGAGAATAAATATCTAGCCAGATCAGTTTAATCTTGGCGGATAAGTAGCTAGGTAGAGTGAATAAAAGGTGCTCAACGAGTTTAATCGAGCCCTTGGATGTAATAAGAGTAGAAATAGATAGATTTATCATGTAAAAGAAAAAAGATTGAAACAAAGGGTTTGCAAGTCTAAATGCACCCTAATAAAGAAGAGAAAATGGTAGTGTTAAGTAGATAGGGTAGGTAGATGCTGCTGCAAAGTGTTATACGATGAATGATGTCGCTACATGTTTTTGATCCTTTACTTTCATCATAAGTACAGCATCTTGCAGAAAATACAATGGAAAAATCATTGCAAGCAAAGTCAAAAAAATCATTAACCTCCCTCATCATTTTCCCCCTTAAAGGTTTTACTAATTTCCCCCAAAAGTACTAAAGGTAATTGGAGATCAAGGCTCAAGGCATTTCCTTGACCGGAGGACGGGACCCTCGGCCTAATGATAAAAAAGACCTAAGTACTAGAGATAATTCATCATTGTTATCTTCCATTTTTAATTGTCTCCTAAGAAAAATCACATTTTACTTAGGAAGGCGATCGCATATTCATAAAAATCCCTCAAGATAAAAATTGCTATTCTAAGAAGTGTTGGAGATAAAATGTTTGTTTACTTCCCAAGTGATAACTTTCTTAGATATGTAAAAATATTTTGAGTTTCCTTGTCCTCTGCCATATTAACATTTAACTCTATTATATTAAATCTCCTAGTGAAATACCCTTTCCTAAGTATATAACTCCCCTTTTTATAAATATCCCAAAAACCATTTATTATAATGTTTACCCAGTATTATATCCCCGCACATTGAAAATAAAAACCCCGCTTTATAAACCCTTTGGTTAAATATACCTTTATAATATAAATCCCGCTATGGTGAATTAATTGTATTAATTCATTCATCATATAATAAAAAATATATATAAAAACTTTAGACATACAATATGTATGTTTAATACCAAAACATATCAATAGAAACTTGCGAAAGTCTTGCGCCACCATGGTCCGTTCACGTGGCATTCCACCTAGCCAACTCCGCCGCAACCCTTTCTTTTTGCATATGGGATTAATTAAGTCGCCCGGACTAATTAATAACTACTTTCTGCCCGATTAAAAAGCCCCGGAGCGATTAAAAACATTTAAAAGTGTTTAAAAAGTACGACGGGGCCCACATGAAACCTCGCCCATCTTCCCCATCGCCCCGGCCCATTGGATCGGCCTCCCGCGGATCAACGGCCCACGTTGATCCCGCTCGCCCATCCTTGTCGGCAATTTAACCGGCGGGGGATGGGTGGTTTACGAATGTCGACTATCCACGTGGCGATTGTCTATGGAATCGCTACCCTCAGATAAAACCACCCTCAACCAAAAGCGGTGCGGGGAATACCAACGACCGCTTACCGCCTCGCCGACTTACGTCACCCCGTACGTCGATGACGTCATCACCTCGAAAAAACAAAAAAACCTTTAACTTGCGAATAAAGCCTTTTTTTTGTGTTTTTTTTAGTCATTTTCATTATTCGAGAAGAACGTTGCTCATTACGATTTTCAAAATTTCCAGCGTAATTGACCATTTCGCGCCCAAGATTCCGCTGCGCCCGTGCTGAAGAGCGGTTCACGCCATTACTGTTACCTGTTAGAGAGACAGTTTCGCGTCTAAAAACAGGGTATTTATCCTTTACGCCCGATTTGCATGTAAAACTCGGTTTCCTTTGTTTTTTTCGTCGAAAAAGTGGTTAAAAATCATGTCTGAGTCCTCCTGAAGATTTTAAACGCGATGAAATTGCGAAAAGCGCAAATTGTTCCAATTTCCTCCATTTCGGATATCCCGTCTGGTCGTAAGGAAGCAACCTCCATTTGAACTACAAGGAAACCAAAATGGAGGTCCAGCGAACTCTAAATATCACTCCATTGAATGCTCCTCACGCGTGAATTGGACTAGTTTATCTTACTGATAGATGAAGATTTCCAAATAAAAAGACGTATTTTGATGAAAGTCCCCGTTGAGCTTCGTCACTGCGAGAGACGAACACTCAAAGGGCAAGATCTTATAGGGTTGTGGGAATCAATCTCGAAGGTATCTTATTCCTTCGACTCCTCATTTTCGAAATCATTCATTACTCGTCATGCAAACTATGATCCCGCACGAGAGTGCATTAGCTCTGATCAAAGTGTTCCTGTTCCCCATCACACCTCGGGCTATAAATGCTATGTTAAACTTTTGATCCCGGATCGAGAATTAGCACCATTATCCATAGAAGGATTGATTGAGAAAACCGGACAATTAACCCGGAAGGAGTGAAATCCATGTGTCGGTATTTCATGTTACCCCGAGCATCGGCCAGAGCTCCCCTATGGTTTTTTACTATTTCAATACATTGGGAAGGCTAGTTGTAAATATAATATCCTTTGTCTTAGGATTCAACACCGGTGAATATGTGGATGAGATAACTTTGGCTTTGCTATCCATTTTTACTCCTGGGCGGCCTCCCGAGATTAAATATGATTATGCTTCCTTCATTGCCAACAAGATCCGTGATCAATTTTTAAGGCTAGATAATGAAAAAGTGTTTTAAGTACTCCTCGGTTATCTATCATCTCATGATCTATTATCGATCAGACGGGTTCCCTTTCCTGTTCGAAACTTGATGCTGCGGGGTAATCCCGGATGTCCCTGTCATTTTTTTGGTCCCCCATCATTCATTTTTTCCTCACGATTCTCCCTACTCCTATTCGCAATTCATTGATCGGTTTGTACATCCTGCTACAACTTTGTTAACGAGGAATTTCTCCCCCGAGACTCAGATGACCGAAATTAGAAAGACCTTGATTGTCGAAGAGTTATAAATTTGGGGATTGGTATTTGTACCAAAACCATACGATGATCGTGATTTATGGATGTGAATTACATCCATTCAAGTTACGGATATGTACCAATGAGAATTTTTGCCTTGGAATACTTTAGGCGGATGAACAATTCGAGATGTGATCCATGCTGCAATGTAAAAGAAGAAAGCTCGAGTTAAGGATCAAAAAGCCAATTAGGTCCTTTCATCTGCCAATTCTAGGGGAGGGTCGAGAGAGAAGCGAGAACTTCTATTAGAGAAAAAGTTCCGAACATCTTTCCGTTGGGTCCCTTATGACCCCTTTGGTTTCATTTGTGAAAAGAGATTAAAGAATAAGTCATCTCCTTATGTACACCACAAGATTTCGATTTAGAACAAAGTATGCAAATCAAGATGAATGGGTTAAAGGAACACTTGTTGAAGAGGAAAGTGGAGGCTGACAAATTGAATAAAATTATGAAAGATGTTGAGAAGAACTTTGACCTAGAAACGTATGATCAAATGCAGGGTACCCTACATTGGCACATCTTGGCAAAGCCCACTCTACGATAAGCATTACGGGAAGAACGAGTCCATCGATAGCGACGGAACCCAAGGGTAAAGGAGAAAGAACGTAGTTCGGGTCATTGAAACCTTGGTCATGGCAGAAAAACCACGAGTTCCAAAGCACCGAGAACCATCTCAAGGCTTCTCCCACACCGGCAATACACATCCAAGTTCTAGAAATGCAAACTCCATTAAATGTAGAAATAGGGAAGAAAAGGTAGCTCGAGATACCACGCCTTCAAAAGGAGCCTCACGGGTTTATCAAACTAAGAAACACAAATCAGATCCACCTCCGGAGGTAGACATTATAGATGAAGTATTCGATGATGGCTAGAAGATAGTCGACACGGCACGGCAAGTGAAACAACCATAAGCGAGAAGGGAAAGCCTTGCAAAAACAATTAAACGTCGAAGTATCTTCTTTCGGACGCGAGAACGGACATCTGGAGACATTAAAAGAACCTTCATTAATATCAAAACAAAGAATGATCCATTGAAAATGAAGGTATATGATCGGTATATGAAGATGGATCCTCACAATCACAGAAAGGTGATGTCGCATTTGATCTTTTCACAAGGTAAAAATGCTGATGAGCCACTTCAAAAGCAAAGGTGCCAAAAGCCAACTTCGGCGGTGATTACATCGGATCAAATTTTGAAGTTTTAGCAAAGGATATCCATCCTCGGACGGATAGAGCTACATAGACAAACGGGGAAATGGTTTATTCTACTCTCACCAACAAAGCCATGGCGGCGCTACGTTGCAAGATTCCTTGAATAACACTATCGCACAATTGAAGATTGAGAAGGCCTCCTCACGAGGCCAAGGATAATAGAATAAAGTCTCTAGAAGAGATAATCATTGGTTTGGGTCACAATCCCAAAGACATTAAAGGTATTGAGGCATTGGTAAAAAAGAAAGAGGATGATATAGGGTCACTCGAGAAAACGGCTAAAACTACCGGCCCTCGAGGCACCCTCGGACCCGGGAAGTTATAAAAGGAAATTCACGGGAAGAAATGATGGAGTTGCTCTTGAATATAAGCGAGCGACTAAATGAAACGAGAGAAGGAATTGGAAAAAGCATTGCGGGAACGAGGAAATGATCAAGCGAGACTTCAACAACGGAGTACTACAACCACGGAAGACGGCGGGAACAACCATCTCGGGTAAACACTTCTAATTTGAATTTCGAGGACTTAATAAAACGGATGGAGAGTTTGTGACTAAGGGTCGTGATGCTCCAAGAAACAAAATTGCAATTGGCAAAAATTGGAGGGAAAAATATGACACATCTAAAAAGACAGATGTGCGATAACACCGGAGAGAGATAAAAGATTGGAAAAATTGGTTGAGGCTTTGGAAAAGGATCTTTCTTTGGAAAAGCCTCTAAACGAAAATAAATGATATTCTTTGGAGTAACATCATTGAATTAATAAAGGGTATTTGGCCCTCATTCAAGCTATTTTTGAGCAAAATGAGTTAGTCAAGGTGGCCCAAGAAGAAATAAACTAGAACCGGGAATGAATTGAGAGCGGGCACCGAACAGACGGTCGGCTCATTCAATTTTTGAATTCGGGAACAAAACAACAGCTTGCATTGTTAGGAATTAATGACGAGGACATGTGCGGTTTTGGAAGCAAAGAGAGTTTTCACCAAGAGGACTTTCATGCAAAATTTAGAAAGAAAGTGTACGGACATTTTGGTTGACATCAACAATTTCGGAGAGAAATTTCAAGCTTTGCTGGATAGTGGGTTACCAAGTCCCATGCTCGCGAGAAGATCGAAATAGTAGACTTGGAAACCTATGAGAAGAGAATAAAAGCTCATGCTAAAACACAACGGATGAGGTTCTACTAGCTCATCGGAATCGACATTACCAAGTCGAAAAAGTATTTATGATAAAGTGAGGAATTTATTTCATCCGGGAGCATGAAATAAAGTATCTATTTTCCGAATGATCCCACTTTTTTATAAACTTATGCGGGAAAGCGAGATGAAACTTAAGGAAGCTCGGAGAACTATGATGCCGGATGATCAATGGTGGCAAGAAATGTTGGAGATTCTATGAGAGTTATTTTCGGAATGAGAATTTATCTTTCTTGTCGAAGTAAATGGTAAAAACGAGAGAAACGGATGAAAGAGTATCGAGGTGAAAAGGTTAAAGATATCCGTGAGAAGAAAGTGTGTCCAACAAGCAAAAGAAATACGCAAGGGACAGGCCCACGAGGCACTATTTTCGGCACTTACCTCCGAAAGCACATCCACGGAAAAAGGAACGACACATCGGCGGTTGCCCATTATTCTATCCACGAGACCCTTTGTCTCTTGTTTGTTTATAAAATATGCCTTAAGTTAGCCTAGATTATTGGCTAAGTTAGTGTAAAGATTGTTTTAGATTATTTTGTGTATAAATAAACCCTCAAAGAGAGTGTTGAGTGTGGATTCTATTACTCTGCTTTGTAACATTGAGATTTTCGGAATAAAAGCTTTTGGAGAAATTTACTCGTGGCTTCTTGGATGACAATTTAAAGCACTTGGACTTGTTGCGGATTCTGTGTTGGACTACGGTTCAAATAAGTTTTCCTATCCTTTTGTCTGAAATTTTATATTAGTTTATAATATCATCATATCCATTTCGAATAATTTACATAAAGGATTGAAACGAGAATTTGCTTAATTGTACTGCTTTGTTTTCCAAATGTGATTATTCTTCATGTTTTTCTTCTAAATTAGTTATAAGCATGAATTCTTAAATGCTCTCGCTTCGCTAATTTAAACATTGTTGATTACTATAATAAAGAATTCTTCATTGCTCTTTGTTTGTAGTCATCTCACTTCTTTCTTTTTGAACATGGTGAAAGATTCTTAGCTGCCTTTCATCCCTTCAAGATCATCCCATCCACTTTAAATTTTAAGGATTGTTCTCTGTCCTAGCTATCTTGCCCTGTGATACCATCTTGTGTTTAGAATAGAAATCAGTAAAGCCATCCTTTGACTCCATAGCCCAATGGACTGAAATCTCTCAACCTTGCCCTTAGTTTGTGGATTCCACCATTTTTCCCAAAACAAACTCTTGAATCTATAACTAGCCTAAGACCTTCGAAGAACAAAGATAAATTATAAAGAGAGAGCCCTCTCCGGATGCAGTTGGCTAGATTCCGCATCTAAAAGGTTGGTTTGTGGTTACCTTGGGTATACTTTCCTCTTACACAACTTCTAGGAAAACCCGAGTGATAACACACGGGATGTTATCGGGTCTACTCCTTCCAATTAATAAAAAAATCACCTAAATCAAAAAAATGAGATCATGTCATTGACAAAAGATTTAGGTATGGTTTCTTCCAAGATGTATGATGCATGTCCCGGTGATTGCATCCTTTATTATGGAGATGGTAAGGAATCCTTAGATGAATGTCTAGAATGTGGTGAGAAAAGGTACCATATAAGTACATCATCAAAAAAGGTAGGAAGAAAGGTACTACGTTACATACCTTTAGCCCCACAATTTGAGAGGTTATTTAGATGTAAGGAAATTTCACAGCTCATGGATTATCATGTGAGGGGAAGGAGCATAGATGGTGTTATGAGGATGTCGGTTGATGGAGTGGCGTGGCGTAATATGGAGGAGAAGTGGCCAATTTTCAAATATGAGCCATGAATTGCAAGAATATCATTAGTATTAGATGGTGTGAATCCTTATGAAAATCAATCAAGACAATGGTCTACATGTCCGAGTAATTTCTATCAACAACAACCTACCCCCATGGTTATCAACCGAGAAAGCAACATGCTATGTTGACACTTATCATACTAGGTTATACTTTATGGAAATTCATAATATTGAGTCTACATGGTAATAGTAACAAATTTCATGGTGCAAATGAAAAATTGAAGTTGATGTCTTTACAGGGTCCAAATCAACCGAAAACATATGGACACATACTTGGAGCCTTTAATAAATGAGTTATTAATGCTTTGGTTAGGAATGAATATGAAGGATGTGTCTCGTCATATTTCTTCAAGGATCTTTCAATTTCATGCAATGCTTCTGTTCACAATTCATGATGCTCTGGGGGCTATCAATGTGTTGTGGTGAGTTATAGTTTGTGTTAATAACCTCATATTGTATTTATTGATTTCATTTATTTCATATTAAAATCCTAAATTATTACTTGATCTTGCATATAAAAATGAAAGGCCTTTAGACTAAGGGATCTTATGGATGCCCAACATGTGGGCCTTTCACCTCATCAAGAAGATCGAGTCATTTGGGAAAGACTGTATACGATGAATATAGAATGTCTATAAAGCCTGATCATACATATCGTGTACAAGATAAGGATGATTTTGGTGGAAAAGAGTGCCTTCTTAGAGAACCTTCAAAGATGAATCTCAAGAGATGGATGCATGCATATAGAAGCACAAATGGTAATTTTCATTCTCGCCTTTTAAATGATATATGATTACATTCCTAAAACATTGATTTGTTAAATTTATTATGATTTTTCTTTTTGGTAGGATCCCTTCCTTCAATAATGACTCGAAAGACAATATTTTTCGGAGTTTCCATATTATTAAGACCTACCTATTGTTCACTTGTTTGATACAATGCACATAGGGAAGAATGTATCTGTTTGTTTATATAATATGCTATTTGAGAAGAGTTCAATACATGGGAGGAAACTAAATAAGCTACAAGTGAGGATGGACCTCAAATAAGTAGGAATAATGCCTCATATTTGGCCAAATGATGATAGTAACTTTGTAGCTGATACATGGTCTCTCACAAAGGAGGGGAAAGAGCAGATGATTAAATCCATAAAAGCAGTAAGATTCCCAACAGGTTTTAGAGTAAATTTTAAGAATGCGTTCTCAAAAGGAAATGAACTTGTTGGAATGAAGACCCATAATTGGCATAATTTCCTTAAGGTATGTGCACATTGATCGACATTAACTATATTATCTATTATGTGATTTTAAAATTCTTTATTTAAAAAAATAATTATATAGCATGACTAATTGGTTAATTTTAACATTCTAATTGCGGTATCTATTACCCACGACCTTCCAAATAATCTCGATAACAAAATTTGGAGGAAAATCTACAATCTAAGTAGATTTTTTTAGTTATGATGCATGGCTTGTATAAGGAAAAAAGGTCTCTTCAAGTAAAATGTGATATACTAGAAAATTGTTCATCTATAATATTTTTTTTTCTTTACACAAATCACGGGCTTAAATTAATTAATTCTATTCTAGGTGGGTCACTTCAACGAGAGATACACAACAAAGACTTAAAGATTTGGAAGAAAGAACTCCCCATGTTGATGCGTGACATGCAAAAATACTTCCCAACAAGTTTCTTCAATCCACGGTAACACTACATTGTGCACCTCTTACATGAAATAGAGTTGTGTGGACCGGTTCAAACAAGGACAATGTTTCCTATTGAGCGCTATTTAAAGGATTTTGAAAAAAGTTTGTAAAGCAAAAGGCTCATCCTGAAGGTTCCATGCTTCAAGGGTACATGTTGTTCAAATCGATAGTTTATCTCACGGAATCATGCAAAGAATTAAATATTGAAGGGCCGCGACTATGGGACTCAAAAGAAAGTGAAAAAAGTTTGAAGGACATGTATTCACGGGACGAGAAAAAAACTAGGGAAATTAAAGGTGATTAAACTTATATCTACATATGGTTCACGAATTTGATTTGTGACTATGATGGTATAATGTGTTTTATGTTTATGATTGCGGATGTTGCTTTGAAATGGAGGCTTTATTATTATATGTTGCAAGAAACGAGTGAACACAAAAAAATATGGAGGGAGGAATATCAAAGACATCATGATGCCCAAAAAAAGGCGTTGTTTGTCATATGTATCTAGAGGTGGTCATAATTCATCTTCACATTCAACAATAATGAGAAAATTTGAAAAAGATTGGCCTCCAGCTATGAGTTTAAAATATTTGAGAGATAGAGTAGCAAGGGCATGTAGAAATAATGATGAAATAGTTACAACACATGTATTGGACATTATAAAAGGACTAGAAGAGAATAAGGTGACTCATTATAAGGAGTTATGGTTCAAGGGTCATCATTACCGTGTTCAGAAGCTAGATGAAAATCGACAAACATTTGAGTCGTGGAATTGCTTGCATATTTTACGATGAAATTTTCGATCACATGTTCGTGATGGAAACATAAAAACCGACACCTTGAGATACTATGGATTAATTGAATATATCTTAGAGCTTAGCTTCATATCTTTCAAGGTGGTATTATTTGAAGGTAAGTGGTTTAGAAATATTGTGGTTGGAAATCATCCAACAACATATATGCATGAGAATGGTTTTTGCATCATCAATCATACCGAGGTTTGAGCAAACGAGATGAACCATATGTTTTTCCCGACCAATGTGAGAAAATATTTTATGTTGTCATCCTACGAACGATCAAAGTCATTTTTCATTGAGTATCATCCTAGATCAATAAGAGTCTTCCAAAAATTCACATGAAGAACAATCTATCTCGAGCAGAAATATCATCTAATGGTAGCTCAGATGATGAATTTAATGGGCAAGAATACATGCTTGAAATGTACAATGGCTATTCAAATTATTTCGCTGATTAATGAAAAAGTCTATGAATAGTTCTACTCAAGACAATGTAAATGTCTAGTAGTTCTATATTAGAGTTTTATTTTCATTTAAATCTATTATATGGATTTTTTTAGAAGAATCAAACCTATCATAATCTAAAAATTAATAGTATTTCAATGTTAAACATATCAGAGAACTATAACATGATGACAATGTTATATATATTATCATTATGTACATTAATATTTTTTTTTAGAAAACTTAATAATTAATGAATTTCTATACGATAGAATTGAAAATTTATTTTTTACAAGGGAAATTTAGATATTAGAGAATTTGTTAAGATTTTTTTTACCCTCCAAAATGATATTTTATGATTAAAATATTTGCAAAATGTTTCATTTGATTATGAGTTACTATTTTTTTGTTGTTTCTTGTATGTATTTTAATTCATTTTCATCTTTTCGTTTTATAATATACTCATTATTCCACTTCATATAATCAAAGGTTGATGATTTTATATATATCTATACTCATTATACCACTTCGGAAATGTGTAATATTGAATTAGGTCTATTGATTCAATATGCGAACAAGAAAAGGAGAAAAGTCTATTCGGACAAAGAGTTTAAATGAATTTATGAGGGACACACCTTCTAGAGTGATAGGTATTAATGAGATACCTTCCAAAGGAAGTAATTTATCTACACTTCCATCTTCCCATTTAGATTTTACAAATGATGTATATGTCCCAATAGTAATTGATACTTGCCATAATGTGGAGCCTACACTTGAAAGCTGGATTTGAAATTGATAGATTGCAATCATATTGAGAGTGGTTGATGAAGGCCGATGTTGATCCGGTCATAAGAGATGCAATTCATGCGACATACAAAACAAATATCTCTGACACGAGAGAATGCAACATATACGAAACAACGAGTTTATGATCTATTAAGGTAAATAGTCATTTATATTTTACTTATAAACTTTAGGGTTGTAATTACATAACATATGATTATTACTAATATATTTTATTGCAATGTTCGGGAGTAATATCAATGTTCTCGAAGAAGACACTAACACCAATGTACAAAAAAAATCAATCTCCTCCATCAGATGAACAAACTATACCATCTATTGGTGCATCTTTTCAACCTCTCTTAAAAGAGAGGCAACTAATGGTATGCCATTCACAATCACATTAAATGAGAAAGGGCAAGTGTTAAATGATGAAGGTGGGAGAACATGGAGAGACATACTTCACCGTGAAACATTGAGATTATTTTCTCCTACAATTACTAAAGATTTCCATCATGTAAAACACATATACTATGTTTTTTCATAAATTGCATACTTAATTTATGTAGTATAAACTATATACTTAATGTTTCATGTTTCATATTAAAAAAAATTATATATTGTACTCGAGTGTTACATTCCCTAAATTTCATTACTATGATACTAGAAACCTTAAGATTTTTTTATATGGATTATTTACTTTCTACGTGTATTTCACGAGATAAATCTAAGAAGGATGAGTTATTATCTCTCATGCATAAAGTATCGAAAATTGTACCTCCAAAAAAAATTCTTCATAGTGTTGTTGAATTTATTAAAAAATACCGAGGAACGCTTTGAGAGGAGAATTGGTAAGAAACAAAAATGTAGTCAAGCCACACTTCATAGGAGAAGGAGAGTGGAAGAGGTTATTGGATGAGATTGCTATTAAGAAAAAAAAGGAAAAAATGGAACTTTGGTTGGAAAATACAAATATGCACATACTTTGTATGAGCCTCTAGGTTATCCACACACCATCATTTGGGGAAAGGTGGCATGTTATCTACGAGAGGAAAAAATTGTAAGCTTAATACACTACTATGCTTCTCAAGGAAAATTTATTTTTTAATATAATCAAATTTCTAAACTATTTCATTGTTATTTAAAATATAGTTGCGAGTGTTCAATATTAAAATGTCTGAAGATGACAAAATATTTTGCTTCATGCTATGGTGTATCTTCTCTCATTCATCAAAATATTAAAGATGGATTTAATCCTATTACAGATTATGAGGTATTTTTTTTGACCTATAATTTTTTTTGTTCTAGATAATTTTTTTATAATATGAAAGAAGTATATGCAAATGAAAGTTTCAATTAATACAATTTATAATTGTGTTGATATTATCTTATATGTGTCTTAGATAACTGATCAACATGATGAAAGAGAATATGAAGCTGAACTTTGAATCATGCTTCAACCTTACCATATGTTTGGTTAGTTCACTTCGGTTATTTTTTAAATCAATAGGATACTTTAGTTATGACATACCATTAAATGCGGACACTTTTTATGGTTTATTTCAATTCAAGTGAAGTTATTGTTTGTGTTTTTTCTCCGTTTATTTCATTTATGTATTTTATTCACAAACTTATGTTTATAATTTTCTTTTTTATGATTTTTTCCATGCAAGTCGCGACAAAATTTCTTTTAAGGATGAGCAATACGGATGATTTCAAACGAATTATCGGTTTCGTTTTTTTCGGATCTCATAATAAACAAATTTCAAGACCTAAGACATTTCATTATATTAATAAATGAAAAGTGATTTTTTTGATAATCAATGTTGGAACATGTTGGGGTTCCGAGTGTTTTGGCAGTTGGCAAGACCAAAAGACTAGACAACATCAAAACCACTTTGGGATCCTAGGATCTAGCCCTCCCGAATCCAGAGAGGGATCTCTTTATAAATACAAAGAATGATATATATCTTTGAAGCTCAAAATGAGGTATTAGGCTAGGTATGAAGCACAAGGGGGTTTTTAAATGATTTGGTTGGTTGGATTGGTTGGAGATCATTAACTAAGAAGGTTATGGGATGAAGGAACAAAGCGACAGGATGTTTTCAGACAAAAGAAGATAGGTCAAGAAAGTATCAATCCATTGGGCTATGGAGTCATGAAAGTGGGATTACTTGCATAACAACTAACCAAGGTTTCCATAGGGCAAGTCATATATACTAAAGGATCTTGTAGATAGATGGTGAAATCGAACAATAAGGAGTGAAGGTGAAAGAAAGAAAGACAAACTGATTTCTTCCCTGGAGATCGAAAGTCGGATATCAATTAAATCCAGACACGCTTTGACATACTCTTAAGGAAAAAAAAAGTTAAGATTTAACACGAGAGCAAGGCCTAAGATCAGAGAAGGGCTTCTAACCTTCAATGCTTTGACTCTAGCTCAAGGGATCTTAGTAAGGCCAAACTGATTGGAAAAGGACCCCGGTGGATAGAGGCTTACACTAAATCCCCCGGTATCCCAATTCTTCCCGAGCTTAAACCCAACTAGAACATCTAAGCAAACGAATCCCAAATTATAACATCGAGTAAGCATGGGCTAGACCAACATATTTGACTGGTTAAATTACATGAATTTTCTCTTAGATTCACTATCGGCATAAAACATCAAAGATAAGAAGAGCAATGGGCATTAAGGTACCATGCGGGGGGTATGTCCTAAGCACGATTTCTCGATTCTTATCAAAGAATGATGAAACAAAAATGATAAAAAATGAAATAAAACAATTGCAATGAGAAAAAACATTGCCGTACTATAGACAGTGCTCTGTGAAATTTGCTTGTTCAATTGATGTGCAAAAACCGAGTCACATACTTTGAGCTCAATGGCTTTTTACAATCCAAACTTTCTCCTCCCGACCTACTAAATTACAAACTACTCGACTCACTTCCCCCAATAAACTGTCCTAACGAGTCGAATGAATCCCTACAACTAATCAACAACCCCCTTTACAATATGTTCTTCGAGAGTTCTTATAGGAGAATGAAATAGCGAGTAGTGGTAGATGTACATTTAATTGATTCATTAAGACAGAGTGGAGGCGGTGTTTCGTGCCCACTCTACTTAATGGTTCGTGTTGACATATTGGTACTTTTAGGCTGGTCACGGAAGTCTCTGTCTTGCCTTCTTCAATAAGTTACCTAGACGGAAAGGTACGCAAGGGTCTCCCATGCTTCCATAACTTCGTCGAAACGGTATTTAAGAAGTTTCTATTAGTGTAATAACCTTTAAGGGTTCGAGGAGGTATGAAGAATACCGTAGGCGGTGTCCTTTACGGAAAAAATACATTCAGTTGATGTTGAAACACCGATATTGACTTATTAGTGCACTTAGTCTTCAAAATGCGCCTTTATCCTTTGAACACGGAAATTAGAGCATTAAATCTTCAATAACGAGCTTTAACCCCTTAAATCCACCTCGCGATACACTTTGCCGTTGTTGTGATGGTTTTCTCTCTGTGTCCTTAGTCACGATAAGCTCGTGACTCGCGAGACGAGTGAATTCATCGCTCTATGATCCCCACACGGTACAATAAACAATATTATGAAATCCAGGGGAGAGGCCAAAAAATGTTGTGGAGGCCTAAAGAACAGTGGCTGAAATGGTGAATGCAGGTGAAACGGGTGAAAAACATTTAATAACGGTGGAAGAATGACCTGATGAAGCTTTGGTGCAAAGAGGATCACGGATCGTTTAATTAGATAGGGCAATAGCAATCAATGGTCAGGATTGGTGGATGGAGGTGTTAATAGTGAGATTAGGCGGAGGAGAATAACTTTAGTGTTAAACATAAAGTTTAGCATCGGGGCGAAATACAAAGGAAATCAATGAAAATAAATGGAAGTCGAGCGCCTATGATGGTGGGACCCAGCGGGCGAGAGGGCGATTAAATGTGCACTCGTTGTATCTCGAGGGAGGAGATCAATGGTGGGGATCAAATGTGAAAATATATAAGGGAGGGGTGGTTTCTAGAGGAAAGCCACTGGTGTCGCGTGGCTTCTCGGCGGTTTTGAGAAATCTCCAAAACAATGTGATATGATCCGCTGTATGACACATGGAAAAAAAAACCACTCATATTGCGTAATTTTAAAACATTAACACTCGGACGTAGAATTTACGCGATATGCATTCTCAACCATCGGATGGAGGGGCGGAATATCTAACGGTGGAGGTTAGCGCGCGATACGGAGAGATGCGCGAGTGAAGTGGGCCATCGGGTTCACTACGGACCGTTGGATTATGTGGATGGATGGTCCAGATTAAAAGAGGAGCGGGGCGAGAAAAAAAGGTTCGGTGAATTGGGCGGAAGAATGCAGGGACCATTGGATCTCGGGAGATCAACGGTGGAGATCTAATCGCAACGGAGCAAGGCGGGGGCCAAAACTCCGAATTTTAATCTCGCGATTACACCAAATCGAGTTGGATCGGCGGAGAATCAACGGTTCATATTTGATTGGAGGGGAACGACGAAGGATAAACCAGGGCGGAACGTGATAAAATCCCGGCCGTTGGTTCTTGTGGATTCAACGGCCGAGATTGAATCGGAGGATCACCATCGGAGGGGGCGAAGGATGGCACGTTAATACTTTTTGCGATGCGATTAAGTGCTAGCCATCCGATCTAGAATCGGATCGACGGTTAATATTCAATCTAAGGGTTGATGAAGGGCTACGGTGCGGGCGTGATGCGATTAGCGGCGGCCGTCGGATCTATACGGATCAACGGTTGAGATTACGAGTGCGAGCCTACATAACAAATCCCAATCGCATCGGGGATTTTCATTTAACAAAGAAAAAAGCGCTCATAACCAATCCCCGATTGTGATTAGCACCCGAAGTCCTAGCGCATGGTCTTGGTGCCTAGTTATATGCGGAAAAAAGGGTTAGGGGCTTAGTCGAAGAGGGATAAAGCCTATTATATGGAAAAAAAGTGGGTTTTTTGGCCTAAAAAATAGTGATTTTTAAAGGTCTGGATGAGAGGTTCGGGTAGGGGAAAAAGAAGGGTTTAAAATCAAGCGAAGTGATTCCACATGGTCTAAGACGGGAAATTTGATGGTTTAGAAGACTTAGGAAGGGATTTTGAGGGTTAAAGGGGGAAATTTTGGGGAAGGGAAAAAGGGGTTAAAATGGGAAATTTGCGGGGATACAAAGGAGAAGATGTAGGCTTTTTTCACGAGAAAATGTTTCCATAAACAATGAGGCTTTCCCGATGGAAACAACGGTGAAGAGTTTTTTCAAAGGCAAAAGACACAAGGAGGCTTCAAGAATGATATGTTTTCATAGGAAATATATCTCTTGAAGACTCGAAAAACAAATTTAGCCACCTGTTTTCTCTCGTCAAAAAATTTATAGGTGGCTAACAGTGGCTCCACGTGGGGATGGCATCTTCTCGAAGGCGTCAAGAATTCGAGAAAATGATCTTTGGAAGTAGGCCGGATTCCCTGGTGCTTGACACATCTTTTTCTTTATTTAATCGACTGCCACAACTCATGAAGACATTATATCAGCTAGAAAACATCCCCAAACGAGTCTACCTACCCATCCTACGAGTCCTAACATTTTTTCTTCAAGGTGCAATTAAATTTGCGGACATTTTTTCATCATTTTTTTATTGAAAAGCGAGAAAACAAAATAATCTAATTCTACCCTTATTCCTCCATGAGACCAGATTAAACAGTTTGCCTCATAGTTTCTCTACCTACACTAATATCTCGCTAGGATTAAACCGTCTAGCGCATTTCTTTCTCTACATTCTACAACAGAAATTTAAAAACGAGTCAAACCGAGGATTAGACAATGCGGTTCGCTATGGATCCATAGCATAAAATAGCCGCACATGAACTCGGAATTCGCAAAAAAATAGAACCAAAATTGTGAAGGCTTGAAATTGTGAAACTATGAAGCATCCTTCTTTTTTCTTTGTGACTCAAGTTTTGAGCGTGTTAGAGTCACTTTCTTCTTCATTTCAGCTCTAGTTTTGGGCTTGTTAGAGCTGATTCTTCTTTCTTTCTTTGTCGGTTCAGATTTTAGGCATATTAAAACCAGCCTTTCCCTTTCTTTGGCTAAGGTTTTAAGCTTGTTTGAGCCATTCTTCTTGGAACTTCGAGAGGTTCATGTTTTGAGCATGTCCGAACCTCATCTTTCTCTTTTTTTGAAACATTTTTCTCTTTTTTTTTAAAAACAAAAATGTTGCAATGGTATTTACAATGGAAATGAAACTTTTAAACCGGAAATCAGCAGTAGTAATTCTTGAGCATCCCGCCATTGACGGGACCCCCCAAATAGATCTATACCATCAAGTTATTGCGGAAAGAAGGCATTTGGACCAAAGGTGGATTGGATGATGTAAGGACCCCCGCCACAAACTATCAAATTTCCCATGTTTTCCTTTGTCCTCTCTCCTAAAGTCCCACTTTATAACCTTATCTCCAATTTTGAAGTCACAAGCTTTCGTTCTTTTATCAAACAACTTTTTTTATGTTTTCTTGCACTTTCGCAGCTCTGTTGTAGACTTCTTCTCTTGTCTGCTTTGGAGATGTATGGTTTGATTTATCCTCCTTACCATGCTATCCTCTTACGTCCGTATCTCTTGTACCAATTTAATCAATGGTACCCCTAGGCTGGTAGGAAATATCGCCTCGTTCCATAGACAAGCTAATATGGGGACATCCCAATGGATTTCTTTGTTTTTAACTTGTCAGCCCCACAAAGCATGCACTAACTTGTTATGCCATGATTTCTTATTCTCTTCAAGAAGATTTTTGATGATGGTCACCAAGATTTTGTTTGATGATTCTACTAGCCCATTACCTTGGGGGTAATAAGCGGTGGAATGACCAAGTGAAATTTGATACCCATGACAAAAATTAATCTTCTTCTTGGATCCAAAAGCAACAACATTATCAATGATTATCTTCCTAGGGCAGCCAAATCTAGAGAGGATGTGATCTTTGAGGAACTTAATTATAATAGAATCTGTAGCATTCCTAGAAGGGATGGCCTCTATCCATTTTGTAAAGTGGTCTATGGCTGTGAGAATCCATTTGTGTTGGGCCGACGAAGCAGGATGAATCTCCCCTATAAAATCTAGACCCCACTGTTGAAAGGGAGCCTCAACAATGATAGGTTGTAATGGTAAAGGGAGGAGCTTTCTTTTGCCTTCAAAGATCTGGCACTTATGGTAGGCAATTATTAATTTATGGTTATCATTGAAAAGGGTAGGCCAGTAATAGCCAGCTATGAGAATTTTGTTAGCAGTGGCTTTCTAGTTTAAATGGCCTCCACACTCTCCGAGCATGGAACTCATGTTTAATCCTCTCTCGCTTCAGTTTCGAGCAAAAATTTAAGCAACAAACCATTTGCATCCTTCCGGTATAAACATTCATTTAAAATGCAATAGTTTCTAGCTTTTAACTTCAGAAACCTAGCCTTAGTATTTGATAAATCGGGAGGAGCATTCAAGTTTGGAAGCACATATAGGATGTCGGAATACCAAGGAGAGTTTTGGAATTGTTCTTCAATAGTTGGATCAGGGAAATCCTTCATGTTCATCCAAGGCATCTACCATGTTTATGTCAAGGGCTTGCAAATTAGATTCAGCCATAAGTTGAGCTAAGCCCCGACCTTTGATCGATTTTGTGGGTTTTATTTCCGAGGTCATATTCTAATATTACAACAATCCATTTGCCCCTCTTTCCATCTGGATCTTGGGACAAAATATCTTTTACCACTATGTTTGGTACGTAGGAAATGATGTGAGAATGCAGAATATACACCACCGAAGTCTTTCAAGGCCTTTACCGAGGCGTAGGCTTTTTTTTCCCATTATGTTATATTTCAAGGGTGCATCCCTCGAGCCTTGTTGCGAGAAAGCAATAGGGTCGCTCCCGTCCCTCCGGATTTTTCTGCAACAGAAGCTGCAGCCCACTATATGCTCGGAGGCAAAGGAGAATATAAGGAAGTCTTTTGAAAAATCATGGCTAATTAACACCGGTGCCCGGGGAAGTGAATGTTTGACTAATTTAAAAGATTTTTTTGGCCTCTACAATCCACTTAACCCCCCGCTCCTCTCTTAAGCATGTCGATCATATTTCTTAGGATCTCTCGCTAAGTTGGGAATAAACCTCCTCAAGAAGTTGATTTTCCCAATAAAGGGACTGCAGTTCTTTTATGTTTCTCGAGTGGTTAATCCGTAGTATTCCCTCAACTCTTTTCAAGTCTATTTTAATTCCCTTTTTCTGATATAATATGGCCAGGAAGCTTACCTTCTTGAAGGCCAAATATCGTCTTTTTTTGGGATTTAAAGATAGACCAAACCTTCTACATTTCTCAAATACTCTTCTCAGATGTTTAAGATGCTCTTCATCGCTTTTGGAATAAACTGTTATGTCATCAAGGTAGATTACGATGAAGTGACCTATTTCCTCTGAAAAGGCTATGTCCATAGCTCATTGGAAGGTTGCACCAGCGTTCATTAGTCCAAAAGGAATTTTTACATACCTAAAGGTGCCCCATGGAAAGGTGAAATCTGTCTTAAGTTGGTCTTCTGGGAGTACTAAAACTTGGTTATAACTCCGAAAAACCGTCTAACAGGGGAGATCCTCTTTGAGCCAACTACCCTCCGTAGGATGTGTTCCATCTTGGGTAAGGGGTAATTATCTTTAAGCGAAGCTCTATTAAGGTTTCTAAAATCGATGCACAGTCTCATCTCACTTGTCTTTTTTCCTCACAACTACAAGATTTGAGACCCAATTGGAAAACCTCACGAGCACTATGATACCTACCTTGTACATTTTCTTGATTTCCTTTTCAACTAGAGGCGAGTTGCTTTGGGTTAATTCTACGCATTTTTTTACCTAAAGGGTTTTTGGTTTTCTTTCAAGGGGATCTTGTGCTAGATGATTTCTGTATCGTAGGCCTTTAATTCCTCATAGCTCCAGGCAAACACGTCGACAAACTCTTTAAATAACTCGATGTATTTCTTATTCATATCTCGCTGGGCAACGACTTAGCTAGTTTAATCATCTTAGGCTTATCTTCGGTGCCTATGTTGCATTCCTCGACATCGACTCTGTGTGTTCTATAGTGGGTTTTTTTTGCTACATCATCGAAATCAAAAAGGTCCTCTAGGGGAGCCAGTCCTTTGGGTATATTCTTATCCTTGGACTGCAAAGCACCTCTATTTCTTCCTTTTTTCGCGTTCTTGTACTCTTCGGTTTGAGTTCCAAGTTCTTTAGCCAACATGTTTATTTCTACATTGTGGGGTGATTTTTTCTTCATCAGTGGGCTCTTCGCTCGGGCAACTTTCATCGGATTTAGAGTCTGAATCAAAGAATTCAAACTCGTTCTTGCCTAGTAGGAAATCCTCTATCCGCTTGTCGCCCTCAAATACCCGCCAATATTTCTCATTATCCAAACGACTGCAGGGTCTATACTTAGTTTGAATGATGATATATTTGTCACTCGGGTGATTTCTAATATGAACTAGCTATGCAAGCTAATCCATTTGCAACAATGTTCGACCCCTAGGAACAAACACCGGTTCATACTCTACAAAGGTTTTTCGGTAAATCCATGGCATCATTTCGTATGCCCGTAATCTAGGATGCTTTGTTGTGTACTCTCCGTTCACTTGTTTGATGACTAACTCGTAGTCTCCATGGATTGCTATCCTTTGGGCTCCTAGCTTTTTCCAAGTAAGTTCAGTCCCTAGGATGAGAGCCTCATACTCGCAATATTGTTTGTACACTTAAAATCTAGCTTGAAAGCATGCCTTTCGAAAGCATAGTTACTCTCAATATTTTGTAACCACACCCCCTAGCTCCCTCGCATTCTTTCTAGTGCAAGACCCATCAAATTCCATTCTCCATAATGGATTGTTTTCAAAGCTTATCATCATTCTCATCCCTAATGATGGGTTCACCATTATGTTGTATTATGGGGTCTCGCACCGAGTCCGTGCGGTGTTTTTTTCTTCGGGGGTTTTCATGGAGTTCGGATTGTCGAGTAACCTACTCTTTGCGAGCCTTGGTTTTGTTCACTTTGAGTTTCGATTCGAGTGCATTTTCCTAATGTTTCTCCCTCGCTATCCTCTATATCTAGAGTGGCCATTATGTCAAAATCTGTGGGCTCTACTCTATTATTTGCATCTTCGTTGTTGGGTCCTTATATTACTATTATAGTCCCTTATTTTTTATTAGTGTAACCCCCTTATTTTTATTATTTTACCCTTGTAACCCCCCATTTTGTTATTATTAGCGCCCTTAAATTATTATTGTTAGGTTGGCTAGGATTACATTGTGGCCCACTAGGATTACATTACGGCCACATGGACTCCTATATATAGAAAAGGAGGTTTTGTAAATTGTATCATCCAAGAATTGTTCATTTATGTAATGAATTGGAGGTTGACCCCTCGAAGTGGCTTATTTCTAAGGCGTTGATATCTCTTTTATTCTATTTTTGGAGCTGGTGTACACAACATTTGGTATCGCAGCTTTGGATTCTATGGTTTTGCTACTCCAAATAGGTCATCGTGGAATTTTTCGCTATCACTTTTTTTCTACGAAGCTTCGAGAAATCTGAAAGTTTTTAGGGTGCGAAGCCAAAATCCCGAGGAACATCGTCAAACAATTTCGGATCTTGGTTCGAAATATTTTTGGAGATATGATCCGTGGAAGTTAGGTCTTTTTTCGTGATCCTAAAAAGGTCATCGTGACATTTGCGCTATAACTCGTTTTTCTACAAAGGTTCGTAATCTGAAATTTTTAGGGTGCGAAGCCGAAATGCTTTGAGGAAACCCATTAAAATTTTCAGATCTTGGTTCGCAAAATTTTTCGAAGATATGATATGTGGAATGTAGTGCTTTTTCAGGCTCCGTGAAATTTCATCCCAAAGAGGTGATCGTGGGAAAATATTCATAACTCTCTCTCTACGCATAGGATTGGAGTGCCGTAAAACTTGGTCGTAAGTACACAGATTTTAGTTTCTTGGCTATCAATTTCATAGCCGAAGGACAAAAAAATTGACACGTGGCAAGTCGTACAATTTCACTTCTCATCGAACCAAATCCATAATTATGTCATTGTGGGAGATTGGACACAACTTTGTCTTGGAGAATCCAAATCAGTGTCAGACTCGTGGCATTAGAAAGATAATTTAGAGGGCTACGTTGGTACTGAAATTTAAATATTGAAGTGCGGAAATCACAAAGATAATCCAATTTCAATATCTAGCTACTCAAAAGCAAGAAAAAGGTGTGTATTTTTTTTTCCCAAATTGCATAAGTCTTGTTTGAAGAATCAATTTGAATTGATTCCAAGGGCATATTTTAGAATATATATCAGTATTAGGTTCTAAAATATGCCTCGTAAAAAATAATTCAACACCCATTAAGCCTTTAGAAGGCTCTACTATGACTCATGAAGATGAAGAATTGCAACATGATCTATCAAAATTACAAGAGCAAGTGCAACAAATTTCACTCTCGTAAAGAGCAACAAAAAATGAAATGGAATTTTTGAAGAAAGGCGTGGAAGTGAAGATGGACGGTTTGAAGAAAGGCATGGAAGCTAAGATGGATGGCATGGAAGCTGGGATGGAAGCTAAGATGGATGACATGAAAGACAACATGGAAAACAACATGGAAAACATGAAGAATGATCTAAAATCAGACATCGAAGGTTTGACAAAGTTGATACAAGAAATGTTTCCTAATGGTGAAAAGATAGTAGAAGAACCTCATGATGAGAACAAAATAAATGTTAATAGTGATTTCATAAACTCTAATGTTGGTGGGAAGAACCACCATATTCCAAAAAATGGATATGAGGAAGTTTGATGGAAAGGATCCTATAACATGGATACTACAGATGGAGCAATATTTTGATCTCCATAACGTGCAAAACACACAAAAGGTACGCATTGCAACTTTATATTTAGAACAAAATACATTTGTATGGTATCGATGGCTTTGCTCCCATAAAAAAATTGTCACTTGGTCAATTTTTACGGAGGAAATGATAGCACATTATGAGGATACAAAGAGCAACACCTTCTTTAGCCAATTGATAAATCTCAAACAAAAGGGTTTAGTGGGGCAAGCATATTGAGGACTTCCAAAAATTGAATATAAGGGTAACTAAAATTCTAGAGGAACACAGGGATCGACCTCTTCATAGGCACTTTAAGGATAACATACAACATGAAGTTCGCATTTTGGAACCAGATTCATTGGAGAAGGCATTCAATTTGGCAAGAAAATTTGAATGTAAAATAATGGCGACAAGGAAGCCTACCACTCAATTATATAAAGAAGGAAGTGTTGGCTACGCCTAGATTTCCACAACCTACAAGGTTGACACCACAACAATTGGAAGAAAAAAAGAGAAAAAGGGATTTTCTACAAGTTGTGATAGCAAATACACTAAAGGTCATAAGTGTGATGAGAAGAAATTATTTTACATAGATTGTGAAGAGGAAGAAGAAAATAAAAAAAGAAGAGGATATACACCGAGAACTGCACCCTAGAAGAGGAAGAAATGAATCGACCATATCGTGTAATGCATCGGCAGGAATTACCACTCCTCAAACTCTCAAGATAGAAGGACATATCAAGAAGAAAAAGGGTAATAGATGTTGATTGATTCAAGTAGCACCCATAATTTTATTCATTGTAAGGTAGCTAGAGAATTAAATTGTTTCCTATACCCAGCACTCGTAAAGTCAAGTGATGGTTGCAAATGGAGGAACTATAAATTGCTCTAGAAAATGCCATAATATCAAGCTAACCATGGGGGAATATGTATTGACTAGTCCAATGCTTTCCATTCCTATGGGAGGTGTTGATGTTGTACTAGGAGTACAATGGTTACAATCTTTGGTGACGGTAGCTTTTAATTTTCAAGAAATTTTCTTGAAATTTTTTTCAGAAGGAAAGGAAGTCGAATTACGGGGTATTGCGGGGGAGTTGGGAAAGATAATAAGCTCTTATGTCATGACAAAGCTTCTAAAGAAAGAACAATGAGGCGTAATTGCACAATTATGCTCACTAGAAGTTCCAACATCAAAATCATCTATTTCTGCAGATCTCCAACAAGTCTTGGACAATCATTCCAAGGTGTTTGAAACTCCCAAAGGAATCCCACCTATTCGTGATCATGATCATGCTATTCATTTGATTCCGTGAAGTGTTCCTCCAAACATCAGTGCCTTATAGATATCCTTACGTCCAAAAGAGCGAAATTGAACGTATGATTGAAGAAATGTTAGAGGCGAGTATAATTCAACCTAGTCAAAGTTCTTTCTCTCGCTCTCGTAGTATTGGTACACAAGAAGGATGGATCATGGCGAATGTGTCCGGATTATAGGGAGCTCAATAAGCTCACCATTAAAGATAAATTTCCTATTCATGTGATTGATGAATTATTGGATGAATTACATGGAGCAATTTATTTTACCAAGTTGGATCTTCATTCAAGATATCATCAAATTAGAATGAAGATCGAAGATATTCCAAAAAACAACATTTCGAACTCATGAGGGTCATTATGAATTTTTGGTCATGCCTTTTGGCCTTACCAATGCACCTTCTACATTTCAAGGGTTGATGAATTCCATTTTCAAACCCTTCCTTAGAAAATTTGTGCTAGTATTTTTTGATGATATACTAATCTATAACAGGTCTTGGAAGGATCATGTTGAACATGTTGACAAGGTGCTCAAACTATTGCAGGAGAAATAATTATATGCAAAAACATCCAAATGTTTCTTTGGAGTATAAGAGGTGGAATATCTGGGTCATATTGTATCTCACGAGGGTGTTAAAGTAGACTCTAACAAAATTAAAGCCATTAAGGAATGGAAAGTCCCCACAACCATAATGCAGTTGCGAGGATTTATCAGGTTAACAGGGTATTATCACAAGTTTTTTAAGAATTATGGGAGAATAGCAGCACCTCTAACAACATTATTGAAGAAATATGCATTTTCATGGACTCCTAAAGCAACTAAGGCCTTTGAACATCTTAAGAGGCAATGTGCCTAGCACCGGTCTTAGCTACGCCGCACTTCACAAAAACCTTTATTGTGGAATGTGATGCCTCAAAGAAATGGAATTGGTGTTGTTTTAATGCAGAAGGAAGACCCATTGCTTTTGAAAGTCGTCCAATCAAAGGAAAGTATTTACGTAAAACCTATTTATGAGAAGCAAATGTTCGCAATACTACATGCACTAAAGAAATGGAGAACTTACCTAATGGGAAGACACTTCAAGGTAAAAAAATGATCATGATAGTCTTAAACACTTTTTGGAACAAAGAATATATTCGGAAGAAGCAGCAAAAATGGGTCACAAAGATGTTGGGTTATGACTTTGAAATAATCTACAAAAAAAGGAAATCTTAATGTTTTTTGCGTATGCACTCTCAAGAAAGAATGAAGAGGTGGAAGCATTTCTTTGTGCCATTTCTATTATCCAAATCCGTATTGATAACCGAAGCAAGAGATGAATGGAAGAAGGAAAAATATGTATGGACACTCATTCAAAAGTTGCAGCAAGATCCTAGTACATTTGATACATTTAGTTGGAAAAATTATTCCTTATGGTACAAAGATCACTTATATCTTTGTAAGAATTCCCAACTAAAACAAAAGATTCTTCTAGAACTGCACACTTCTCCTTTAGGAGGACACTCAAGATTTTTAAAAACTTACCACATGGTGAAGAAAGAATTTTTTTGGGATGGCCTTAAATCTGATATTCAAAATTTTGTAAGTGAATCGTTTGGTTTGCCAACGAATAAAGTTGATACAATTAAGACCTCGGGACTTCTACAACCTTTATCCATTCCAAGTCAACGTTGGGAGGAGATTTCAATGGATTTTATCACAAGTTTACCTAATTCCGAAGGAAAAGAGTGTCATCATGGTGGTAGTCGATAGACTTACCAAGTATGCACACTTTTGTGCATTATCTCATCCATTTAAAGCAAGTACGACTTGCTACTACATTTATGGACGAATTCAAAAGCTACATGGAAGCCCAAGGGTTATTGTGAGCGACGGAGATCCCATTTTTACCGGAAATTTTTGGATGGAGTTATTTTCTTGTTTGGGTACTCAATTAGCTCATAGCTCATCTTATAATCCTCAATCCGATGGTCAAACCGAGATAGTAAATAAATGTTTGGAAGGATATCTTCGTTGTTTTGTATCCGATAAACAAGCACAATGGGTCAAGTGGTTACCTCTCGTCGAATGGTGGTATAACACTTCCTTCCATACCGCAACAAAAATGACCCCATTTATGGCACTTTATGGATATCATCCACCATCCATCACATCATCTTTAAGGGGAAAAATTCGAAGGTTCAAGCAGAGAAGATCACATTGAGCATCAGCAAGAAGTTCTCCAACTCTTAAAGGATAACCTGAATTTGGCACAAAATCGAATGAAACAACGAGCAGATCAACATCGCAGCGAGAGAATTTTTGATGTAGGAGATTGGGTATTTTTACGGATAAAACCATACAAACAAATGTCCCTTAAGCAAGCTAAGAAGGATAATAAATTATCGCTAAAAGTACTATGGTCCCGTTGTCCTCTATACAACCCCCCCCATTTCATATAATTTTTATTCACAACACTATAATATGAAATGGGTCCCTTTTTAGTTTTTAATTGGTATCAACTTTGTATTATTCAAAGAGGTCAAAAAAATGAAATGAAAACATTACAAAGTTACCTCTTTTGACAAAACCAATAATGGCTTTATGATATAAATAATTAAATCTTTTTATCATTGCGATAAAGCGATCGCAAGATCGCATATCGCAATGACAAAGGAGGCATAACTTAAAAACCATTGGTTTGCTCCAACGCGATAACACGCAATAGGCTATCGGATATCGGCAATCATAAGTTTTCATAACAAAAGTGCCTTTCGTCCTGATGCGATGCGATAAAGCCAAAAAAACACGAACTTCAAAAAGTTGTTAAAACGGGGATATTACGATTAATTCGTATTAAAGGCCTTATCTTTCTAATAGTGATTCACTCGCGCTCAACCGCCAAAACGGCCAAGGCACGCTTAAACAAATCTTTCCACCAATAAACGACATGATGGACATTTAAAAGATTGACAGGTTTTTACAGCCATTTAATGAAATAGTAAGTCTAAAATCTTTTCACGGATTGGATCCACGGCCACCTGGGTTAATTCTTCATCATGCGTTAATCAATATATTTCGCTCGTATTTGGTTTTCACTGCCAATCTCTCGTGTTACGCTTATTTTCACTCCCCGTGCACGACATTCTTCCAAGCTAATAGATGCAAGCGTAATGGGGAAGAAGTCCAAGAAAACCGCAATCGCTTCCGCTTCGCCGACTATAAGACAAGCCATCGCTGATCCGAGAAATAAAAAAGAAAGGATTGATATCCGATACTACATGTTCGGTGCCTCGGCAAAAACTTCTGGGCAAAGTACCTATAATTTGATAGAAGCCGAAGAACACGAGGTGACAACGAGTACAAGCCACCGGTAGGTGCGACTCGAAAATACGAAGGTACTTTAAAGGACTTAGCCGAGCTCTTTCCTTCATCGGATAGCAGCTCGGGAACAAATTCTCCCATATACGGATGTAGTAAGATGGGCACTGAGGAAATCCCAATCACGGACGGAACCTTCCGCACCAGAGATGGAAGAATCTTTCGGTTCATTTCAAGCTAATGATTTGAGGCAAATGTATCATTTGCTCGAGCGTAGAAGAAGTACAACAAGGCATTTCCGGAGAAATTCTGAAATGAGAACGAAACCGAATCCGAACCCATTCGGGATTGGAGGCGTAATCCGGCAACACACAAGCATAAATCTTCCGGTAAGTATTCGGTTGATTCTCTATGTTCTCCTTATTGTTATGATCGGGATCATGATGTGTAGATTATGGGGGTTGCACGACTCTCCGATTTCACTATAGAAATGGTTCCTTTGATGGAGGCAAACGTGTAATAGTGAAATTATGGATTGGGGAACTATCATCGTTCGATAAGTTAGCTACCGCAGCTTCTGATTTCGAAACAAGACCCGCATTACCGAAAGGCTTATTCCCCCATTCTACTACAAACGCTTATATCCTGACACCCCGTGTTTTAATTCCGAATTTCCGTGCTCTGACCGAGGTGGACTCCACAAGACCCCATGCCCATTCACATATACCATCGAAATTGTGGAAAACCTCCTATAGGCACCATTTATACCAAGTCTCGCAATGGCTTCATGTTACCCATTCATTACTCTATTTTTTGATAAACCTCGCTTCCCAAGATTTTCCTACCAAGCAGAGGATTGACTTAACCGGCATAGGGAGATGGTTTGCGAGAGGAAAAATTTACTTATATAAGAATTTTCGACAGGCCAAGCCAAACCTCATGTTCTTCCTTTGTACATACCGATAAACCGTCGGCAATGGAGATAGCATATCGGATTATTTCCGAGGGCGTTACACAAAACTCTAAAGAAAAAATAAGAAGCGTGTCCGGCCCTCTTTTCCTCTTAGATGTGGTGTCTCACACCTTGCATGATCTCAAACATGCGAGAGAAAGAAGCTACAAAGATAAAATCATTAACTCTAGCAACTCTCCCTAATAGGCAATTTGATCCCAACAAAGTTGCCTATAATGCCCTTGAACAAAGCCAAATTGGCAAAGTTTGATCATAAAGAAGATATGTTTGATGACCCGTTCTCCACATCCGAGTCGATGTCCCAAGTTAGATCGTTGGCCGAATGAAATATCAAGATGAAGGGTTAGTTGAATTCAACAGACTTAGAGAACAAGAGGTTGCAAACTCGCCCCTTTAGATCCGCTAGCAACAAGCCCAGACAGCAAGGATCAAGCGAGCCCCGAACAACGACATACTAAGGAACCTCCGTTATAACAAAAGAACAGGAGAAAGTGCAAGAGGAAACCCGAACGAAAGAGCAGAACAGAGCACCATAAAAATAAATGAAGATACTCAAATTGATCCCAAATTTCTCCAGGGAATGGCAAGCAATTCGATTCAATTATCAAGCAATCCCGAGGGCTCAAAGGAAGCCGAAACATCAAGAGTAGCGGACACACAGGGAGACCATTTCAAAACAAGTTCCAAGTGAAACCAACGGCCTACCCCATTCTAAAGGAGTAGAGATAATCCCAAAGGATCCCTCCGATCAAATTATTTTGCGGATAGAAGAAATTCCTCCCTTGGATGTCTTTCTATAGCCCGAAACACAAAGTTGTGGTAAAACGACAAAGGAAGAGGAGAAGAACCGATCGACCTTCCCTATTCCCGGAACAAACGGTGAGGGGCAATGTAGTTTGAAGGATGAATTTGACCCCTCCGACGACCTAACAAAAACTATCACAATTTGGTCGGAGCCTATTCGGCAACGAACAATAGATAAGGCATCGTAGGTGAGTCTTTTATTAAAAACAAAAGACCAGGGAGATTTTCTCATTACAAGCGCAACTATCGAAGCACGACAGCATGCGTAGCAGTAGCAGAACCGCAATTGTCAACACAACAACAAACCAATAATCAATTAACTCAACAATTGCAGGAGGAGAAGCAGAGGATTGATCGAAAGTGTAGTCCGTAGCAGAAAGAGTTGTCGTGAGGCATTGGCACAACTCAAGACTAGCCCAATGAACAAATGTCGAAGATAAAAGATGAGCAGATTGCTCAACTATCAGCCCAACTTGAGAAAACAAAGAATCTTCCACAAGTAGCCGAATTCGTGGTAGAGGCAAAGTTCAAATAAACAAAGCATTATTAACACAGATAAAGTCGTTATGTAAACAAATCGCCCAGGAAGAACCTTTATGTGACTCAACAATATCTCTAAGTGATAAATCGGTCGATGCTAGAACGAGACTTCGAGCAGAGCCGATGAGACATTGACCAATTATCTTGAGTGGCAAGGTACCGAGGAAGGACAATCGACTAAATTGCCAAAGATCCTAGAATCGCATAAAGAGATATTATTTATGGAATGGCAATCCCGCTTAATGAAAGCAAGAGAGGGCAGCTTTCCGGATGCAAATTAACCACAAGTAATTTGGTTGAATTGATTAATGACACTCTCTACTTATCTAACATGATTTCTCAATGTACCCCTGGTAAATTGACATCAGCCTAAAACATTGGAACAGCCATGTTACCCGGAGACTGGAGAAAACTCGCGATTAATCGCAGAATTAACAGCTTTGACATGGGACACCTCATTGGATGTTCTTAGTCAAACCCTTACGACCGAGAGCCGCCCTCAAATGCCTCTCGTATGCAATCGGGTGCATCGTTCCCGAAATACAGGATGCCACCTATGATGCCCAACTCAATTCTCGCCTTAACCGACCACCAAAAGTGGAGCCGATGCTTGCAATATGCCAGCTCAGACTAAAGACGAACATCCTAAGTGATGATTCATGCCGCCGACCGCGATTGCCGTGAAGGAGATATTCAAGATTGTTTAATACCAATTAAGTAGGATTTTTTAGTTTCATAGATATTTAGATAAATTAAGTATTTATAGACCTTTTTCATTGTTTTGGAAAGGGTCGTAAGTTTTGTATATGACTTAAAAAACCTGAAGTTGCACTACCGTACTTCGTGCATATTATTTTATGAAACCGGACCAATTATTCTAATTTTGACAAGGAGGCTTTTATGCAAATGTGCACTACTGTCTTTGTGTGAAAGTATTTTTGCGTTGAAAGAAGAATTTCAAATAGCGATTGATATTGGGGAGTGACTCGCAGCTCATATGGTACTATTATCTATGTCCGAATCCATTCTTTTTTATATGAAAATTGTTGTTTGATTACTTTTGCTATTATTGAATATTTAAATGTGTTTTAACAACAATCTTTATACTTTCCACTACCGGATGTTTACAGCTTTGCTATTCTTTCAATCATTTACGTATCGAGTAATATAAATTAAGATAAGTGTAACAATGTTTTATCAATTACTTCATTCAACTAATTGAATGAAGTAATTATTATTTAAATGAATATCTTTGTTTATTGAATAGTGTCATCTATATGCCTATTGAAAAACATAGATCATCAAACGTTGCACTTAACAATAGAAGCTTCCCGTGATATAATAGTCATTTACGTTTTCGCTTATAGATTAAATACTCCATTCATTATCACTTATTATTAAACCAATCACTCATTCACCCCTTTCTATTCTTTATCGGGAAACCGGGTCCCATTATATCCAGTCGAGCCACCATCCCAAACGGAAAAGGAGTTGTTTAAGGTCCCGGACCGGGTGGTTATCCCCTCAATGTTGTTGCAGTGATTTTCGAGGCATCAACATTTTTTGGCGCTAGAAGGAGGGCCATCAACCGTGAATGGCAAGCAAACCCAAATCTGCAAACCATTCTAAGAGTAATTCTCCCTCCACATCACCTCGTACTTCCCACTGCATGTCGGTTCTCCCAGCATCCAAGCAAGAAGAAGAGGTATCCACTATCACCGCTCAAACCCACCATACTCCAGAACAATTAAGTCTTGAATCTCCCGAAGTTCAGCTCTCATCCAAAAACTTTCAGAGTTTCTCGATTTCACCACGTAAACTGAGCTATCTCAAAGCAAGGAGACTTCGCAATTCAATCTACCTCACACTCTCACTAGACTTCAGTAGTGGAAAGCTCGGTATTGAACCTATTGAGTTCCCTTTACCTAAAAGGAAAAGGGCAAAGAAAAACACCGAAGATTCCCGACAATGAAGCACTTTCATCCACATCCTTCATTTCATCCTCCCCAGTGCGAAGTCAACCATCCACTCCCTCATTACATATTGTTGTTCACCAGAAATTTGGAACTTCAACATCTCAACCCTCGCTCACTCCTCAACATCAATTCCTTCCCGTACATCCGGAATCTCAACGATAGTATCATCCACCACCGGTATTACAATGGCAGATCCATGGACTAGACTCGAGTGCAGCCAACATGCCCGCACCATTACATGCATTACCGATATGCTCTCGAAAAATGGCTACCCAAGTTTAATCCAGATGATGGAACCCAAGCCGAGGAACATATCAATAACTTCATGTTAGCAGCTAATTTGAAGGGAGTAACAGAGCAAGATGTCGTTGTTAGGCTTTTCCCTTATACGTTGCAAGGATCGGCAGGATCCCGGTATTTTTCCCCGCCTTCCGGTTCTATTACCAGTTGGAACACTTGCCAAGAACAGTTTCTCACTAAGTATGGAGATGACAGATCTTTAGCTACACTAATAAATGATCTCTCCAATCTTAGGATAGAGCATAGGGAACCAATTAAAGAATTTAATGCTCGTTTCAATAAACTTTTGAATAAAATCCCAACGGCCTCCAAACCAAGTGAACAAATCGAAGTGAGTGGTATATTACTCGCCCTACCTCGCCAATATAGCTATTTTTGTAGACAGGGCCTGGAAAACCAACACTCGCCGAAAACATGAAAGAAGCACTTGCTCGTGGAGAAACGTATCAATGCTCTAGAGAAGAAAGCGGCTCTTGAGGAAAGAAAAACCAAAAAAGTTTCGTTCAAAGATGACTCAAAGAAGAAAACCTCGAAAGATCCATATGACATGGAGGGCCTCCAAAAGGTCCTCAAGACCATGTCAAATGAAATGGTTGAAATAAAGAAACAAGTCACCGAAACTTCAACCAAAAGGCCCTTTAAGAACTACAAGAAAACCGAATCAAAACCACCGAATGTCATATCTAATGCAGATTCGGATCAAGAAGAAGAGGAAGAGGAAACAATCTCACCAACCGATGATGAAGAGGAAGTTGTTGAATGCCATGGCATGTGGGATTTCATACTCGCCCAACTCCGATACAGATAATGATGAAGAAGCTTTTTCCGTCACTACTAGGAGCAAAAGTACCTCTGAACCTCGTTCGGGCAACTTCAAAGAAACGGAGTGCAAAGTGTTGCTACAACAAAAGAAAAAAATACCTACAAAGAAGTCACCTCGCAGCAGCTTCCCCAAAACCAACCTTCAACTTCAAGTACTCCTTCAACATCTAAAACATTAGTAGTATCCGATTCAATGGATTACAATATTGTTGATGATATGAAGAAGACTAAGGCAAACATTACTATGTTTGAACTTAGCAAATTAAAACATCAACAGATAAATTGCTTCTCAAAGAATTGAATGATGTTCCCTCTTCACCTCTTCCCAGAGCTAAAGCCGCAAATGATTCGGGTCAACCACCTTCCGGTATGATAGAAGCTACCGATTCATTCCCGATTGGAGATAGATCGAATTCTCATACTCCACCCTTCCTTTTGACCTTTGAGATCTACAACGTAAAACCTACACAACTCGTTTGATTGACTCAGTGGGCATCATCCAATATAATGCCAGCTTTCAGCTTTTTTCCCAACCGAACATAGAACCCCAAAAGTCTTCCATACACATTGTACAGCTTAGACAAAACCAAGGTCCGAGGTTTTAGGGGAGATTAACTTCGTAACTATCGGGTTATCAGCCGATCCACTGGGTAGTTCAACGAATTGATATCCTAATAAAGCTGATATACCCTGAATTTTATGGGTTGATCTTGAGTAGGGATTGGTCTCGAAAAGCTCCATGGGTATATTTCTACCGATTGGTCTCACATGTGGTTACCCTATAAGGGAAAGCCAAATCAAATAAAAAATCAATCGGGAGAAACACATGACCCACACTCGTAACATATTTTGAACAAGAAAAATCAACCAATTGCATTTAATAACAACATCTTGGGAAATTATTCATCCGAGTCATTTTTTGGAAATCTCATCGCCCAACCATCTCCTTTCTCGTAAACAATTTAACATCACGGATCGAAAACTATTCACAAACAGATAGGTCAAGATGTTTTAATGATACTCGGGGAAACCGTAAATAAGATTGTTAATACTTCTTAATTTTGGTCTTTATATTTTGATGGCTCCAAATCTAACGAAGGTTCGGGAGCGGGTGGTGTATCTTGGTTAGCCCGCAAGGAGAAAAAACAATGCTGTCCCGTAGGTTAGAATTTGAATGCACAAACAATACGTCCCGAGTATGAAGCCTTAGTCCAAGGTCCGTATAAAGCAATTGGCCTTAAAGTGCAATATTTGAAAGTATTCGGCGATTCTGAAATTATTGTCAAACAGTGTGAGAAATACAATTCATTGTCTTTCAAGTCACCTCAAACATTATCGATCGCTGGTACAAGAACTCACCACGCACTTTTCTCGCATTCAATATTTCTTATATCCCTAGGTCTCAAAATTCAACGGCAGACTTGCTAGCCAATGTTGCTTCCAAACTCATACCCTCCGAAGATGATAGCCCGTATAGATTTTCAATAGAATTACTTTTTAGGCCGACAATTCTCGACAATGTCACTAATTGGAGAGTATTTAATCACGATGAAGACATTTTACAATTTTTGACTTCGTAAAAGTCCTATGATGACCGCATCATTGAGGAAAGCAAACATGACCTTCAAATGAGAGGTAAATCCGAGGAAAATTCAATTCTAAAGCCTGTGGTGAAGCTTGAGGATCTTTATGATATTAAAGACAGATTTAAACTCGTGATTAATGCAAAGCTCCAAAGCTCTACTTTAAGGTTTGAATTGATAAACCTTGGCACTCGAAAAAAATCCTCAAAACATTAATCTAGGATTAGGACTTTCCGTAGAAGAAAAGGAAGCATTCATTAAACTCTTAAAGAAACATAAACATGTTTTTGCTTGGAAATATGACTATTTAAAAAAACATATGATACAACTATTATACAAGCATACCATTCCAATGCTTCCCGATCGTAAAACCAGCTCAGCGTAAATTAAGGAAAATACATCCGAACTTAGAGAGTCAAATAAAATCGAAACTCAATAAACTCTTGAAAGCTAAGATTATTTTTTCCCCGTTCGGCACTCAAACCGGGTCTCTAATATGGTGCCCTGTTAGAAAGAAAAATGGCGACATTAGGATTTGTATAGATTTCGAAATCGAATAAAGCAAGCCTCAAAGATAACTTCCCATTACCTACTATGGAGCAGATACTCCAATCGGTAGTGTGCTCGAATTAATGTCCTTTTTTAGACGGTTTTTCGAGATATAATCAAGTTTTGGTTCATCCCGATAACGAGACTTAAAACCACATTCGAACAAAATGGGGAACTTATGCTTATCGAAAAAATTCCTTTTGGACTTATTAATGCAGGGAGCCACATTCCAAAGAGCGATGGATATCGCTTTCAAAGGATTGATTAATAAAACAAGTAGTTGTCTACCTAGACGATATTATCGTATTTTCTAGAAAGAGATCCAATCATTTGTATGACTTAAATCAAATTTTTTCAACGCCGCAAAAGGTACTAGTATCTCACTCAATCCTAAAAAATCCTTCTTCGCTTCTTGATCAAGGAAAGCTCCCGGGTTTTAGTGTTTCTAAAGATGGCATCTATATTGATCCGGATAGGATTAAAGAAATTTTTGAAATCCCATTTCCTCATAACAAAAAAAATCCATGCAGTATTTTTTTTAGGTCGGATCAACTTTGTCAAAAGATTTGTTCCCGATTTTTTCTCAGATCATTTTACCATTACAAAAACATGATTAAGAAAAATTCGGTGTTTAAATGGGGATATCGTGGAAAAAGGAAGCATTTGATTTAATCAAACAATCAATAATCAATGCCCCCACTTTAAACACTCCCAATTTTTTCTAATCATTTCACATTGTATACTATCGCATCCGATTCATCTTATGCAGCAGTACTCACTCGCATTAATGATCATGACCTGGAAGCACCGATTTCATTTTTTCAGCTCAAATTTCCAGGGGTGCGAGAACTAAATTATTCCGAGGTTGAAAAAACAAGCCTTTGATGTGTATAAAGCTATTAAACACTATAGGCCCTTCCTTTTAAAAGCTCATACAAAGGTTATAGTTCCTTTTTTCCGCAGTAATACAATTATCGATCCAAAGGGAATTAGGTGAGAAAAGGGCGAATTGGGTTACAACACTTCAAGAGTATGACTTGGAAATCAAGCCAGCAAAGATTGTGAGGGGTCAAGGTTTTTTGCAGGGTTGTTAGCGTGAGCATCCAACATTCCGGAATCGGGTGATACGTAACATATGGAAGAAATCAATCGGATAAGTATTACCAATTCCCGAATCTCAATACGCAGATTTAATCTTTTATTTGAAAAATGGATATGCACCTCCTAATCTTTCTTATAAAAAAAACGGGCCATTATATTAAAAAGCAAAAAACTTCATAATCATTGATGATGTACTTTTTAGACAAAATTATGATTCAGCTTTTATTAAGATGCCTAGAAAAAACCTCGAAGCACAAAAGGTTTTGCAGGAGCTACATGATGGACCAGCCGGAGGACATTTTGGAGCCGACACAACAACTCACAAAATCATTCATGTCGGGTATTATTGGCCCACTTTATTCAGAGATACTCACGAATATGTAAGGAAATGCCAAAGTTGTCAAACCTCCAAATGGGAAGACAAAGAAAATCAGCTTTCCCTTTGCAACCAACAACATTGAGCAACCTTTTGAACAATGGGGATTGGATATCGTTGGAGAAATTTCTCCACAAAGTCCTCCAAACAACATAAGTATATCCTTATCAGCTACCGATTACTTTACTAAGTGGTTTGAAGCAATTCCGTTAAAAAACAACAAGCTCGAAGGAATTATAGAATTTTTAGATCAATTCATCATTACCAGGTTTGGTGTCCCAAATGCTCTTGTTTTTTGATAATGCATACTTATTTCTCCGGTAATGCCATGTTTGAGTTCGCTATTAAAAGAGGTTTTAAACTGAAATATTCTCGCAAATTATTATCCCCTGTGGTAATGGTCTAGCAGTAATCTACCAATAAAAATCTCCTTAAAATCATTAAGCGAACTATTGAACAGAATCATAAAAATTGGCATAAATCTTTAATATTCGCACTATGGGCGGATAGAATAACACAGAAGGCCTCCATAGGTACTTCTCCATTCAATATTGTATATGGGAAAGAAGCAATACTACCAACCAATCTAGCACTTCCTTCTCTAGCCCTAGTGCAGCTTTATTGAAGAAAGCCCCTCTTCTTCTATCCAACTTAGACATGATCAAATTTTAAAATTAGAAGAAGAAAGAGAAAAGGCCAAAATAACTCATGCAAAACATTAGCAGATAATCAAAAAATCATTTGATTCAGACTTCATCTAGTTCTAAACAGCTTGCAGAGTTGGTGATCTAGTTCCGAAATGGGATAAAGCCCATGAGGATAAAGGTAAACACACCAAGTTCCAAAAGATGTGGCTTGGACCATTTCGGATCAGTGAGAAGATAGGCCATTCGACATTCATGTTACAAGATCTATCAGGGAAAGAGGGACTCTCTTCCCGTTAATGGCCTCATCTTAAAGAAATTCTTCAATTGAGAAGGTAACCCCTTCTCCTTTAGTTCTAAGTAGGATTTATGTTTTTTAGGACCATTAGGAAATAAAGTTGTAAGGTATCTTCCATTGACCTTTGTCTGTATTTAAAAATTTGCTTAAAAGAAAGGATTGTTGATATTCACTTTTAAATAAATAGAAGTCTTAAACAAGAGGAACAATTTCTAGGAAACTAGGTATAATTGCATTCTGAAGCCACCCTTCAATTTTTGCGAACTCTTCTCAAAGTTTAGAAGTATTAAAAAGTCATTTTATGTTTTTAAATTGGTCAACAAAAAGGTTATCAATATCAAAACATAAACTAATCCAATTTCAAGCATCTTCAACTCTTACCCCGTCATCCATTTACTCTTAAGGAGAAAATTGTCCATCCCATTCACCAAAAGTTTATGATTACTCGTAGTGTAATTCTAAAAATTTTTGATATAAAAGATAAGAGGTCTTATTACAAGCCTCGCTTACCATGATCATAGGGAAATAGTTTAACCGACATTACCAATACTGCATACCAAAACAGGGGTAATGGCTTAGAATTATAAGACAAGGGGTCTCATCACGAGCCAAATTTGTTCGGTTAGATTACTACTAGTGAATGGCATTGTCAAACAGCTGGCCACCAAACCAGGACAATGGCTTTTTTATCTTAGAAATAACAGAAAAAGTAAAAGGAAATACAAAATATGAAAGCATATTTTGAATTCATTCTGTTAATCATACTCTAATATGGATGGGATAATGGACAATAACATGGTTAAAAGGTATCCCCTGTCGGAAACTATGAACGTTTTCCCGGCAGCAGAGGCTCTACCTATGACAGACGAGTTAACTATAAAAGTCGCTTTGGAAAGGTTTTCTCGCTTTTATCATTATAAACCAATAGAGGCCTATTTAAAACTTAGAATGTATCTAATTTTTAAAACAAAGAGAGGAAATTAGCAAAAAAATAGTTTCATTTTATTTGGAGTGCATATATACTTAGTTATATTAGAATTTTTCCCCTTTGATTGAAACTCTATTTTGAAAAAAGTTTAAGTATTTCCATACTTTTTCGTAGATAATTGTTTCTTCCAAATAATCGCCAATTGTTGTCCTCTACAACAACCCCCCCCATTTCATATAATTTTTATTCACAACACTATAATATGAAATGGGTCCCTTTTAGTTTTAATTGGTATCAACTTTGTATTATTCAAAGAGGTCAAAAAAATGAAATGAAAACATTACAAAGTTACCTTTTTTGAAAAACCAATAATGGCTTTATGATATAAATAATTAAATCTTTTTATCATTGCGATAAAGCGATCGCAAGATCGCATATCGCAATGACAAAGGAGGCATAACTTAAAAAACCATTGGTTTTCTCCGACGCGATAACACGTAATAGGCTATCTGGATATCGGCAATCATAAGTTTTCATAACAAAAGGGCCTTTCGCCCCGATGCGATGCGATAAAGCCAAAAAAACACGAACTTCAAAAAGTTGTTAAAACGGGGATATTACGATTAATTCGTATTAAAGGCCTTATCTTTCTAATAGTGATTCACCTGCGCTCAACCGCCAAAACGGCCAAGGCACGCTTAAACAAATCTTTCCACCAATAAACGACATGATGGACATTTAAAAGATTGACAAGTTTTTATGGCCATTTAATGAAATAGTAAGTCTAAAATCTTTTCACGGATTGGATCCACGGCCACCTTAAGTTAATTCTTCATCATGCGTTAATCAATATATTTCGCTCGTATTTGGTTTTCACTGCCAATTCTCCCGTGTTACGCTTATTTTCACTCCCCGTCCGTAATTCTTCCAAGCTAATAGATGCAGGCAATGGGGGAAGAAGTCCAAGAAAACCGCAATCGCTTCCGCTTCGCCGACCATAAGACAAGCCATCGCTGATCCAGAAATAAAAATAAAGGATTGATATCTCGATACTACATGTTTAGGCCTCAAAGAAACTTCTTGGCAAAGTACCTATAATTTGATAGAAGCCGAAGAACCCGAGGTGACAACAGTACAAGCCACGGTAGGTGCGACTCGAAAATCTGAAGGTACTTTAAAGGACTTAGCCGACTCTTTCCTTCATCGGATAGCAGCTCGGGAACAAATTCTCCCATATACGGATGTAGTAAGATGGGCAATTGGGGAACTCCCAATCACGTACGTAACCTTCGCACCGTAGATGGAAGAATCTTCGGTTCATTTCAAGCTAATGATTTGAGGCAAATGTATCATTTGCTCCGAGCCGTAGAAGAAGTACAACAAGGCATTTCTGGAGAAATTCCGAAAATGAGAACGAAATCGAATCCGAACCCATTCGGGATTGGAGTGCGTAATCCGGCAACACACAAGCATAAATCTTCCGGTAAGTATTCCGTTGATTCTCTATGTTCTCCTTATTGTTATGATGGGATCATGATGTGTAGATTATGGGGGGTTGCACCACTCCTCTAATTTCACTATAGAAATGGTTCCTTTGATGGAGGCAACGTGTAATAGTGAAATTATGGATTGGGGAACTATACTCGTCCGATAAGTTAGCTACCGCAGCTTCTTGATTTCGAAACAAGACCCGCATTATCGAAAGGCTTATTCCCCCATTCTACTACAGCGCTTATATCCTAGACACCCCGTGTTTTAATTCCGAATTTCCCGTGCTCTACCGGGAGGTGGACTCCACAAGACCCCATGCCCATTCACATATACCATCGAAATTGTGGAAAACCTCCTATAGGCACCATTTATACCAAGTCTCGCAATGACTTCATGTTACCCATTCATTACTCTATTTTTGATAAACTCTGCTCCCAAGATTTCCTACCAAGCGTGGATTGATTTAACTGCATAGGGAGATGGTTTGCGGAGGAAAAAATTTACTTATATAATAATTTTCAGCAGCCCAAGCCAAACCTCATGTTCTTCCTTTGTACATACCCGATAAACCGCCGGCAATGGAGATAGCCTATCGGATTATTTCCGAGGGCGTTACACAAACTCTAAAGAAAAATAAGAAGCGGGTCCGGCCCTCTTTTTCCTCTTAGATGTGGTGTCTACACCTTGCATGATCTCAAACATGCAGAGAAAGAAGCTACAAAGATAAAATCATTAACTCTAGCAACTCTCCCTAATAGGCAATTTGATCCCAACAAAGTTGCCTATAATGCCCTTGAACAGTGCCAAATTGGCAAAGTTTGATCATAAAGAAGATATGTTTGATGACCTCGTTCTCCACGACCCGAGTCGATGTCCCAAGTTAGATCGTGGGCTACGTAATGAAATATCAAGATGAAGGGTTAGTTGAATTCAACGGACTTAGAGAACAGAGGTTGCAAACTCGCCCCCTAGATCCGTTAGCAACAAGCCCGACGAAGTAGGATCAAGCGAGCCCGAACAACGACATACTAAGGAACCTCCGGTTATAACAAAAGAACAGGGAGAAAGTGCAAGAGGAAACCCGTACGAAAGAGCAGAACAGAGCACCATAAAGATAAATGAAGATACTCAAATTGATCCCAAATTGCTCCAGAATGGCAACAATTCGATTCAATTATCAAGAATCCCGAGGGCTCAAAGGAAGCCGAAACATCAAGAGTAGCAGACACACAGGGAGACCATTTCAAAACAAGTTCCAAGTGAAAACCAAACTGCCTACCCGAGCTTCTAAAGGAGTAGAGATAATCCCAAAGGATCCCTCCGATCAAATTATTTTGCAGATAGAAGAAATTCCTCCCTTGGATGTCTTCTATAGCCCGAAACACAAAGCCGTGGTAAAACGACAAAGGAAGAGGAGAGGAACTCGATCAGCCTTCCCTATTCCCTGCAACAAACGGTGACGGGCAATGTAGTTTGGAAGGAGGAATTTTGACCCTCCGACGACCTAACAAAACTATCACAATTTGCCGGAGCCTATTCGGCAAACAACAATAGATAAGGCATCGGAGGTGAGTCTTTTATTAAAAAACAAAAAGACCAGGAGATTTTCTCATTACAAGCGCAACTATCGAAGCACGGCAAAGGCGAGAAAGCAGAAGAACCGCAATTGTCAACACAACAAGCAAACCAATAATCAATTAACTCAACAATTGCAGGGGAGGAGAAGTAGAGGATTGATCGAAGTGCAAATCCGTAAGCGTAAAGAGTTGTCGAGGCATTGGCACAACTCAAGACAACCCAATGAACAAATGTCGAAGATAAAAGATGAGCAGCATTGCTCAACTATCACCCCTAACTTGAGAAAACAAAGAATCTTCCACAGGGTAGCTGAATTCGTGGCAGTAGGCGACTCAAATAAACAAAGCATTATTAACACAGTATAAAGTCGTTATGTCAACAAATCGCCCAGAAGAACCTTTATGTGACTCAACAATATCTCTAAGTGATAAATCGACCGATGCTAGAACAGACTTCGAGTAGGCCGATGAGACATTGACCAATTATCTTGAGTGGCAAGGTACCGAGGAAGGACAATCAGCTAAATTGCCAAAGATCCTAGAATCGCATAAAGAGATATTATTTATGGAATGGAAATCCCAAAGCTAATGAAAGTAGAGAGGGCAGCTTTCCGTGATGCAAATTAACCACAAGTAATTTGGTTGAATTGATTAATGACACTCTCTACTTATCTAACATGATTTCTCAATGTACCCCCTGGGTAAATTGACATCGCTAAAACATTGGAACAATCATGTTACCCAGTAGTCGGAGAAAACTCGGCAGATTAATCGCAGAATTAACAAAGCTTTGACATGGGACACCTATTGGATGTTCTTAGTCAAACCTTACAACCGTAGAGCCGCCCTCAAATGCCTCTCGGATGCAATCGGGTGCATCATTCCCGAAATACAGGATGCCACCTATGATGCCCAACTCAATTCTCGCCTTAACCGACCACCGTAAGTGGAGTCGATGCTTGCAATATGCCACCAGGACTAAAGACGAACATCCTAAGTGATGATTCATGCCGCCGACCGCCAAATTGCCGTGAAGGAGATATTCAAGATTGTTTAATACCAATTAAGTAGGATTTTTTAGTTTCATAGATATTTAGATAAATTAAGTATTTATAGACCTTTTCATTGTTTTTGGAAAGGGTCGTAAGTTTTGTATATGACTTAAAAACCCGAAGTTGCACTACTGTACTTCGTGCATATTCTTTTATGAAACTGGACCAATTATTCTAATTTTGACAAGGAGGCTTTTATGAAAATGTGCACTATTGTCTTTGTGTGAAAGTATTTTTGCGTTGAAAGAAGAATTTCAAATAGCGATTGATATTGGGGAGTGACTCGCAGCTCATATGGTACTATTATCTATGTCCGAATCCATTCTTTTTATATGAAAATTGTTGTTTGATTACTTTTTGCTATTATTGAATATTTAAATGTGTTTTTAACAAAGCAATCTTTATACTTTCCACTCATCGGATGTTTACAGCTTTTCTATTCTTTCAATCATTTACGTATCGTTAATATAAATTAAGATAAGTGTAACAATGTTTTATCAATTACTTCATTCAACTAATTGAATGAAGTAATTATTATTTAAATGAATATCTTTGTTTATTTGAATAGTGTCATCTATATGCCTATTGACAAACATAGATCATCAAACGTTGCACTTAAGAATAGAAGCTTCCCCGGGATATAATAGTCATTTACGTTTTCGCTTATAGATTAAATACTCCATTCATTATCACTTATTATTAAACCAATCACTCATTCACCCCTTTCTATTCTTTATCGGGAAACTGGTCCCATTATATCCAGTCGGAGCCACCATCCCAAACGGAAAAGGAGCTGTTTAAGGTCCGGACCGGGTGGTTATCCCCCAATGTTGTTGCAGCGATTTTCGAGGCATCAACAGGTCCTTACAAGGTGTTGCAAAAGATTGGTACTATGGCATACAAATTGGAGCTTCCTGCTTCTTCGCGAGTGCATCCAGTTTTCCATGTTTTACGCTTAAAGAAGGTTATAGGTGAAAATCTTCCAATTCAAACAATATTGCCAGAACTTGATGAGGAAGGAAAAATCATATTGGAACCTAAAGCGGTCACGAAAAACAAGAACTCGACAGCTATGGAATCGATCAATTTCGTAGTATCTCATCAAGTGGAAGAACTTACCCACCGAAGATTCTACATGGGAGGATGAGAATTTTATATAGAAGCACCCTGTAGCTACTCAAGCGTTGAGGACAACACTTTTTTTGAAGGAGAGGGGGAATGTTAGGTCCCTATATTACTAGTATAGTCCCTTATTTTTTATTAGTGTAACCCCATTATTGTTATTATTGTACCCTTGTAACCCCCCATTTTGTTATTATTCCCGCCCTTAAATTATTATTGTTAGGTCGGCTAGGATTACATTATGGCCCACTAGGATTATATTATGGCCACATGGACTCCTATATATAGAAATGAGGTTTTGTAAATTGTATCATCCAAGAATTGTTCATTTATGTAATGTATTGGAGGTTTCCCCCTCGAAGTGGCTTATTTCTAAGGCGTTGATATCTCTTTTCTTCTATTTTTGGAGTTGGTTACACAACATCCGTCTCTCTAGCTCCGGCTCATCCGTAGATTTGTCGTTGCAAAGGATAAAAGAATCCGGATCTCGTATGGACAGAGTACGTGAGGTGAATTTTCGTGTTTTTTCAGTGGCTGCTAACCATAAACTTCATTTTTTGCCTCTCTATACAGCCTCCTAAGTCGGCTAAAGACAAGGATTGTGGCATATGACCCATCCATCCGCATTGTACCTTGCAGCTTGGCGCCCCCATGACCTTGATAACAACATGCCATACTTAGGTGGCACATCCGCCACTACAACATCCATAACCATACACTTGGTCGGGATCCGGGTTAGATTCACACAAATATCTTTGATTAGGCCAAGGCATTTTTACTCGCTAGAGTCAAATGAATATAAATCCTTATAAGGTCGAGTTATCTCTAGGCCTAGCTTCTCCATAATTACCTTAGGCATAAGGTTGTGTGAAGCCCCGAATCATGCATTGCATTGTGAAGGATTTTGTCATGGATATTAAGGCTAATATAAAAAAGGAGGTACTACCCCTTCCTAAAACTTACCTTCTATCCTTGGACCAAACAAAAGGGGTCTGGTTGATCGTCACTTAAATTGACAAAGTGTCACCGTTTTCTCCTAGATTTAGAGCTTTCAAAATTTGACCTTTATATACATCCCGAGCAGCCAACTCAATGAGAGGAATAGAAATCTTGATTTTGGCTATCTCACTTTCTAAATTGAAAGGAGATTGACTCTTTGAAAGGCTTAATAATGTTCTATTGGCCACCATTTTATTGATGTAATCCGCTTTGCCGATTCTCAATATGTATAATGTTTGAAGTTGTTTTATCGAGAGTATTAGTTGCAATGCTAGTGATGCTAGTTTCTTGACTTTTGTTTATCAGTATTTTTGGTTGTCCTTTCCTTTGTTTTTCCCTGAACTCTCGATTGTTTCTTTGTTACTTTCAGCAATCACTTTAGGAGTTTTCCCTGTGTCTTTTCTTGATGGTAATCTCGTAAGCCTTTGGTTTGGAAGTATCTAAGCTCTTTTTTTCTCCCGATTTCATACTCGTTCTCCGACCTACATGATGGAATTTTCAAACCCTAACCTATAATACTCATATTCTAATCCTTCGTCATCCCAATGTGAGCATGAGGTCCGATTATTTTCCATGGAAAAGGTGTGAATTTGGTTATCTATTTCCACCATGTTAATTTTGGTTCCTTCGTACTCTTCTATTATCCCCCTCGTCTTCATCAAGGAAGCTCTCACGAAATGGGGGGTATGATTTGTTGATCGCAGTCTCTCCGTCTCGTTTGGGGGGATTGTTTCTCCTATAGTTCTAGTTCTGGGTTTTGATTTTGGTTTCTGTTCTAATTACTGATCGTGACAACCATCTTCTCCATCATCTTCTCTAGCCTTTCCACATTTTTTGGTTAGACTCGTCATATTTGGGATCAGATGTGGAAGATGATGTGTCATCCTTGTATGTCACCTTCTTCTCACCCCTCATTCCGGCTCTTTTTTTCAATCAGATTTTCCTCTAGGCTCACCGCCCCTTTTTTTCATATCTTCCAAAGTGTTATAATCTCTCTCCCTAAGCCGATAGGCCACGTTAGCATCAAAGCCTTCAGTGGTATTTTACCAAGGCCATTGCTTGGGGAGGTTTCATGTGTGGAGGAAGAGCGTTGTAAACACCGTTAAACCTTGTAGAATAGTCATGGACACTCTCTCCTATGTTTCTTTTGAGATTCTTGTATTCTGCTAAGATTTGAAGAGGGTTAGCCTTGACTTCCCATTTGTTTATAAAGGTTTGATGCAAGGAAGGAAGGTCATTGATACTATTAGGAGGTAGGCCTTTAAACCATTTCTTCACCTCACCTCCCAAACTCCGAGCGAAGATCCTCATTTTAATGGTTTCATCTTCAATTTCCATGTAGTCAAAGGCATCTTCCCTTCTGTCCACATGATGTTGGGTAGTGGTAGACTCTTTGGCGGTGAAATGAGGGATTTTTTATTGACAATCATTGCATAGTGAAGCCAAAGGCTCGTGGTAACACCAATGGTGCATACCATGCCGCCATGATGATATTCTCGAGGAGGTAAAGGATTGGTTTGAGCAACGTGGTATATGGATGGCAGTGAATGCTAGGACCCACGGCAAACTGTTGAGCGGATCCGGGGGTGAGAGAGACCCAAGTTTTGGATAAAAGTGGGGTTTCTCTCGTCCCCTAATTTGTTTACCACCGTGAGATGGTGAACTTGGAGGCTCTAAGTCAGTCCCCGTTAATAGCATTGAATGACCGTGTTCTTGGTAACTCGGCTTGGTAAATCAAAGTCAAAATGAGTGTCTAACGTAGTTGGAAAGTTTTCGTGGGGCTGAATTAGCTCTATTAATGTTTCTGGAAATAGTTGATTTTCTCGGGGTGGGAGATTTTATAAGAATGTTCTCTAGGTTGTCAATTATTTCGGGTGGGTTTGGGTTAGGATAAGCTCTTGTGTAGACTATTCTAGAATCCAGTATTTTTGTCTCTTAACAAAGAAGCTTTACCCTATGTGTTTCTTCTAATATGGATGATGTTGTAATGAAATCTAGTCTCCCAAAGGAGTCTTTATATAAACAAGATAATCGACCTGGCCCTACCGATCACCACTAGAGTCTTTAATCATTAAGGGACTCGTGGAGTCACCAGGTGGAAGGTTTAGGATGTTTCAAGGATGTTTATCGTCCACCGCAAGTGTTTTAACTTCCAAAATTAGGCTAGAATGGTATTTTTCCCCTAGCGGAGTTGCCATTATGTTGGGGGTTCCAGTAGTTTTGGCCAGATTGGCAAGACCAAAAGACTAGACAACATCAAAACCACTTTGGGATCCCGTGATCTAGCCCTCCCGAATCCGAGAGAAGGATCTCTCTCGTAAATACAAAGAATGATATATATATTTGAAGCTCAAAATGAGTTATTAGGGTCGGGTATGAAGCACAAGGGGGGGTTTTTAAATGATTTGGTTGGTTGGATTGGTTGGAGATCATTAATTGAGAAGGTTATGGGATGAAGGAACAAAGCGGAAAGATGTTTCGGCAAAAGAAGATAGGTCAAGAAAGTATCAATCCATTGGGCTATAGAGTCATGAGAGGGGATTACTTGCATAACAGCTAACCAAGGTTTCGATAGGGCAAGTCATCTATACTAAAGGATCTTGTAGATAGATGGTGAAATGGAACAATAAGGAGAGAAGGTGAAAGAAAGAAAGATAATTGATTTCTTCCTGGAGATCGAGTCAGATATCATTTAAATCCAGTACTCGCTTTGACATACTCTCAAGGAAAAAAAAAGTTAAGATTTAACACAAAGCAAGGCCTAAGATCGTAGAAGGGCTTCTAACCTTCAATGCTTTGACACTAGCTCAAGGGATCTTAGTAAGGCCAAACTCGTTGGAAAAGGACCCCAATGGATAGGGCTTACACTAAATCCCCGGTATCCCAATTCTTCCAGCTTAAACCCAACCAGAACATTTAAGCAACAAATCCCAAATTAGAACATCAAGTAAGCATGGGCTAGACCAACATCTTTGACTAGTTGAATTACATGAATTTGCTCTTAGATTCACTATCAGCAGAAAACATCAAAGATAGGAAGAGAAGTGGGCATTAAGGTACCATGCAGGGGTATGTCCTAAGCCTCGATTTAAAGATTCTTATCGAGAGAATGATGAACAACATGATAAAAATGAAATAAAACAATTGTAGTGAGAAAAAAATCACCCGTAATATAAACCAAGATCCCGTGAAATTTTCTTGTTCAATTGATGTGCAAAACCAATCACATACTCCGAGCTCAATGGATTTTTACAATCCAAACTTTCTCCTCCCAACCTACTAAATTACAAAATACTCGACTACTTCCCCCCAATAACTATCCTAACGATCGAATGAATCCCTACAACTAATCAACAACCCCTTTACAATATGTTCTTCGAGAGTTCTTATAGGAGAATGAAATAGAAGTAGTGGTAGATGTACATTTAATTGATTCATTAAGACAGAGTGGAGGAAGTGTTTCGTGCCCACTCGCTTAATGGTTCCGTGTTGACATATTGGTACTTTTAGGCTGGTATGGAAGTCTCTCGTCTTTTCCTTCTTGAATAAGTAATGTGGACGTAAGATCCGCAGGTCTTCCATGCTTCCATAACTATTGTCCCGATAGTCTTTAAGAAGTTTTTTTTCAATGTAAAAAACCTTTAAGGGTTCGATGAGGCATGGAGAATACTTTAGGCGGTGTGTCCTTTCCGGAAAAAATACGTCTCGCCGATGCTAAAACACCGATATTGACTTATTAGTGCGCTTTAGTCTTCAAACTACGCCTTTATCCTTTGAACACGGGATTAGAGCATTAAATCTTCAATAAAAGGCTTTAACCCCTTAAATCCACCTCCGATACACTTTGTCGTTGCTCGTGATGGTTTCTCTCTACGTCCCGAGTCACTTTAATCGTGACTACAGAGACAGAGTGAATTCATCGCTCTGTGATCCTTGCACGATACAATAAACAATATTACAAAATCCAGGGGAGTGGCTAAAAAAATGTTGTGGAAGCCCGAGTAATGGTGGCTGAAATTGTGAATGCGAGTGAAACGGGTGAAAAACATTGCAGTAATGGTGCAAGAATGACTCGATGAAGCTTTGGTGCAAAGAGGATAGCGTACCATTCGATTAGATAGGGCAATAGCAATCAACGGTCGGGATTGGTGGATGGAGGTGTTAATAGTGGGATAAGGCAGAGGAGAATAACTTTAGTGTTAAACATAAAGTTTAGCGCCGGGGTGAAATACAAAGGAAATCAATGAAAATGAATGGAAGTCGTGCACCTATGATGGTGGGACCCTAGCAAAGCTGAGGGTGATTACATGTGCACCATTGGATCTCAGGGAGGAGATCAACAGTGGGGATCGAATGCAGGAATATATAAGGGAGGGGTGGTTTCTGGAGGAAAAAAACTGATGTCAAACGGCTTTTGGGCGGTTTTGAGAAATATCCAAAACAAAGCGATATGATCCGTTGTATGACACGTGGCCAAAAAAAACCACTCATATCGCATAATTTTAAAACATTAACACTCGAACTCGTAATTTACGCGATATGCGTTCTCAACCGTCGATGGAGGGCGTAAGATCTAACAGATGGGAGGTTAGCGCGCGATACGGAGAGATGCGTGGGTGAAGTGGGCCATCGGGTTCACTATGAACCGTTGGATTATGTGGATGGACAAATCCCGTATTAAAAGAGGAGCAGGGAGGAAAAAGGGTCGGTGAACCGGGTGGAAGAATGGAGGACCGTTGGATCTCAAGAGATCAACGGTGGAGATCTAATCGCAACGGAGCAAGGCAGGGGGCCAAAACTCCCGAATTTTAATCTCGCGATTACACCGCAGCCATTGGATCGGCGAGGAATCAATGGTTCAGATTTGATCGTAGGGGGAATGACAGAGGATAAACGAGGTGGAACGCGATACAATCTTGGTCATTGGTTCTTGTGGATTCAACGTCCGAGATTGAATCGGAGGATCACCATCGGAGGGGGAATAAGGATGGTACGTTAAGACTTTTTTGCGATGCGATTAAGCACTCACTCGTCCGATCCGGAATCGGATCGACAATGAATATTCAATCGGAGGATTGATGAAGGGTTGCGGTGCGAGAGTGATGCGATTAGCGCTGGTCGTTTCGGATATATATAGATCAACGATCGAGATTGCAACACAAGCCTACAAAACAAATCCCAATCGCATCGTGATTTTCATTTAACAAAGAAAAAGCACTCATAACCAATCCTCGATTGCGATTAGCCTCCGAAAGGCCTAGCGCCTAGTCTTGGTGCCTAGTTATATGCAGTAAAAAGGGTTAGGGGCTTAGTCAAAGTGGGGTTAAAGCCTCGTTATATGGAAAAAAAGTGGGTTTTTTTGGCCTAAAAACAACTGCTTTTTAAAGGCTAGACAGAGGTTCCGTAGAGGGGCAAAGAAGGGTTTAAAATCAAGTGAAGGGATTTCACATGGTTTAAGACGAGGAATTTGATGGTTTAGAAAACTTAGGAAGGGATTTTTAGGGTTAAAGGGGGAAATTTTGAGGAAGGGAAAAAAGGGGGTTAAAATGGGAAATTTGCAGGGGATACAAAGGAGTAGATGTAGGCTTTTTTCCGAGCAAATTTTTTCCATAAACAATGAGGCTTTCTTGATGGAAACAACAGTGAAGAGTTTTTTCAAAGGAAAAAGACAGAAGGAGGCTTCAAGAGTGATATGTTTTCATAGGAAATGTATCTCTTGAAGACTCAAAAAACAAATTTAGCCACCTGTTTACACCGTCAAAAATTTATAGGTGTTTAACGTAACATATGTATAACTTTTATTTTCTTTAATTAAATTATCTCTTTTTATATACTCCTCGTTTTGGTTCTTGTATAATATACTTAAAATTTTAACATATGTAGATATTGTTATTACTTTTTAATTATTCATTTAATGTGAAAGATATCTGGTTTAATATTTTTTTTCATAACTAGAAAGATATGTAATAGATTAGAAAAACAAAATTTTTTTGAAATATCATGCCATCTTGAAGTTTTCACTCAAACAAAATTCGTGAGGCTTGGAATTGAAATGATATCGCTTATAACTTTTATTTATTTATTTATTTTAATTTTCAAAGATTGAAATGATTCATCTACATGATCAATACCATGTTGACCAAAATGATCAGTAGTGATATTATGTATGTAAATTTATTATGCCCATCAACTTGGAATCATGTGAATGTTTCAATGGAGAAACTCTTCCATTACTTGTAACTGATACTTGCCATAATGTAGCCAAGCACAAAAAAAAGCTACCATAGTCTTACTGTACACAATGAATTAAAATTTTTGGATGTAACTATTAGATACTTCAATTGTGTTAATACATTTGATACTAATTAAATATATTTATGGTAATTGGATTTAAGCATAAGAAAATGGTCAAAATGTTCTCTTTCGTAATAAAATCAAACTCTTCCCAGGATACTCACCACATGCAATATATAACCTTTCTAAATAAAGGAGGATATTTTTTTTTTTTGCACCATTTCATATTTTATGGTGCTTTGCACCATATACAATTTTATTATAATAATAATAATAAATGTATTTTTTTGCACTATTTTTTATTTTATGGTGCTTTGCACCATATACAATTTATTATTATTATAATAATTTTGATATTTTTATGATGAATTTTTAACTTTTGTAAAATTAGTTTTGGTGCTTTGCATCACAATATCTTGATCCAGGTCATATTAGTTTTTGGTGGTTTGCACCATACACCATGGAATGCCACATATGCATTTAACACCAAATTTAACATTTTTTATTAACTCCACTTTTGCACTAGAAAACATAGCACCACTTTCTTATCTCCACAATATCACCACTTTTGCACCACTATTTGAAAAGTAAAGATTTCTCAAATCCTTTACAAATTGTGGTGTTAATGTGTGGCTAAATGACCCTTCTTCTTGTAGTGTATGAATTTCAATTCCATCCAATTATTTATATTTTAATAATATTGATGAATCTCAAAATGATTTTCACGTTTTTTTAATCCTTGTAGATATTTAATCTAGATTTTAAATGCAAAAGTATATTGAGCCTATTTCTTACAGAGAAATAAGAATGATTGGAATTAACTATAATAACATCTAAAAAAATTAAATAATTTCCAAATTAAAACACTAATACTTTAAAATTTATGAACAAGGAACTGAAATCTAATCCAGTGAAAGAGTGAATCAATCACATTATTTACCATGTATATTGACAGATAGACAAAATAACACACATGTTGATATTGTCTACCTAAAAAATTTTAATTGTTTTTAAATACATAATTTTTATTATAAATTTTTATAAACATTATGATCAATAAATTTAAATATTTAAGATCTATTTTAATTACTTATGACGTAGTTATGTTGTCTTTTTTTATTATTTAAATTGTAGCTTTGAATATTGTAATCTAATTAATAGATGAAATGGTATATTTACAATATACTATTTAAATGAAATGATACTTGTGTTATGAAAAAATAATTTTTTTTTATTAGTTAAAATGCTTTGTATTTGTAATCTCAATTGTAATAAACTTTTTGCAGACAATTACCCTTTATTTGGAAAAAAAATAGCCATCAGATTATTGACCTTGACTTGGTTCTCTCTACATTGTGGTGGTTGGTTATAACAATGACATCATTTGTTTGTGTTGGTTATAAACTAGCAATTGCACCATATGTTGCAAAGGAAATGTTGTAAAGAAATAACATAGGAAAGAGTAGTATAGAGGAAATGCTCTCACATTGCTCTCACATGAATCATTCAAATAGCTACAACTACAAAGAGTGAACAACAAGATTGGGCTATTTCAACTACATATGTTAATATCATTTTTAGTTATTTTGGTTAGAAATACATAGAATATCATTTTTAGATAAGTATCATTTCTTTGGTCCTAAATTAAGTAGCAAGTTGGGAGAGCACTTAATTAAACTTTTTAATTAAATATTAAATAAAACTTAAAAAATATAATTAAAAAAACAAAACATACAACTTTTAAACTAACAAAAATATATTCTAAAATGAAAAAAGATGTATAATATATATACAAAAATGTATGCTCTTAAAAGTATTCTCTTGCTTATAAAAATATTTATTTTGAATTAATATTAGTGAAATCTCCAAGATTTAGATGATCAAAATGATTTTAGTGATGATCTTAATTGATCTGAGAGGCAGTATTCATGTTAGTATAAATGGTTTCACATTGAATTCATTAGTGCAATTAATTCAAAAATTTATTGATAATTTTGGACCATTTTCTATATTTTTTTCCTTAAATAAAAATATCTACAACATTAATTTTCTTCATGAATAATAGCATTCCTTATATAATATTCTTCTTGATATTCTAATTTTCTTTACCATTACTAACCATGTAAATCTTTGTGAAGTTTTACCATTTTGTTATACCCATTCTAAAACCCTTCAAGTTAAATTGTTTATGGCATTTGTGACCAAAAAAACAAATATAGAATATTTTTCACAATTTTTTTATTGCCTTAACTAATTACTAACCTAAAATTAAACTATTATATGGCATTAGAAAAAAATAAATTATTATATGACATTTCTTGAAAGCATAAGATAAAATAAAAAAAAATAAGTCATGTTATATAAATTAAGATAAAAATAAGAAAATAAAATATTTTGCCTAGATCAATTAAGATAAAATATTGTTATATTATGTAAACATCTTGACTAAATAAATTAAGATAAAATAAAAAATAAAATATTTTGACTAAATCAAGTAAGATAAAATAAAAAAGTAAAATATTTTGACTAGGTCAATTAAGATAAAAAAAAAAAGAGCAAAACTAATAATTTCCCATTAATTGGATTCCCTAAGTCTCCTAAGTGTCTAGCTTTTGATAAGTCTGGCTTTCTTGAAAGCATGCCTTTGCTAGTTTGGCTTTCTTGAAAGCATGGCTTTCATAAGTCTCATAAGTATGGCTTTCTTGAAAGCATAATATAAAATAAAAAAAAAGTCATGTTATATTATGTAAACATTTTGACTAGATAAATTAAGATAAAATAAAAAATAAAATATTTTGAATAGAGCAATTAAGATAAAATAAAAAATAAATATTTTGACTAGGTCAATTAAGATAAAATAAAAAAGTAAAACTAATAATTTACCATTGATTGGATTCCCTAAGTCTCCTAAGTGTCTAGATTTCATAAGTGTGCCTTTCTTGAAAACATGGCTTTCATAAGTGTGGCTTTAATTTGCCATTAATTGTTTTCATAAGTGTGGCTTTCATAAGGCTTTCCTATCTTTACTATTAATTGTTTAAGTCCATAGTAGTATTTAGCTTTAATATTTTTAATAATTAATTCATTTTTTTCATAATAACTAATTTCCTCCCATTCTATTTTTTTTGTAAGTTATGGAGGGAATATTCACATTAATCAATAGAAATATAGTTACAATGATGAGCCTACATGGCGATTATCCATGGACCTGCACAGTTCTGAAAGGATCCCTCACCCAGGGAGAAGGATAACACGGGAAGAGAAGCTAGGTGGGGAGAACAAAAAACCCTGTCTTTAGCAAAATTTGAGCACGTAGGCTCAAGACAGCAAAAAGCGAGCTCACAAGCTCTAAACAAACAGAAAGGGAAAAAAAAAACATTACAGAGAGAGCAACAGGAGTTACAGATCAGGAGGAGCCCCAAATTCATCCGCTTCAGAGCCATCCACGTCAATGTATATCGGACGCTCGGGAGTGCCGGCCAACCCAATAGTGGGGAAGCGGCTGGAAGGACCCGCATCCTGAGGGGAAATCTTAGAAGGGCCAGCCTTCGTTTTGACCGTCGCACTCTGATGAAGCCTAGAGCGGTTCTTCAGAAGATCATAATGCGAGGATGTGCTCTCCACAAAGCGGAGGTGATGCACCGTGCGGACGAAAGTCTCAAATTTTTTAGAGAGGGCCTGAATCTTCTTCTCCAGATTCCTACTAATATTGTTCTACTCCTGCAGAGCGAGAGAAAGGAGATTTTTAGTGTTCCAATGCAGATTAATCACTCTCGTGAAGAGGTTCTCCCTGCTTCAAGTTAGCCGAGGGTGCGGAATCCACTAAAAATCTTCATCGACTGCTTCCGTCGGGGTGGCTTGACGCCACTCCACCACCGCAGCATCCAAATCTACGAAAAAATCCTGCAAAGGATCCGAGGCGACTTCCAGAAAATTCTGTGCCGCATTGCGCGCCTGGACCTCAGCCCAGGTCATGGGAGTTCTAGCAGGGTTATCCCAATTGGAAGTGTGGCTTTTCCTGGGAGGATGAGGGGAAGGGGGGTGCCTATGATGAGGAGCCATGGTAGAGGCGATGAAAAAAGAAAAAAGGAACAACAGCAGGGAAACAAGGGGAATCGGAGCAGAAGAGAAGGGGAAAAGACAACGCCAGCCGGAAGCAGAATGAGGAGGATGCATGCAGGGGGTGGGATAAATAGAGTGAGATAAAAGCTGAGGGTAATATGAGTAGAAACAGACCACCGTCCTAGGACTAGAGCGCATGGGAGGCCAGTGAATAATATCATGCGAATTCATTGCGGAGTGAAGGATGGAAGACTCGCCAAATCTGATCTTAGATCGCCTCCCTGTGAGATCGCACGTTGGGGTCATTGATCGACACATGGATTAGTACATAAATGCTGTGAATATCAGAATTCGGCGGTGGGGGGTGGGCACCAACCTTGTTCAAATAATTCCTGCTGATTTCTTCACAATTTTCCCTTATGTCATCGTCCTCGAGGGAGGTCTAGTCCTTACACACAAGTCTCTCATGCGAGATGACCCCCCGGTTGGCTAGGTAATCGGCCAAACTATTAGCCTTCCTTCTGACCGCATGGAAGGAGATCCCTTTCACCACGTTAATGTTGTCACTGATACGCTGGAGTAGCAGGTTAATGCGCCAGCCCTTAGAGATTTTCTCCAATTTTCTGCCCTGCTAAATTTTCCTACAGGCTTGGGTAGCGATGTGAGAATCACCCTCCACCAGAAGAGGCCAGAAGTTGTTCTGCTTAGCTATTTTGAGACCATAGGCCTAAGCCTGAAATTCAGCCACATTATTGGTGTTACGACCTAAGTTGCCATAATAAATTCATTTGATGATGCCCTGAGCGTTTCGAAACACTCCACCAAATCCAGCCAATCCCGGGTTGTGCTTGGAGGCCCCATCATAATTTAGCTTTAGGAGAGGAGGATTGGGAGGAGACCAGACATTTAGAGGCGAAGGGGAAATCGAAGAAAAGAAGGAAGAGAAGGCACTGCAAGGAACCGGAAGATCAAGGAGAGTTAAAATCCTTATATCCTCAGCAGAAGGCGGGTTGGGGGCGTCCAGAAGCTTTGCAATTGAGGCCGATTCCCTCATGATGCCCTTAATGCTAAATATACTCTGCTCTTCCGAGGAAGCCACATTCCTAAAGATCCTTGAGTTACACACCTTCCATAAAGCCCAACATATGATGCCTGGAAGAAGAGTCCAGGCAAGATTTAAAAGAGGTTAGCTGGAGAAGTCGGAGCTCTAATTATCCAGGGTAGTATGGATGGAAAGAATATCTCGTTCTGAGACCTTGAAGACTAAAAGGAACCAAGACCAAATTTTCGAGGAAAAAGGGAAAGTGTTGAAAATATGGTTAATCGATTCATTATCCGACATTCAAAGACTGCAAACTGAGGGGCCTTGAAAGCCTGTTATTTGAAGGTTGTCCCAAGTAAGAGTTTTTGTGTGCGTCAATAACCAGATAAAGAGGATGATCTTTGGCCAGTGCTTTCGATTCCATAATCTTTTCCATTTATTGTCCTCTTGCATATAAGTCAAGTGTTGTAAATGGTTATAGGATTATTTTATGCTGAAGGTACCTATTGATTTGTCTCCCCATCTTAGAATGTCAGGGCCTTCCTCTTTTTGAATCTGCCTCTTGCTAAACTCTAGCAATAGAGTGTTAAAATAATGTTGGAGCTGAACTGGGAGGAGGTCACTGAGATTCTCCCCACTCCCTCCAGCCAACATAATTTTCATTCTTCCAGTAGTCCCTGACTTTCTTTTTGTTTTGTTCCTCCAAGTACTCTTTTAGGGTTATGTATTGTTCTGTATCCAATCTGGGGTTCTACTCCCACACATCCTCCCAGAAAAGAGCTTGCTGACCATTGCCTATTTCCCAAAATCAATGTTGTTGAATTAGCCATCCATTTTCCGAGGCCTTATTCCACATTGGTGATCCTTTGATATGCCAAGAGAGCCTGACGAGAGAGTCCCATGGAGTCGTGGGGGCATATTTAGCCTTCCAGAGCCGAGCCCAGTTGGTCGAAGCGCTTGTTAACCATCTCCACCAAGTTTTGGCTCCTAAGGCTTTGCCTAGGAGAGCAGGGTCTCTAAGACCAAGAACCCCCCACACTCCTTGGGAAGCACACTTTTTCCCACATGACCAGAGCCCATTTGCCTTTGTTAGCTTTACCTTTCCAAAGGAAATCCCTTTGAATATTTCTGATTTGGTTGGATACCAAATTTGGAGCAACTATTGCCGAAAAAAGATAGATTGGCATGGCTTGGAGGACAGACTTGACAAGGATGAGTCTTCCAGCGAGATTAAGAGCCCTTAAGGTCCAATTGGAAGTCTTCTTTTTGAGTTTGGAGATGAGAGATTACTAGTTTGAAAAGGCAAGGGGCTTATCGGTAATGGGAACACCCAGATACTTGGAAGGGAAAGAGCTCCGTTGAAAACCCAAGACCCAAGAAATATGCATTTGAATGGCAGTGGGGGTGTTTAAGAAAAATATTTTAGATTTCGAGTGATTGACATCCAAACCAGAGGCTAAAGCAAAGTCATTAAGGATTTTCTGAATGGCTAGGGCTTCTTTAAGCGACGGACATCCCATAAGGAGAGTGTCATCGACAAATTGCTGATGGGTTGCAGGTGGAAGCTGAGGAAAGAGTTCAAGACTAGAGATTCTGCCCTCAGCCAAAGCAGTAGTGATAGATCTACCTAAGGCCTCCGCCAAGATGATAAAAAGGAAGGGAGAGAGGGGGTATCCCTGTCTAATACCATGAGAGGGATTAATGATAGGAGTGGGAGAGCCATTTAGAAGAATAGAGAAAAAGGCTCTAGAGACTAGGGCCATAATCCAAGCAATGATTTCTTTGTTGAATCCAAACACCGAAAGCATCTATCGGATGTAATTCCAGTTTATTTTATCGAAGGCCTTTGACATATCTAATTGGATTAACATCCCGGTTTCCTTTGATCTTTGAGAGAATGGATGATAGCCTGAGACAGGATGATGCTGTCCAGAATTTTCCTTCCCTCAACATAGCCTATTTGATTGATCGAGATAAGGAGAGGCAGAAGAGACTTTAACCTATTGGCAATGATTTTGGAAATGATTTTATATATTACATTGCAGAGGGCAATAGGTCTGAACTGATCTGGTTTGTTGGCACAATCCAATTTGGGGATGAGAGTCAGGAAGGTGGCATTAAGTGAAGGGCAGATTGTTTTCCTCATCCTCGACTCCTCCACCAAATCATACACTGAATGCTTAATGGTATCCCAGCAAGCCTTGGAGAAGTTGATGGTGAATCCATCAGGGCCTGGAGCTTTTCCTTTTGGCATAGCTTGTACTGCCTCCTCCATCTCCTCCATAGTGATCTCCTTTAACATCATCTGATTATGTTCCTTGGTTAAGATTCTAGGAATGTGCTTTGTATTTTTTTTTATATGATCTTAATTATTGTGATTACTCTCCGTGAGAGTATTTGAGAAAAAATTGTGTAGCTCTTCCTCAATTTGCTGTTGAGTGTCCGCCATCTGCCCCTATTCTGTCATGAGGTTGAGGATTCTATTAACCTTCCGATGTTGTATCATTGATTTGTGGAAAAAGGAAGTATTGTGCTCCCCCTCTTTGAGCCATTGTATACGCGATTTCTGCCTCCATAAAATATCTTCTTGAGTAGCCCATTGGTCCCATTCTTGCTGAAGCTCTGATTCTATTTTATTTGTCTCCTCGGTTAAACCATGTTGAATGATGGTTTGTTGGAGGGCCTTCAGCTTGTTTTCTATGACTTTTTCTCGCTGGTGATATCCCCAAAAGTTTCTCTATTCCACCAAACTTGAGTTTTTGATGGAAGGTCTTCATCTTGCTATTTTTTGGGGGAAGATCTGAAGACCACCATTCTTTTATTTGGTCTTGAAAATCTGAGTGGGTCAGCCAGAAGGCTTCAAACCTGAAGGGAGTGTTTTTGGGTCTTAAGGAGAACTAAAAATATAGTACAACTAGCCAATGATCTGATCCCACCTATGGAGCAATGGAAGCCTCTGTTTCCAGAGAAGAAAGATAGAGCTCTTCAAAGAGAAGAAATCTATCCAAATGAGAGGCAATCTGGCGATCCCCTCCTCTCCGATTTTTCCAAGTGTGAACCCCATTTTTTGTGGGGATGTCAATGAGCTTCATATCTTCAATTAGGCTTTGGAAAGCATCGTATTCTAAGTCCAGGCAGCGAATACCACCTCTTTTCTCCTCCAGATTCAAAATCATATTGAAGTCCCCTACTAGAATATTCATCTGGAATTTGAATGAGTGTAGGAAGAGTTTCAGTTGGGTGATCCAGGCAAGTCTTCTTTAACCGAGTGGGGACCATAAACATTTGTGATACATAGTTTCTCTTTAGTGCCAATGACCTGAAGAATGGTTGTTAGGGCATACTTGGAATCAAAAGAATCTATAAAATGTAGCCTGGAATCCTTCCAAAAGGTGGCAATGCCACCTGCAGTGCCATGAGCAGCAACGACCATATGGCTATACTGTTTTCTGAAGCAAGTCTGTTGTACTAATTGCATATCATCCAAACTACTTTTTGTCTCTTGCAGCAAGAGAATATCTGCTTTTCCGGAGATAACTTTTGATTTGAGTATCCTACGTTTTGAGGGACTATTGAGTCCTCTAATGTTCCATGTTGTACAATTCATGAAAATATTATGAGAGAAAGTGAGAGCCTTTACCTTGCCAGCGTTAATGAGGGATAACCCTAGTTCGGTGAGGTGCTGATTTTCGGTTTTTCTTCCCTTTCTCTTCTATTGCGCTTTGGTTATATGAGTGTTGAACTTGAGATTAGCCTTGAGTCCTCCACCTGAGTGCTTCCCACCTTTGCTTTGATTTTCTCTTTGCTTTTGGAAAGTCTGCTGCAGATTGTATGCTTCTTCAATCTTCTTGAGCTAGTCCTCTGGAATTTCTTCAAAACCTTTGGCAGTCCATTCCTTTCATAGTTTTTGTAGATCCATTCCTCCCAGTATCTCTTCCAATTCCTTGTCCTCCGAGGTAGGTAGGTCCTATGAAAATTCCATGTCAATAACCTCCAGAGTGACATGTTCCTACGAAGCTAGATTAGTGTTGTTTTCCATATCTATGTCCAGGTCTTTGTTCTTTTCAGAAGTCTGTTCTGCACCTTTGCTTGGTTGTCCCTTTTCCATAGTTGTAGAAGTGAGGATTTCATATCTGTTGTGTGTGGTCTGTTTGGGTTCTTCCTTTCCCACTGGTTGCCTACGCTGCTACTTATTTTTGTGATGAAATTTGGTGAAGCCCTGTTCCTCTTAAGCATCTGAAGTATCCTCTTTTATAGGTGGCTTGTTCTGAGGGCAGTCTCTAAATAAGTGACCATGTTCATGGCATTTCCTACATCGGAATGGGATGTGCTCATAATCCACCGGTTGAAGCCATGCTTCATCTCTAAAGTTTAGGCTGATGGCTTCGGGAAAAGCTCCTAAAACATTTATGTAGGCACATATTCTAGCGTAAGAGATGTAGTGGCCGTTGCGAGTGCCTTATGACATTTTGATGTATTCCCTTAGGCCATTCCCAATAGCTTGAAGCACCGATGGTGCCCAGTAGTCTGTTGGAAGCGAGTATAGTCTAATCCAGACCAGGACTCTTGTGAAATCTTCTTTTTCAAGCATGAATATTTCCTTCCAAAATGTCAGGTAAAGGCCAGCAGAGTTGAAAAAGTATGGCCCTCCCTCAAAGATGCGATCCTTGTCTTCCAACAAGGCGAACACCACTGTGAAGAAGCCCTTCGAGCTGAGCTACAGTTCAAGGGCCCCTTTTGGGTTCCACTTAGCCTGTATCCAACCTTTCAGAGCTCTTTTCGAAGGCCAGATCCCCATAAACTTACATATAACTGCATGTTATTTCATATAATCTCTATATACCTTTATATCCGGTTCTTGAATTATTATATTGGTAATTTTAGCAGTCTTCGGGTGACAAAATTTTGCTGTCTGTCCTTTGTCCTGGTCCGCTTTAGTAACCCCCGAGTTGGGGTCCTTTGGGTGCCTTGTCGTGAGTGGGATTCCAGCTGAAGTTCCCGCTTTCTGAATTATTTCTTTGTTAGGGCTCAGGAGCCTGGCATCAACACTATTAACCTGAGCCTGTACACTGGTGAAAATAGGCTAATCTGATCTTGGACCCGCAAAAGAGGCAGTAAGTCAGGTAAAAAAGGAAGAGCCAGGGGCATGGGAGGAGCCCAACACCTGCTCCTTGAAGAAAGGTCTACCCTTCGTGACCATCGGCTCCATGTCAGGCTCGCTCAGAGAGCGCCCCGTGGAGAGCAGAGGGAGGCCAACTGTAGGGGTAGACCCCGCAGAAGCCCGCAACGTCGCCAGAGAAAGTTAGGGTTAGGTTGATTGCAGAGTTGCAGAGCATTTTTTATTGATGCAATTGTTCCTCCCATTCTATTTATTATCCTCACCCTCCTATTTACATTACTTTAAAGCTTTTAAAAATTTAAATTATGTATTTATCTAAAAATATTTATTTATAAGTGATAAATTCATTGATTTGTGTAGATTTTTATTAAATTATCAATCCAAATTTTAAGAGATATTAAGGATAAAATTTCTTAGAAAGAGACAAAAAGTAGCATGCATCGAAAATAAAGAATGTCTTACTAACATTGAAGTTGAACCCCACAACTGAAAACATTCCACTCAGATGACTATAAGCTGATTGTTTTATTAAAAGAAAAAACTAAAATGATATAAATATTAATTTAATATTTCTGAATTTTAAAATTCTCTCGTACTGAGAACTATAAACATCCCAGAAGAATTATGGACAAAATTTCCAGAGCTTGGTAAAACTTCTAACCCTTCAAATTTTGGGGATCTTTCTCCATGGACTCTATAATTTGTTGACTGGCCATTGCAATCAATAAGGCCTTCAACTTCACCAAACAAGCATAACATATATATTCCAGTTGCCAATAAAACTGTTAAACCTGCTTGACACCTAAAGTCAGCTGAAAATGAGGAATTTCAACATAAAATCGTCAGATTGTAACCATTCATTCCTCATTTAAATTTTTTACAACTAAGAGTATGAAAACAATATAGGAGTCTCCGGTTCGGTATAAAAGATGGCCAGTAGACACCAAGCCAACTTCTACAAAAAGAGAGAGGTTTCACGCTCAGTGGACAACAACCTTGCAAATGAGAGAGAATACTTTGATCTATCAAATGAGAATAGTATTGAATTTTACTTTGGTAAATTGAACTTCCACCTTATGAATGATTGAGTCAATGTCGAAAATCAGTAAACTTATTTTTATTAAAGTTGATACTTTGATCTATCAAATGAAAATAGCATTGAATTTTACTTTGGTAAAGTGAACTGATTCGGCCAATGTAGTAAAATTCCACCTTACAAATGCTTGAGTGAATCCAGTGAACCCAATGATAACTAAGTGAGTGGGTATTATGACTGTATGATACTATTCATTTGTTCTTTATTATCTTGCAAAGACATTGTTTTCTTATTAACTAAATATTTATTCTTTTAATTTTAAAAATACATGTGTTAACTTCATGTTGAACATGGATGGAATCACACATAGCCTTCATACTAGGTTGTAGAAAGTGTCTTTCAAGTCAAAAATCAATTATGTACTTGGAAATATCTAAGTCACTAGTAAAAGTTTCATAAATAAAAACTTATAAAAACTTAAGTAGTTGTTGTTCTTAGAAGTTAAAGGTTCCCTCAAATCGTAGAAAAAGTCAAGCTTTTGGAATCATATTTGACTTCCTTATCTCCATCTATAATAGTATTTTTTTTTTTTTTTATTAAAACATTATGATTTGATTTATTTGGAAGATAAATTCTCTAGACTATGAACATGCATTTACTTTTAAGAAATGGTGGTCACAAGTTGTTGATATATTTACTTTTAAGCATTTACAAGTTGTTGATAGGCTAAGCCAAGCTTCTTCTTTCTTTTTTTACATAATTTAAATTGTAAAAGATTATTAAGCCATATATAATAAAGTTGAAAAAAATTAAAATAATTCAAAAAAATTAATAATAATATAAAAATATGTATATATGAATGTAAGATATTGTACTTATGCAACTTGAATAGAAAATAACACATTTCCATAGAAAATAGCACATCCCATTACAGGTAGAGGAAAATAGCACATTTCAATAGAAAATAGCACATCCCATTACAGGTAGAGGAGCTGTTGGGGGAGGTCTTTTCTTATAAGTATCTTGACATCGTTTTGTGAAGCAAATTGATATATCTAAAATTGTTAAAATAGTAATAAATGCAATTACAAAATAAGTTTCATTCACTTGAATCATTTGTTAAATCATATTGTCTTCTTAAGAGACATTATTCTTGTCCTCTTATCATATTCTAGTTAGACGTTACACTCGTTACTTTGTATTGTTATTTCTATATTTCAGTGATGTAATAATCCTATGTTTTTAAACAATTCTTGCCAACCTTGTTATAGGCTACCAAGATTCACATATAAGGTTTCATATTATTAAAAAAAATCTAATTTTGTTTTAGGCTATGCAAACTTACATATATAGCTTTTTATTATTGAAAGTGTGTAATTTAGTTTATTTCTTATATAGTGTGAAAATTTATCATAATTTAGTTGATAGTCATTAAAACATATTTTCTTTCATAAGAAATCAGAAAGTACAATCTCATGGTTGCATAACATCTCACTTGATAAGTTAAAAAATTAAGGTGAGAAAAAACGCAGATATAGCAGATATATCTCTTAGCGTATCTCTTAACATATATCTCTTAGCATACCTCTTAGTAGATATCTCTTAGACCTTAAACATAGCTTGAAACTTAATTAAATCTTATTTGAATATGATCAAATAAATTAAAAGAAAAAATGCACAACTCATGACCATTAGACACCAATGAGATGGAAAATACTTAACATCTAGTAGTATAACTTCCTTCGATAACATATCTTCCATAATATTATTTTCTCACATTGCTCATGTAGCTAGTGTATTTTCCTTTGCCACTATTCTAAATAAAGGACACTTAAATCAGCTCTTCCATTAAACTAGTCCACAAGGACTTTTGAATCCCTATACACTTTTACCCTCTTCCAAGGGGCAATCTTCATGGTACACCACATAGCAAGGAATTTGGCTATAAATTTTGTGCCTTGGCCAATACATAGTTTGCATTTAATTATCAGAATTTTGGGAGAAGAAAATGACTATACATACACCATACACATCCCTCTAATTAGCTCCATCAAAGAATCTTCATACTATACTAATATGTAGCTCCACATCTCTAATAAACTTGATCATCTTCCCTTTCAGGAGTTTCACTTGCTCAAGATAAGACGATCTTGCAATATGAGAAATAACTTTGAAGAAAACAATACCACAATACAAAGATCGAAAGGACTTTAAGGGAATAGGAATTAAACATTTGATTCCAAAACTAGAGACACTCTTCAACCAACTTCCCCACAATACAAAGATGGAAAGGACTTTAAGAGAAAAGAATTAAACATTTGAGACACTCTTCAACCAAGCTTCAATTCCACGAGGCATCAAAGTTAAAACAAGAGAAAATCATTTTCCAAACAAAAATTACAAAAAGACAATGAATAAATAAATGAGCAATAAGCTCCTCATTCATTCCACATAAAACACAAAATCCAGGACCTACTCATTATCACTTAACAAGAATATTCTAAGTCAATAGTTTTCCTTCCAACAACAACTTAAAAAACAACATGCATTTAAAAGAGAATGTCTATCTGCAAAAGCAAAAGCAAAAGCAAAAGCAAGCATCATAATTTATTTTATTTCAAATAACATCACATCATATCATAAAGTGGTTATGATATAAAATTAATGTACAACAAAGGGTAATGACACTGGATTTCTTAATAATAATAAACACAAATAAACCCAACTTAAGAACATAATAGTATCCTTGGCTTATATGATATAAAATTAATGTACAACAAAGGATAATGACACTGGATTTCTTAATAATAATAAACACAAATAAACCCAACTTAAGAACATAATAGTATCCTTGGCTTATAAACACCATTATTTGTGGTACAATGCCCTTATTTCCTTATACGAACCTTTTTCTACAACGGGAGAAGAAAGGTGGTGTTGAATTTGAGAACAGCATTGAATCCGGCAACGGATTCCGTGGTAACAATCGCATAGCCACGAGCAAATCTGAACTTTCCCGTTCCTCCAACTACCGCATACTCACACTCGGGTTGCTCGAACCTGTCGGTTCCCTGAAACTCCAGAGTGCTGCCGCTGTACTCCATACTCTGAAAGACGAGAGTGAAAACCATGAAGAAATCAAGCCCAGTAACCATATTTGTATTCACGTACATTCCTTGCGCTCGGCCCACAATATTGTCAGAGCCGGATTCGGAGTTTGGTCCTCTGGTTATGACATCGCTGGTAACTACTAGGGTTCCAAACTTGCTGGAATTTGAAGAGGAGCCATTCAATCCCGTCACTGGAAATGACGTCACGTTGCTCCCTTTCAAATTGTCGTGCAAGTAGAAAAGCATGTTGGTCTCACGTTCACCCGCAGCAGGCCGCAGGAAGACGATGACGATAATGGCCATGACTGGAAACAAAAGCCTGGAAGCCATGGAACAGGAATGGAAAAACTTACAAAAATATAGATGGGTGAGTTTGCGAGAGAGTATTGCAGCGGTGATGAATAAATAGGGGAGTTGTCTACCGAGGCCGCTTTTTGGTTTTTTGGCACGGATGGCAGAAATCTGCTGGAATCCGGTCAATTAAATTTTAAAAAATCAGGTAGTTGCAGTGCTTGGAATCCATTTTTGATAGTGGACATGGATTCAGCACTATCAAAAAACCCTGGGGCACTTAAAATACTAATGTTTAACAACTGTAAACAAAATTCTGGGCAAATCTTTACCAGATTTTCAGAAAATCGTTACCGAATTCTAGGTCAAAACACAACCTCAGTAGACTACGCGATAAAGAAGTGCTACCAGCCATAAAGGACAAAGCTTCCAGATGCTAAACCTAGATCCCCATGGTATATTTTGTGTCCTAAGGGCAACCCCGAAGTCCATGGCTAAATCAATGGATTCGAAGGGCTTACAGCATTTAGTACTTATTTTGGTCTTCTTCTGCTGTCATAGTACGCGCGCGCCAAACACAACCAAACAAAACGTGTACTTATATTCGTCTTCTTCCGCTGTCATTATTCACGCAATGCTCTGCCATTGTTCTAGAAGATGCATAAATAAGATAACATGTACAGGCAATGGGTGAGTCTTTATAGGAAATTAAATGTTGTTTAGCAGTATATGTCAAATATATATAGTCTTGCTATTACAGGTTTTGGGATGGTCTAGGTTTGGAATTTGATGTTTAGTGAAAGGTTTTTTTTCGATTTTTAAACTTATTTGAGCACATATAATTTTTTTCAAACTTATAAAATGACAGTTAAAAATATCTCAATGGGATGGTCTAGGTTTGGAATTTGATGTTTAGTGAAAGGTTTTTTTTCGATTTTTAAACTTATTTGAGCATACATAATTTTTTTCAAACTTATAGAATGACAATTAAAAAAATCTCAAAACTTAAATGCTATAGGATAATAAATAATAAATGTTGTTGGGTAGTATGCCTAAATTCTTTTAAATCTAATTATGGACATACACTGTTCAACTATATTTATTATCCTATAACCCAAAAAATAATGACAAGACTTATTTCCTGGACTCTAAGTTATTAAAAGCAGTTACGCTGTTGTTGTTGGATATATATTGCCCACAGTTAAATTTAAATTTGTTTAAATCTAATAGTAAACCATATATACCCCACAACATTTAATAAGGTATAACCCAAGAAATAAAGCTCCACAGCATTTAATAACAGATAACTCAAACTGGCCAAAAATAATGTTGGAATTTTCAGAATTCCAAAACAATAAGACTGCTTTCCTTAACACAGAGAAACTATTTAAAATTTCTTCCACAGTGACAGAGTTTCACATAAAAAAAATTTCTATTAAAAAAAACTTGCTGTTACAATTCTTCCTCAAAAAGAGAACTTACAAAAATCTGACTGCTGCAAACACAGTTCAGAAATATCACTCTGTCATTTACTAGAAAACATATACTGCTGTATATCCTCTGTTTTCCCAAAACACTTTGCTGTGTTTTTCATACGCTGTCTCTGTCTATTACAAAGCAAACAGCTCTCTGTTTTTTTAACAACAATACTCTGCTGTAAAAAAAAACATTACAATTCTCTGTCTCTGTTTTTTTTTTGAATACGCTGCTGTGCATCAAAAACATTACATTACAAAAAATGGCTCTGTTTCTGCATATAACAAAACAGAAATATCTTCAGCCATAAATTACTTCAACCACTAAGTTCACCGCTGAAAACATTAATGGTTCATTACCCCGCGCACCGCTACAATTCACGATGACACCGTGTATCTTTCACCTTCCCGCACCGTTGTGCCGTGTAATTAGAACATTACGTCCGTCGTCTTCTTTTATATTTACACTGCTGTGTAATACAAAATTCACTTCACGGCTGTTCTTTTATAAAAAAAATTGATGTGTATTATAAATAATACAACAGCTCTTTGCCTCACGGGCCTTTTAATACATATATGTCTCACATATATTAAAAACAAAACAAACCAAACCACTGTTAAAAATGCCGTGATAAAAAAAACATTTACCCACAATCCTTTTTAACATATAACATATGTGTGTCGTATAATATATATGTGGGTTGGCCGATGACATCGCATTCGAGGGTTCACTCGCCACAAATCTTTCACAACCCCGCCGATCGTCATTTGAACAAATGGTGTGGCCCCGTAAGATGGGGTACGCCGCTCCCCCGGCTGCCCTGCGTTCGACTCCCGCGACTCGCCGCCGCCTCCATTCCCCGCGATGGCTCCTGCCAGGTTGGAAATTAATTCCAACACTCCCCCTTAATTTCAACTGCTGGGTTTTCCTGCATACCCATGCATCTTCTGAAATGTTCAAAGCTTTTCTGCTGTAGTGGCTTTGTGAGGATATCTGCAAATTGATCCTCCATTCTGCAATGCTGCAAAACAATCTCGCCATTGCTAACCAATTCCCGTATGAAATGAAACTTGGTGTCAATGTGTTTTGTCCTTTTATGAAAAACATAATTTTTAGACAATGCAATAGCTGAGCTATTGTCACAAAATATCACTGTCCCTTTTACCTGTTCTTGACATAAGCTTCTCAACATTTTTCGCATCCAAACTGCTTGACACGCTGCTGCTGTAGCTGCCACATATTCTGCTTCTGCTGTAGACAACGCTACAACGGGCTGTTTCTTAGAAGCCCATGAAATGGCTCCCGAACCCATATGAAAAACATAACCGGAAGTGCTCTTCCGATCATCTACACTTCCAGCCCAATCACTGTCCGTGTATCCAACTAAATCTGAACATTCTGAAGTAGTATACAAAATACCAAACCTTTTAGTACCTTTAACATACCTCAAAATTCTTTTTGCTGCTTGCCAATGTGTATCCTTTGGCTTTTCCATGAACCTGGAAATCAAGCTAACAGCATGCATAATATCTGGCCTAGTTGCATTCAAATACATGAGGCTGCCAACTATGCTCTTGTATAGACTAGGATCAAAATCCTTGCCGTTGTCCTCTCTGCTGAGCTTTAATCCCATCACTGTGGGAGTGATTGCTGCTTTGCTTTCCTGCATGTTAAATCTTTCAAGAACTTCATTAACATACTTTGCCTGTGAGATAAAAATCCCATTTTCATCTTGTTCTACTTCTATTCCCAAGAAGTATCTCAACAAACCCATGTCAGTCATTTCAAATTCTTCCTTCATGACTGTTTTGAAATGTTCAATAAGGCAATCATCATTACCTGTAAAAATAACATCATCAACATACAAGACTACAATCAAGATTTTACCGTCTTGTTCTTTGATGTAGAGGGTGGGTTCTCCCTCACACTTCTCAAATCCATTTTCCAGTAGATATGAATCTATCATACTGTACCACGCTCTTGGCGCTTGCTTCAGCCCATAAAGAGCTTTCTTCAACTTGCATACTTTGTGCTCTTGGCCTTTCTTCTCATAACCGAGAGGTTGTTCAATGTAAACCTCTTCCATTAACACTCCATTCAGGAATGCTGACTTCACGTCCATTTGGTAAACTTTCCATTTGTTTTGTGCTGCTATGGACAACACTGCTCTCACGGTTTCCATTCTGGCAACCGGTGCGAAAGTTTCCTCATAATCAATGCCATGCTTCTGCTTATAGCCTTTGACAACAAGCCTTGCCTTGTGTCTCTCTATCTTGCCTTCAGCATTACTCTTGGTCTTGCAGACCCATTTTACACCTATGACATCTTTACCTTTTGGGAGTTCAACCAAATCCCAAGTTTTGTTCCTCTCTATGGCATTTATTTCCTCATCCATAGCTTCTATCCATTTCTTATCCTTGATAGCTTCTTCGAAATGAACAAGATCATCAACATGACAATATAACGCAAACAAAGAATTGATACCTTCATTAGCTAAATCTTGTTCATAAATTTCTTTCAAACTTCTGAATTTCTTACCTCTTTCAGTAGGTGTACAAGTACTTGAAGAAGCACTTGAATTTCCTCCTTGTGGTGTGCTTGGAGAAGCACTCTCATTTCTCCTCAAGGGTGTACTTTGCGGTGTTGGTGTTGCTGTTTGGGGATGTATTTCAGCCACCTCATCATCATTCTCATCATGAGATAAACAGTGTTTAACATTCACCGTTTTCTCTATGCTTCCATCCCAAGCTTCCTCTTCAATGAACTGAACATCTCTGCTCACAAGAAACTTCTTGCTGGATGGGTTATATAACCTGTATGCCTTGGATTCCTCACTGTATCCAATGAAAATACATTTCTCCCCCTTGCTGTCCAACTTCTTCCTTAGCTGATCCGGAATGTGTGCATAAGCCACACATCCGAAAACCTTCATGTGCGTGACACTTTGCTTTGCGCCACTCCATGCCTCTTCCGGCACTATGTTCATTACCGCTTTTGTAGGACACCTATTCAAAATATACGCTGCACAATGTACAGCTTCAGCCCAATAATCATTCGGCAAATGCTTTGCCTTAAGCATACTCCTCGCCATGTCCATTATGGTTCGGTTCTTCCTTTCGGCCACTCCATTTTGCTGCGGTGTATATCTAGCTGTAAACTACTTATGTATTCCATTTTCTCTACAAAACCGTAGAAAATCTTTAGATATATACTCACCTCCTCTATCAGTCCTAAGGACTTTGATATGCAGCCCACTTTGATTCTCAACAAGTGCTTTGAAATTGCGGAATTTTTCAAACACTTCACTTTTGTTTTTCAAAAAATAAACCCAAGTTTTTCTTGTAAAATCATCTATGAATGTTAAGATATAGTGGCTGCTAGCAAGTGATGGAGTTTGCATCGGTCCACACACATCCGAGTGGACAATTTCTAAGGGTGCTTTTGCCCTTATGCTTTTCCCAGAAGGAAAACTTTCTCTGTGTTGTTTCCCAAGAATGCAACCTTCACAAAGGCTGTCCGGTTTTTCTATCAATGGTAAACCACTTACCATCCCTTTTCTGTTCAACAAATTAAGACCTCCAAAGTTGAGATGTCCAAATCTCAAGTGCCATAACCAATTATCATCCTTTGGTTCGCTTTGGTAAGTCTCTTGTGCAACTGCTGCTTTCTCTTCACCATTCTTCAAATCTGCTCTCATTCTGAGAGGGAACATTCTGTTCCTTGTCATCTTCACTTCAGCAATACATTGTTTTCTGGGTGGTTTATCCATGATGGTACAAACATCATTATCAAAGAAAACATTATACCCCTTATGGACAAGTTGTCCAATACTTAAGAGGTTACACTTCATTCCCGGAACATAATAAACATCTGCTATGGATTTCTTTGCCCCTAATCTCGTTAAAACATTTACATCTCCTTTTCCCATAACAGAAACTTTGCTATCAGTTCCCAGTGTGACTTGTGACTGCACACTCTCATCTAACATAGAAAACATTGCTAAGTTTCCTGTCATATGGTTACTACAACCGGAGTCTAGAAACCATATATCCTCATTCTTTTCTTCAGCCATGTTACAAACTAAAAACAAATTACTTTGGCTGCTATTTTCTTTTGTGAAATTTGCACTAGTTTCACTTCTCATGTCTTGTTTCTTCTTTCTACATTCATTTGCATAATGACCATATTTTTTACAATTGTAACATTGGACATTGGACTTATCATACCTTTGTCCTTGTGCATTCTGCTGACCATTCTGCTGGCTGCTGCCTTGGCCTTGATGCTGATTCGGATTGCTGCCCCTTCCTTGAGCATTTGCTGGACTGTTCCTTCCACCTCTGTTCTGGCTTCTGCCTCTTCCTCTCCTGCCTTGCCCTCTTCCTCTTCCGAAAGACATCTGGGACTTAAAAGCATGTTCAAGAGATGAGTTCTCACTCCTACCCAATCTCTGTTCATGGGTAATCAGTGATGCATGTAATTCATCCACTGAAAACTTTGTGAGATCCCTTGTCTCTTCTATGGTGGTGACAATCACATCGAATCTTGAGGGTAAGCTTCTCAAGAGTTTCTCCACAATCCTCTTGTCCTCAAGAGTCTCTCCATGAGATCTGATTTGTGTGACCATTCCAATCACATGAGTGAAGAATGAGTCAATGTTATCTGACTCCTTCATACAGAGAGTCTCAAAATCTCTCCTCAGCAACTGAAGTTTTGATGTCTTCACTCTCTCCATACCCTGATAGGCTGTCTTGAGAGTTTCCCATGCTTCACTGGATTTCTTGGCTGCTGCTATCCTTGGAAACACACTCTCATGCACTGCTTGATATAAGAAGAAAAGAGCCTTGGCATCTCTCTTCTTATTGTTCTTCAACAGTTCTCTTCCTGCTTGATTTAACATAAAAAACTCTGCTTCATCTTTTGGCTCTTCAAAGCCATCCTCAACTAATTCCCATAATTTTTGTGAGGTAAATAAAGCTTTCATAGTTATTGACCAGTAATCATAATTCTTTCCATTGAATTGTGGGAGATGGACACTTCCCAAACTCATACCTGTGCTAGAGCCTGCCATTCTGCACTTCTAACTATGATAAAAAACACTTGACTATGTATTAAAATAGCTCACTGTTCTGCAACAGTAACACAACAAATTTTATAGAGAAATACCTTTGGATTCCTTTGGCTGAGTCTTCACACTGCTGGAGAAGCTGCTGCAACTAAGAACCCCTTTCCTTCAGCTTATTTGACCTTCAAATAGCCTGGATTGGCTCTGATACCATGTTGGAATTTTCAGAATTCCAAAACAATAAGACTGCCTTCCTTAACACAGAGAAACTATTTAAAATTTCTTCCACAGTGACAGAGTTTCACATAAAAAAAATTTCTATTAAAAAAAACTTGCTGTTACAATTCTTCCTCAAAAAGAGGGCTTACAAAAATCTGACTGCTGCAAACACAGTTCAGAAATATCACTCTGTCATTTACTAGAAAACATATACTGTTGTATATCCTCTGTTTTCCCAAAACACTTTGCTGTGTTTTTCATACGCTGTCTCTGTCTATTACAAAGCAAACAACTCTCTGTTTTTTTTAACAACAATACTCTGCTGTAAAAAAAACATTACAATTCTCTGTCTCTGTTTTTTTTTTAATATGCTGCTGTGCATCAAAAACATTACATACAAATAATGGCTCTGTTTCTGCATATAACAAAACAGAAATATCTTCAGCCATAAATTACTTCAACCACTAAGTTCACCGCTTGGAAAAACATTAATGGTTCATTACTCCTGTCAGCACCGCTTACAATTCACATTGATGACACTGCAGATCTTTTCACCTTCCCGCACTGTTGTGCTGTGTAATTAAAACATTACAGTCTGCTGTCTTTTTTTTATATTTACACTGCTGTGTAATACACAAAATATACTTCACGGTTGTTCTTTTATATATAAAAAAAATTGCTGTGTATTAAAAATAATACAACAGCTCTTTGCCTCACGGGCCTTTTAATACATATATGTCTCATATATATTAAAACAAAACAAACAACTGTTAAAAATGCCGTGATAAAAAAAAAATTTACCCACAATCCTTTTTAACATATAACATATGTGTGGGCCGTATAATATATATGTGGGCCAGTTGATGACATCAGCATTTCGAGGGGGTTCAGTCCTCTGCCCACAAATCTTTCACAACCCCCGCGGACTGTCATTTGAACAAATGGTGTGGGCCCTGTCCGATGGGGTATGCTGCTCCCCTGGCCAAACTTGCCAGACTCCCGCGGACTTGCTGCCGCCTCCATTCCTGCGATGGCTCGGCAGTTGGAATTAATTCCAACAAATAATAATTACCCCAAAATTTTACGAGACAAATCAACCTCAGCTACTCAGCAGTAGATTCCAGACCCGATCCATACCATTGAATATATGCAGAAGAAAGGAAGGGTTTGGTGTAAATATTAAATGATTTTTTTTTTTTCTAAATTAAACGAAGGGTGGCAATTCAATTTTAAGGGCTGAAGGTTCTAGGGAAATACATATTTTTCTAGCAGGGGAAGAACCGCCAAAGCAGAGGACTATTTTTTCCGGTTTTTTTTTTTTTTTTTAAGACTAATCACCTCCTATGATCTTCGAAAACAAGAGAGGAGAGTTCTGTCGTTGTTTTTGTTGTTCTTATCATTAGTTTTACTTTTGAATATTTGCGAAGTCTAGGTATGAATTTAATATAGAACGCTTTTAAAAGTGTGGATTAATATTTAACGGTTAGCGAAGTACGGATTTAAATTAATTCTCTAGTTTGGAGGGTTGTAGATTTAAAATTAATTTAAAGTTGTGAAGACTGGATTTTGTTTCATGTGTCGTTTTAGTATGAACACTTTCATTGAAATTTATATTTCCATTGTATTTTTTAGTCTCTTTGGCAATGCATTTGAATTGAATCATTTACTGTGTTTTAGTTTTTCAAATCATACAATATGCAAACTTTCTGCCTTGGTCACTTTCATGCCTTTAGAGATGTACAGGGCCGTGTTCAACTTTATGTTGGAGATATTTATGGTAGGTATTTGATTTCACACTACTACATGTGTGGTGTTTTAAGACAAGAAATCTTTTGTCTTAAAAAGTCACTTTTTATTTTAATTATTTTATATTAAAATTTAATATCAATTGAATTGTCTTAAAGATAAAATTTAAGACAAAAATAGTTTGTGACAAAACTTTATATTTAAGACAAAAACTATTTGAGAAAAAAATATTTGAGACAAAAACAATTTGAGACAAAAAAAAATTCTTACGAAAAAAAATTTAAGACAAGCAATTTGAGACAAAAAAATTTAAGACAAATTTTTTTATTTAAGACAAATGCACTTTGAGACAAAAATATTTAAGACAAAAATTTATATTTAAGACAATGGCGATTTAAGACAATGACAATTAAGACGAAACCCATTTAAGATAGTTAGCAATTAAGACAAAATCATTAGCATTCAGAAGTTTGCATTGAAATATCCATGAGTGGATAGTGGATAATTACATTTTTTATTTTTAAAAATAGATATTCAAACCACATGAAATTTGATAATGTCATGATATTTATTTCTTTTATATTATATTTTTCTTTTTTCATTAAAACCACATTCTAAAAATATAATAAATAAATAGATAAAAATATTATTCTTTGGTTGGTCACTCAAGGGGATTTGAACTTTTAATCTCATGTTTTAACATAATATAACTTCATAACAAGGTGATTGTTAATTGAGTTACATTTCGTGAACTAAAATTGTTTATTTTTTTAAATATGTGCAAAAATTTAAACTAGCAATTGCACTAGATATTGCAAAGGAAACATTGTAAGGCATGAAATAGAGAAGAATCTTGACATATAAGAAATCATTGAATGATAACAATTAGTAAACAAAACACCATTCAAAAAAATATTCAATGAAGAAGGCTCATTAGGTACAAGGGATGAAAATTTGGTTTTCAAATAGTAAATTGGCATTTGACATTCACCTATGAAACATCAGATTATTCGAAGAATATTATGGGCACAATAACTTAAATAGATTGTTGGGGGTATAGAAATGGTGCAGTTGAGTTAGTTGTTGAGGAAGTATTGCCTGATGAAGGAGAAGTTAGTGGTCCTTGAGGGAGAAAAGTTGTCAGCTTCATGAGTAGGGGTTGTTGTTAGCTTAAATTTTGCGAGTTGCCTTTTTTTTGGGTGTGCCACAACCTTGATCATGCTGATAATTCATCAGTTGGCTACTAATTTAACGCCTTCTCGGAGAGCTTATCTGCTAGTTGATTGAGCTCGTGATAAATGTGGGTGAATGATGACCATTCTAGCTCCTGAATGCATAGCCAAATTTGAGACATCAGTGATTGAAGCTGCACATTTTACTTATAAAACTTCCATTAGCCCGATCAACAACTATTTGAGATTCCCGTCTCTTGCAAACTATTTAAATTACCACAAGCACCTTCCAAATAAAGAAAAAAAAAATGATGATAACTCGACCTTTAAATTGGAACCAAGAGCTGGAGTATATCTGATATGAATGAATTGAAATGAGTTTATATACAAAACACAGTGAAGAGCAAGAATAATCAACATATAAGGAGAAACATACTTTTTTAATGAGATCACTTGGAGATTCTCTGATAATTTGAGTGGGATTTCCTTCAAAATTCCTGCAAGGTATGTTTTCGGTCAGATGTACGAAAAAACATGAGACATTGTAGATACATAACTTGATCTTGCGGGAAAAATGAATTACTTCACCCATAAAACTTTATTATGAATACCATTTTCGTGTGATCTCAAGATGTGGGTAAAAGTGCATTATATAAGAAAATAAAAATGTTCATGAAATTCCCATGAAAGTGAGTGCATTAATCGATTTTAAGATTGTTCCATGTTGAGCTCTCTATCATCGAGTTGTGGGATAGTTGTATCATCTGACTAAATTATATTCAATAAATAATCTTGGACTTACCCTGATATTTGAGGAGTAGTGCATTTTTATGTGCAATTGTATGTCCTGCGATCTCCTAATTGTGAACTATGTATAACTTATCTAATTGGGTGTTAGCCAAAGTTTTCCATAGGTACAACATACCCAATTTTCATCCTATGAGGTTTGTCTTGCCCATGATCACAAACAACTTCTGATGACAACTATAATCAGGCCACTTGCAATGCTTCTTCTAGAGTTTAAAGGAAACACCTCCTTGAAGAAAAAATAAATAAATAAAACAAGAAAAAATGTTTTAACAATTTAGTTAGAAAACAACTAACAACCCTCTTGAGGTGGAAACTTCCAGCCCAATTGAAAGAAGTGAGAAAACTCAAGGTATTATAGAGCTAAATCAGGACAATTGTGCAACTTTTTCAAGGATGCAACAAGAAATTTTTCTGTACATAATAAGAAAATATTTGCAAACAAGAAAAAACCATAGTGGGCATGCACAAGAAGAAGAACTAAAGAAATCAAATTCAATAAAGGAAGCACAACCACCACTCCAAACTCGCTTCTCTAAAACACATACAATCGCAATAAATCCCACTGAAGCTTACAAATTTATCAAGCCCTAATTAAATTACTAACAAATTCAACAAGCCAACATGCTACAATTTGTTGAGTCACCCCCAAATATATTAGTAATTATTGCATGAATGTACATTTGTTTGTAATTTTATTTAAAAGGTTGAAATTCTCTCAAGAGCATATAGAATATATCCAAGAGTTAAAAGAATGGAAATTTTGCCTACCTCCAGAAGGTATCATCATACCCAGATAGATGACAACATACAAGTCTAAATATTCTACCTCTAAGTCTTAATGGCACTTCAACATGTCAATAACATACTTGCAACAATGCTTAATGAGTTTTTTCTATTGGCTAAAGAGATGTACATCCATCCATCCAAAAATAAACATCTCAATTAATCCAACACCATAAATTGTGCTAAATAGTTCATCATGTTATTTCAAATATTACAATATGGTCTTATATTAGCTCACATATTCCTTGAATATATGAAATTCAAACTGCCTTAGCACAGTAGACCAGAAATATTTGTACTCTAAAAGACAAAAAAAGACACCAAACTAAAATAGGAACTTTAAATCTAATCCAGACACTTCATTCTTAGCAACATTATATCTAATGAAGATGATATGTGGAAAAAAAGGCTTCATATATTGTCTATCGCATGTCAAACCGAGTGAACAAACACATGCATAGAACACATCAGAAATAGGGTTCATAGATCGACTTGTATTATATGGATTCAAACCCTTCTTGTCTCCTTCAAGGGGGTTTCTTGAGGTCTTCAAAAATACTTCCTTTTGCTAACCAAATGGATTGTTTCTTTCACACATGTATGGAAATGTACTTTCCAAGTCATATTATAATAGATTCATAAGGTGATATTATTGATATTAACTACAACTTATTTGGAAACATCATTTTTATTGTAGGGGTTGGTACCTTTCAATTAGATGTGTTTGGTGATGTGAAAACTACTCAACCTCTAGTAAAGATTCATACTAACCCTAACAAGCTTATGGATGTTTGTTTACAAAGGGAGACACCTCTAAAACTAACTCATCGGATTCTTTGTTTGTTCATGCTAATAATTGTTCTCAAATTTCCTTCTTTAAGGAGTTGAGAATATTTGCTTCATTTATTTTACATGGCCCGGTGAAAGAAGAAGAATGGAGATTGTCTCCACATCTTTTCCATTTCGCTAAGTAACAAATAAAAAGAGTAAAATTTTATAGCCAATAGACTAATAACCTCTTGATATACCTTTAGTGAGCTGTGCATAGCTCTCACCTATCACTGTAGCTCAATGAAATGAAATTTAATAGCTCCAAGACACCATTATTAATGGATTGGTTATGAAGTTGTTAAATTATCACCTCCAAATGTTCAATTATCATGAATTTTGGGGAGGTGGATCTTTTGGTGTATTGAACGGGGCAAGGGGACATAAGGGTAGCATGGATGGGTAGAAGTGAAAGGTTTGAGCATGGTTTACTAAGATCTATAATCCTAACATTAGATAATGAGAAGGAGCCTTAGGGCCTTATGGAATAGGGGCTAGGGGACCTATAGGTAAGGAAATGAGAGAAATTGATAGGGGAAACCCCAATAGTTGTGACAAGGGGATTAGGGGCCCAATTATCACAACCAATATGCACTTAACCCATAACTACTAAAATACCTATCCCTTTAACCCCAAAGCCACAATCCCTTAACCCCTACACACATAACTCATAACAAATTAACCCCTTGATCCCTTAAACCCAAAGCCACTAACCCTTTAACCCCTAACCCCTAACTTAGAATCCTCGAACCCCATAAACCCTAATCCCATATCCTCTTAAACCTTGATCCTTAACCCATAACCCCTAACCCCTAACCCCTTAACTCGCTGACACATAAATACCATAACCCTTAGGCACTTAACCCATAAATCCCATGACATGTAAGCCCTTGATAATTAATATGTAACCCCTGAATCCCTCAACCACTAAGCCATTAACCTCTAACCCTTAAACCCCATATACCTCAATCCCCTAACCTCTAAATCCCAAAATCCCTAACCCTTTACCCTTTAACCTTAACCCCTTGCTCTTAAACCCTTAAACCCCTTAACTCCTAGAACCCCTTATCCTTTCTCCCAAACCACAGGTACTCCAACACTAATATTCTTCAGCATATTGTGCTTTTTCCTGCTAACCGCTCCAAATACAACCTCTAAGAACTAGTAGGGCCCAAGGAAAACAACTACAAGTTCCCCAAATGCGATCTACATTTATGGACAATCACACTTCCCCCAAATGTCCTCCACATATTTGCCTTGGTATATTGGAGTTTGAAAAATACATAGGATGCCACAAGTAATCCTAATCATAAGACTCAACTTTCCTAATGACTAGGAGGCCTTAAAAATCAAACAACATCTTAAATTATGCCTAAAATTACTAAAATTTCCTATCCCAAATATGAAATTAGAAATCCTATAAAATTATAGACCAACAAGGAAACCAACTTTCTCTTCTATAAATCTCTAAGACCTTCTAGAGGACAAATACAAATTTTGAAATAAATTGTTGAAATTATGCTCTTACATCAATAGCTACCAATGTATCCTTGTAGGCCACCCCCTTTAACAATAGTAATACCAATTTCCTTTACCTATAAGGAACTCCTTACATAATTCTCTCTTAGACCCCTTTAACCCATTGCAATGATTGTCTTTGATGCCTACCTAGTTGCAAGCACATTTTGAAGCAATTTAGCATATTCCTAGTTGAGGATTTCGATAAGTATGTGATTTTGTTGACATCTTGTGACTGTCCTGTATGTGAATATATAAAATCATTTTTTTGTACCAGTTTAAGGACTGATACCATCAGGTGTGTGCGCTAACATGGATGGAACGCTAACCACATGTTGTATATATTGTAATGTAAATGAACAATCTCTTTTGGAAAAGGCCCCACTCATGATGCCATTTCGCAAATGCTTGCACTCACCAATTGTGGTCAAATTTTAAGGTGCCATGTTCTCATAAGGGTAAAACTACCTATCCATCTCTTTAAATGCACACAACACACACGTTGGATTGATCATGTGCTTGTTGTGGGGAAACTTTTGTTGCATTGGAACCCCCAAACCAGATTTATTTGGGTTGAGCCTGATTTGAAAGGTAGATTTATAAAGGTTTTGTACAGTACGTATATAAAAAATATGTCAGGTTATCCATAAATTTCCTGAGAGAAACTCCCCAACACAAAAAGTAGAATACATTTTACAGCCAAAGAGATTAACTGTTGCTAGTTCTTTTTCAGAACTAGTACAAACTATAGACAATCCAAAATGCCTCATTTTTGGGCTATCAATATAGTATCCATTTAAATAGACACAAGCATAGGTTAATAACAGATACCTAACACAATCTCAATGAAATACTGTGAGTAGAGAGAGCCACGATTATATATCTGGTTTAGTCGAAATTGGATAGATATCTTCCTCAATGTGGACTGCTAGCTTGTTTTCCACTTCTTCAATTAGGTCATGGTTGTCTTGGATGCCCTTGTGACAGTCTAAAACTACCAACTCCAATGCCATCAACTTTATCCCAGTGAACTCCATTTCTTTGTTTAGTTCTTTCAGGCCCTTCTTATTTCTGATTTCCTTCTTCCAATTTATAAACACATATAAAAAAGAATTGACAGACCTCTTGCTTTAATGTAATGGATATAACGTAAATAATTATCCATGGACAAAAATTCTTAGGGTCCTACAATGGCTAAAACGTAAATACTTCTCTAATGGCTACAACGTAAATGCTCCCTTGTGTTTCCCTGACAATCCCTAACACTTCCTAGCACATGTTGGCACACCCTGGCACCTGGCACATCTTGGATGCATGTTGCCCTGACACTATAACATGATTTAGAACTAACTATCATACCATGTTACTCCCTCCTCGAGATACCTAGAACTTGCTAACACTCCCTGTCACACACTATTATTCATTCATTTATGCATTTTGACCTAGTGCTCTATTATGTTTTCCTGGCACTCCCTAACACTCCTTAGCACACATTCGCATACCATGGCACTTGGAACATCTTTGTATGTTTCCCTAGCACTCTAACATGCCTTGGAAATTCCTAAAATATCATGTCACTCCCTTCTTAGCACACCTGGAATTGGCTGATACTTCATTTCCATGCATTTGAAACTAGTGGTCCCTTGTGTTTCCCTGACACTTGGCGCTCACACTCCCTAGCATGTGTTCATGCCACACCCTAGCACCTGGCACATATTGGAATGCCTATCATGCCTTGGAACTACCTAGCATGTGTTAGTACTTCTAGGAATTTCCTACCACACCTTGGTATTCCTTAGCTTTCATGTCGTCATAGATAGCCTTAATTTTTTTGCGACTTAGGAACCCAACCAAGTCATTGGAAAATCAATGTTGTGCCCAACCCAAAGTTTCCCTTTGTTTGAAACTAATTTTTCCAACCCTTTATGTAACCTTAGGCTTACCTCCTACAAGTATTATTTTGGCCTTCTCCTAACACTATTTATCCTTGAGACACTTGGAATTCGTTGACACTACTTGGCACACACTCTTATTCATTCATTTCCATGAATTTTGACCTAGTTCTCCCTTGCGATGTCCTGGTAGTCCCTAATTATCCTCAACATCCATTGAAACTTTCTGGCATTTTTTAGCATGCCTTTTCAATCCTTGGCATGCACCGACACTCCTTATTTATCATACCCTCACAATTACCCTTACTTTTTTTGGGACTTGGGAACCCAACCAAGTCTTGCCTTGACTATAAAAAGTTGACCAAGTTACAGTTACTACAACTATATTGTGCCTTGTTCACCTAAGAAATGACTATAACCCCTAACCCATTTAACCCCCTAAACCCCTAAACCCCTAACTCATTTAACCCCTAACCCCTTAAACCCTAATTCCCGACCCCTAACCCATTTAACCCACTAAACCCCTAAAACCCTAACTTATTTAACCCCCAAAACCCTAACCCCTAAAATCCTTAACTGCTAAATCCCCTAACCCCCTAAACCTCTAAACCCATAACACATTTAACCCCCTAAACCTCTAAACCCCTAACACATTTACCCCTAACCCCTAACCCCTAAAATCCTTAACTACTAAATCCCCCAACCCCCTAAACCCATTTAACCCATAAACCCTAAACCTCTAACACTTAATCCCTAACCCATTAAGCCCTAATTCCCACCCCCTAACCCATTTAACCCCCTAAAACCCTAAAACCCTAAACCTCTAAACCCCTAAACCACTAAACCACTAGCACTTAAACCTCTAACCCCTTGACCCATAAAGCCCTAAACCGTTAATGCTTAACCCATAACCCATTAACCCCTCACCCCTAACCCTTAAAATCCTTAACTGCTAAATCCCCTAAGCCCTAAGCCCTTGGAGAGGCTGTGCTCAAGGAGGATAATTCTAGGAAACTGTGGTAGATGATCACTTCATAATAAATCCATATGTGTTTGACATATCGGGCTGAGAAGTTTACTCGTTGCCTCTCAGTCAACTAGTTAAGTTATGTATGCTTGTAATTGTAAATGGATCTTCCAACTAGCCCAAGCTTTACTTGTAATTTATTAAATACACTATAGGAAAACACCTTATTATGGAAGCATCTCTGGTTTAAAAATCTACCCCTCGAACCCCCCTTCAACCCACCAACAATATGTGGATGACACTCTTCTTATGGGCTCTCCCTCTGTCAAAGAAGCCCTTTCCTTCCAGAATATTCTTGTTGATTTTTCCTAGCCCTTTGGCACCTCCATCAATAAAGCCAAATCAAAATTCTTCTTCCTCAATACCTCCTAGACCATTCAACTAAACATGGCTTGCATTATAGGCTTTCAGCTCAGCTCCTTCCCCTCCAAGTACCTTATAGTTACCCTAACTGATAAACCCCTGGCCAAAGCCAACTGGGAATCTCTCGTCACCAAATTGAAAAAAAAAAAGATTTCCAATTGGACTTTCAGGTCCTTAAATCTCCTAGGCAGAATAGTCTTCGTCTTCTCAGTCCTGCAAGCCATTCCTCAATACTAGTACTCGATCATTACTGCTCCCAAATCAATTTCAAACCAAATCAAAACCATTCAAAGAGACTTCTTATGGAAAGACAAAGAGAACAAGGGAAAATGGGCCCTAGTGGCCTGGGGAAAAATATGCAGACCTAAAAAATATGGGCGGCTTGGTCTGAGAGACCCAGACTTGTTGAGAAAATTTATCGGCGCCAAAACCTGGTGGAGATGGATCACCAAACCCAACACCTCTTGGGAAAAACTCTGGAAGAAAAAATATGTCCCATATCAAAACCCAAAGTCTCTAATCAGGTTCTCTGGTAACCTCAAAGGTTCCTCAGTCTAGAACCAAGCTTGGGAGAATAGAGAAATATTCAAAAACCATTGCTTTTGGGAAGTTCGAAATGGTGGGACAACACTGTTTTGGGATGATGCATGGGAGAAATGCCCTCATCTCAATCAAGACCAATTCCAACAAATCTGAACTCATATGGAATGGCTCGAGGCCCCAGAATGGGTCTAGCAAAATCACCCTTAGGATTGGACTAACCTAGTTGATGAGCTAAGGAAAAGGTAGATTCAAAGGGATGATGATGCGAACAAGCTAAGATGGGGCTCTAATGCGGCTGGCCACTTCAACATAAAAGAATCCTATGGCCTCTTATTTAACTCCACTCACATCCCCAAAAACAACAAATGGAACACTCTTTGGAAGCGTAATCATTGGCCCAAAATCTTTCTCTTTCTTTCGTCTGTCATGCACAAAATCCTTGCATATTCTTCTCTCCAAGCTCTTTCCAATTATTAAATCCCCCTATTTGAACAAATTTTTAGTATTCTCCAAGCTCTTTCCTATGAATTATGCTTCATTGTTGTTGGTAAAGCCACATGAGTCAGCATATATGAATCTTGTTTTTCCTTGATGATCTCGAAAAATCCCTCCAACCATTTCCTGCCCCGGATTTCCTTTCAAGGCTCCATCGAAGCTTAGTTTGATGAAAACTTCTAAAGGAGGTTTGAAGATCATGATGGTGTCCCCTATGTCAAGGATAGATTTCCAAGAAGCTGGGAAGACCATGCTAGGCGCTAGGTGGAGTCTCTGGAGAATTATTACTTCTTGAGGAGAAAAAATCCAGTTTGAGTTAAGTTTAACCTAGATTTTCTCAAAGCATGTCTTGTCCCATAACATTCCTAGCCCTCCTAAGGTGCCTCTAGAGGAGACTGTGACAGCTCCCCCTTTTCCCCAAAATTGTTTTCTTTTATGGAGAAATTCCATTTCCTCAACTTTGGTCTCCTGGATGAGAAGAATGTCGGGCCTTTCCAACCTCACTAGACTTTTCATTGATTCTTCTTTTAGGTTGCTACCCATCCCTCTACAATTCCAAAAGACAATCTTCATTACTTCCTTTTTTGAGATGAGAGGGCTCCTTTGGAGCCATGGCTTTGATTTTTGTATGCTTTAGGGTTTTTTGTCAACATCCTTTCTAGGGTCGACTAGATCCCCTACAACTTCTCCTTGTAGGTTTCTTGTTCTCTCTTTTCCCTAGAGGATTTCCATCCCCTGGTAGATCTTCTGACTGAAGTTTGGGGGTCCCCAATTTCTCCTTCTTCCTCTGACTCCTCTGAATACTGATCTTCCCCTCGGTGACAGAGTCTTTGACTTTCAGGGTTCCTCCAGGATATTTTCCTATCTTCAATGTTGCTAGGGTTTTCTGCATTTGGAGGTCCTTTTGCATATTATTTAGATCGATTTCTTGGACTTCCTCTGTCTCTGAACACAAGGCTAAAAATCTATTCTCTTTGCATTTATGGGAGGGTTTGGCTTTAGGAATACTCCCTGCGGGTGCTGAACTTCCCTTTGCTTTCTCCGTTGGCCCTAGCTTAAGGCTCGTTCTAGGTTTCTTGGCTTGCTTCCATCCTTCTTCTTTCTCCTTTTCTGGGACTGCATTTTTGGGACAGATCTTGGCAAAGAGGCCATACTCATGACATCCGTGGAATTTGAACAACAACTATTTGTAATCTAATTTCTACAGATGGGACTAGTTTCCCACCGTTAGCTTGATGGCTTCTGGCAACCCAAATTCAAGGTCCACCTCCACACAGATTCTAGCCCAGTCATATTGGTCTTTTTTATTAGCTCTGTCTATGAATTTCTCAAGGGCATTGCTGATTTTCTGCAAGGATTCCTAGTTTCAACAGTGTACCAGCAAGTTTGGGAGCCTGACCCAGCCTGGAACGAGAGATGGACATCCTCCGAGGGGTCAAAGTCCGGAGTCTAGAAATTTAGGTACAACCCTTAAGGACACATGAAATAGGGTTTGTTTCTGAATATTGGGTCCTTATCCTCCTTGGTTTTGAATTCGAACAGAAAAAAACCCCGCCCTAAGAAGTATGAGGTAATGCTTTTTCCAATAAGGGGCTTCTAGTTTCGAGTGATCCAGGCCTCCGTAGTTTTTGGTGAGGGCCATAATCCCATTAACTGCCGACCAGAGCACATTTCGAAAGGGAAAGGGCCACTTTCATCTGACCCTCAGGCAAGAGAGCCACCGAGGGAATCTCATCCAGTCGCTTAACAAATTTGGAGGCAAGCTTCTTCTTCTTCTTAGGTTGGGAAGCGATTAGAAGCTTGAATGCCTCGAAATCAGGAGAAGGAGGAGGAGGAGGTAGAGGCAAAGGAGGGTACTGAGATTCCTCCATTGGGCCGAGCCCTAGCCAGGCGAGCACCCCACGCAGAACCAGAAACCCTATGCACGGCAAAGGGCTGAGAGCGATTGATTGATTATTTAAATAATTTATTATTATCATTTATCATGCTTATACATACACTCATGGATTTGGGACACCGAGATTGTTCTTCCTTTTGCGTTGTGAGGACAAATTGATTCATTTCCAAGCCTTGTATTGCCATGAAGAATGGTATTTTTTATTTTTCAGTCTATCCATATATCTCCACTAACATCTTTTTCCCTCTTTACTATTGGAGCCACAAAATTTTCTTAGAGTAAATTTTTAAAGTAAGGTTTACTTGTTCTAATATTTGTTTCTAAACAAAAAAGAGTGAACCAATTACTTCTTTAATGTCGAATGTGATCAAGTTCTCTAGCCTCTTTGAGAACTAGAAAGGATTACATCTGAAGTGGAGGGGGTCTTGGGTTTCAATTTAGCTTTAATATTAGGCCAATGGGTTTGTAATCCAAAAGGGAAGAGAAGATGGTATAAGAAAATATTTTTCCATTATTCATGAGCGAGAGTTGGACTAAAAAACGATCCAAAAATCTCATCCTAATTTTTTATTTTTTATTTTTTCGAATAAATTGATTGATTTTGGCTTAATGTAGATTATTCAAATAAATTGATTGATCTTGAATTAATGTATATAAAATAAAGTTCAATATTCAAGTTGATTTCTAAAATATTTTTTTTCCCTAAAATTTACATCTTAGTTGATTCCTAATAGAACCAAAACTTCCAATTTTTTTTGTTCACTCCAAAAAATTCATTAAACACTATGGCGCCAACACACTTGCTACAACCTTCCAATTTTTTTCACTACAAAATTTTCATTTACATGCTATGTTGCCAACGCACTTGCTACAATTGAAATGAAATGGCTTAGGAAGATATGTAACCGGAAACTAAATATTTAGATATTGAATGGAATTCCATAATCTTCGGCTTTTAGAATTGAGTGGACGATATTTGAATGAAACCCTTCTTCACATAGCTCCATCAAGTACCCAACATGGGCATGTGTTATTACTGGCTCTGTCAAGTATGCAACATGGGAATGTGGTATTTCTCGCTATGGAGGATTAGATTATGTGGAGTTATTATAGGTTTCTACTCACTTTTGTGGGAGGTTAGAAACAGTCAGAGCGAGTAAATACTTGCATGAGAGGACCGAAACAAGGAGGTCCCAATTTTTTTTTCTCTGCGAGATTTCTGTCAATTAACTGGTATTCAGTCTATTAGGGTTTGGTAGCAATGGGGTGAGAAATAACATCAAAGGGAAGAGAAGGGATATATGGTGAAGGAGCAGGTGATTATAACATCAGCACCATAGTTTGGCTGAGGGGGAGAAATTGGTCATGGTGGCCCAAAAGAATTCTGGGTATGAATGAACTTTGTCTCTCATCCAACGTCTTTTTGATCTAGAATTCTTGTTAAGCTTCTTGACTGGTAAGATACCAATGTGTCATTTTTCACTTTCCCTTCACCTCTTATTTATTTATTTTTTGATATGAAGCCTCCTTGTAATGGGATTTTGGTTGCATGCTAACAATAGACACCATAATAGAGCTTACAATTTATTTTTGTGGATGAAATGGCAAGAGACAACATAGTAGATCTTACACTTGATTTTCTGGAAGAAATGCCTAATAAGACAATGTTAGTGCACTACAACATCCCTCCATCTTCCCTCAATTCTCTTCTAAAACTGTGCTGGAACCCTTCCCTAACAGACTACCTTATCTACCATCATACTCAGCCTTCCCATGAAAATTTTCTAAGTTGTTTTGTGCCCTCAAAGAAAAATTTTTGACCTCCAAACAAACCACTGCAGGGCTTCGGCCCTACCTGCAATCCAAAAAAACTCTCGACCCCTTCTCCTTGAAGAGTTCAAATTTCCAACATCCACAAATCAGACCCTTTCCCATGAAGCTGGCCCTCTTCTCTAACTCAGGCTTGCAATGGACACAAATAGATCCAAAAACCAACCCCTTATTGCTTCGTCCTTGTCCTCTTGAGTTGTGGCTACTTCAAATGATCTCCTCTTATGATGATTCACACTTGGTTAAGTGAGAATGAGGCTCCTTCTCACTCATATATATGAATCTTCTCATGGAAACATCTTTCCCTTAAGGGCATGACCTAAGTCAAGGAAAATTTTCTTTTTGTGCTACAAGTCCACAAAAAACATTAAAAAATTATTATCTCAACTTCTAGAGCTCCTTTCTTGGTGCTTGAAGATTCCCCTTGCTCCTCTAATGGTGCTATTCCATCTCCATGGGTCAAACCATCAAATATCTTCTTGGCTTTGGGCCCACTCCTTTGGATTTAAAACCCCCAAGCTTGGGTTCTTAGCACACAAGGGACTTTGTGATGTCAATTCCTCCACAACCCTGTCCCTTAGGGTTTTGAGTACCTCCCAAGAAATGAATCTCAACATCTTTCATGAAACTTAAAGTACCCAACCATTCAAGTTGGCCCATCATTTTTCTCTCACAACACACACACATGTGGGTGCATGCATTTACATGTGCATGTTTTCACCACAAGAAAAAAACACATATATTAAAAGGTAAAAAAAATACATTACATGATAGATTGTTTGAACCTTAGAAACATTCCCAAATTTGGAAAATTATTCTTGGACCTCAGAAACATTCCCAACTTATGCATGATTGCATTGATGGTCTCTCCAATTGGGAATTGTTGATTTTCCATGGCACTCAATAATCTGGTTTGGGTCTTATAATCTCTGACATGAACACACCCAAATTCCATAGCAATACTACTTTGTACAGTGGAAAACATTAGCAGTGAATCAACACATACACAAGACACAATTTTTTCAAACCCAACTTTGTTATATAAACAATATTTAATACAATAGTCTAGGGCTCCCATACCAAGGATCACAATGCTTTAAAATCAACTTGATACAAGACAATAAAAAATCTATGATAACCAATCTGTCGTGAGAAAAGTGCAACTGATGTACTTGTTGATCTAGCGTTGGTTTTTTTGCTTCCTAACACATATTTTGGTCCTTTTGCTTCCCAATTTGTAGCTCGATAATCTGCCTCTATCAGTCAACACAACTCCTTTAGGTCACTGAACGCAAGTTCAACCAACTCTATTTTCTAGCTGCTCCTTAGTTCATCAAGGATGTCAACAGATAGGGTTTTCCTTCTTCCCACTACTTTCTCCACTGTTTCTCCACAAAAGACAAGTCTTAGGGAAATGGGGTTGCCTACTTTCCACTGAATATAACCTTTGCAATATAGTGAACTAGGACTTTACAATAAGCCCTCTTGGCTGCCCTTTTCTCCTTCAAAGGATCAACCTTTAAGCTCCAATAACTCCACCTCTCCTTTCAGCCTTGTAGTCCTTCTCAAGGACTAAACTTAAGGCAAAATAGGGTAACTTCGAATAGCCCTCCACCCTCTTCTTAAGCTGCCCACACAAACTTTCAAAAATACCTCACCACCTAGAAACACATCAACATGGAAGAAAAACAAACATACCTTTGCAATGGATGACTTCCACTGCCTTAATTCTACTCGTACTATGCAAAAAATCTTTAGTTTTTGGCCCTTTGGTTAGGGTACTTGTTCAACAATACACTAGCCCATATCTCGGCTAATAAATCTCCATCAAAACCCGTGCAACCCTTCCTATTCAAGACTCCATTCATTGCACTGTAACTCGGCCTAATACATGTTGTTCCAAGGTTATCGACCTCTGTCCATATCTAATATAGGGTTTCAAACCTCCTGTAACATGCACAGAAATGTTCAGCCTGATTCATAGAGAATTACATTATAAAAGTGAGGAAAAAACTACCCTCAACCTTAGCCACCAACTGCCCAAACTTGACCTATACCAATCACAGAAAAAGACATAAGAAACTTAGCTCCTTCGTCCTTTGATAAGGCTCCTAAAGGCTGTGGTTGCTTCAAAAAGTGTTCTCCTATGATGTGTTTCTCTTTTTATGTTCCAAATGAAGTCAAAACCCTCTTCTATTTATATACTACTTGGGTGCAACAATCAGCCCTTAAAGGGAATGTCTACAAACCAATCCGACCTGAAATTTTATGTCATTTATCCCACTCATATAAATACAAAAGTATTTTCCTTCATTTTAACAATGCTCCCATAGTTGCAACTTGTATTAGTTGCCCCTTTTTCAATTAAGGGTGCCACACATGTAACCATGCTTGCTTTGGGTGCAAGACCCCCCCTCTTGGGTATCTCGTCCTTAAAGAGTTTTTGTGTTGCCAACTCAGACAAGCCAGGTACCCATGGATGTCGAGTACCTCCCAAGCTACAAAATTCAACAGGGAAACTCTCAAATCTCATCAAATGCAACCCTTGCATGCTCAGCAGATTGAATTCATTATCTAATCTCCTATAAGGTAACTCATCAAGGTAATGGCTCTTATTAAGAAGGTCACAAAGAATTTTAGAGGCTTCTCACTGCCTGCCTTTATTACAATTCATATCCATATAAATCCTATAAGTGATATAATTAGGCACCATGCCATGATCTACCATGTCTTCAAGAGATTTACTGGAGTAGCTTTGATAGGTAAATTCAATGTGATAATATTGGGAAAAACAGTAGCAACTTTCATATGCTTGTACAAAGACTGAAAACTACTCACCAAGAAGTTGAGGAATCACTATTCCAAGACTTCCATGGCATCTTGAAATTATAGCACAATCAAAGGAGACTGTTTGGGGGTCCCTGTAGGGATGGTGATCTAGTCTTGAAAATTTTCCTCATGAATAGTAGTTATGCCCTGCTGGTATGGATACTAGAAGAAAGTAGAGAGGGAGCCACCTGATTCTTGGTAATTTATTAAAAATTCTAGTTCTCACAAATAGGAGATCTAGATAGGATATTCTCCTTTGACCTTGTGTTTTCCAAGTGTTATAGCTGGAAAGTCCCATCAAGGCATCGAATTTGGTGATTGGTTTCAACCCAAACTGAGTGAGAGCCTACTCAAAAATTTCCAAAAGGGATCTTGGAGGTTTGCAACAAGTTTTTCCATGTATATTTAGGTTTTACATTCATATCTTTTAGTTGCATGAAGTGCTCAAATAGAAAGCCATCTTGGGTATAAGACACTTAGGGGATGTGATTCAACTAAGCTGGATGTACTTCCTGTAGATCCTGTCCAATCACCTTTTTCATATCATACTTAGATAGTAGGAATTGATTTGGAGCCTCTAAAGAGTATTTGAAAGGGGGGGGGGTTGACTGAGGAGAAGCCCACCCACTAAAGAGCATGGAAGTATAGTTACTAGGATTGTGAGTCAAACTTGTGAGTTATTGAGTTTGACTCTGATAAGATCCAAATGATTTTTTCATCATATTCTTGAGTCAAACTCGGTTTGACCAAGTTTGATCAAGTTAGACTTACTCCATTTGACCTCTATTGGGAATGTGTCAAATTATATTTATAACTTTATATTTTGTAATTGTGAGTATTTCCCAAGTTTTTGTCGAATCCATTTGGCAAAGATGCTTAACTCCATGGTCAGCTAGTGAACTTGAACCTCCGTTTGTGAACAAAAATTATACATGACAACCATTTTATCAGCCCAAGAAAAAATTTGGTAAATATCTCAACTCCTCATTCTGCAGACACAAATTATGAATGATTTCCTCGTTACCAGCTCAAGAAAAATTTGATCAGTATCTCAACTCTTGAATTTAATATTGTTACAATATTTCCAGTGACTAAAATAATTTTCCACACTTAATAGTTCATATTATTTTATTTCCAACAGTGTGGCCTTCCAAGTAAGTGGAGCTATTGAAAAGTGACCATAGAGATACATGGTTCAATTCCAAGCCACTTTTTAGCTTTTTCCTTCCTAGAAAATAAAAAAGATATTAGTTACAACCTGGCCATAGAAATCCACATGCAAAGGCTATTATTAGATATCACAAGTGTTGGGCAAGAGAAAGGATACCATGCAACAAAGACCATACAAAAATGACCTTTGGATCTAGAGGGGCATTCCAAATTTTGTTCAAGGCTTGTATAAGCAAGTATAAATTCTATAAAGTCCCAAAAATTTATTTACAATTGTATTGATGCATCTAAAGTTAGTTTCTGATTGAACCATTTTGTATGCATAAATTCCTGACAAAGGATTTTTTTACTATTCCACACCCTATACTTATACCAATTTGTAGAGGATTGATACTGATCTTGGAAGAGACAGTACTGGAAATAAGATTTTTGTCATTTTTCAAAAGTAAACTTAACTGAATGTTTTAGGTGAAAGTCTTCCTTAATTTGTGGCCTTTCAATTTAATTTGTTCTCTCAAGGGATAAATGTCCTTTAGCATTCTATTTATCCTTTTAAGAAAAAGGCAGGCTAATGAACAACAAGTTCTTTTCCAGTGGTTTGTTGTCATATTCCAATTCTTAATAGTCTGGGTTACAAATGAGCTTTCTATTTTAAATGGGGCTCGGATAAGCCCCCAATATAGGGAGGGATGATTATGGTCCTTAGGGGTGAAACCATCTTGATCATTAGTTGGTTCAGGATTTGGAATGACTAGTCCATATGCCATAATAATCATTTCCTTTCTTAGATTCTTCTGAAGGTTTCTTTGTCTAGATATTTCATAAGGAAGATGTGGATATTTATCACTCTGGCATGGTGGAGGCATGTTGTACAAACATTATTTTCATTCTTGTATAGCCTATTTGGGATGAGTTGAATTGTTGGAGATTTGACAAGAAACTCTCTACTCATGGTGCAAGGGGAAGTCCATAAATCTTGCAAGGGGCCATAAAAGGTGCAACGAGCCATAAATATTTTTCTAGAGAATTTTTGGGTGCCAAAAAAAATCATGATGCATCTGCTAATTACTATGAAAGCAATCCTGAACTTGTTAAAGATGGATTACAACTCTTTAAAAATAAGCTAATTTTCTATTCTTGTTTCATGTTGTATAGTTGGCCATTACCCAAATGTTATGTAGCAATACATCACTGTAACAATGGAACAACTGCAACAACATTACATGCTGGAGTACTCCAGAGTGACAGTGGAACAACTGCAGCATCATCACATGCTGGAGTACCCGAGATAATTTTTTCTTTCATACTAAACAAATTTTATTGGGTTGAATGTATGAATTGGATAGGGGTTGCACCACCACCATTAAAGAAGCAACATCTTATCCCAGATAAAAATGAAGATAGTACTATGGAAGCTACAAATCCCCTTTTGACTCAATCCATATGGCTATGGCTGCTGAAATGAAAGATAGTGTAGCTGATATTGCAAAAATAATCTGTGTTGAGGATGGTGTTGAAAATGCTATAAATATTCTTTTGAATAAGTTCTACATTTCTGGAAATAGGATGTTTTGAAAATTCAAGGTTAGGAATGAAAGTCATACCAAATATGTTGGCGACATTAGGTCCTGGTATGATACTCTAAAGATTTGTTAGGATCTTAGCATCATGCAAGGTCATGATTTTTCCTTATGGAGCCACTTTAACATGTCAACACTTTCTAAGCATGGTGGTATGTAGCTCTGCAATGCATTGCGCTTTTGGAGTCAGGATTTGGTAGCTATATGCATGTGAGTCTTTGGAAGATGAGTCTAGAAGGATTGATGATTGTTAAATTTTTACTATCCTAATATATCTTGGTTTGGTTACGCTTGGGGGAAATTCAGAGTATCTTTTTTTGGCTGGACTTGGGGGTAAGTGAGAGTGCCATGAAAGAATCAAGTTTGTTACTAGAAAGTGTTTACCTTCTTAATAAACTTGAAGACAAGTGATATTATCATGGATTTGTTGTACTTGGGAGCCAAGTGAGAGTTGTCATGAAAGGATCAAGTTTGTTATTGGTGTTTACCTTCTCAGCTAAGGTAAAGACCATTAACAAATTTGAGCTCATTTGGTGTTTAATTTCTTAACTTGTATGCTTGGGCCAAAAAATTGTATCTAAATTACTGCCTCAGTTTCATATCAACTGATACTGCTTATGTCCCTTCTGCTTCTGATAATAATATATTTTTTGAAAATTTAGTTACTGTTACAAATTACAATCGGTGAACAGTGTTTCATAGCTAAAAACTATTATTTTGAAATTTTAAGTAATTGGGGACTATTTAAATGTATTAATAAAATATGACACTTGGTGCAAAACATAGCCCAAAATAAAAAGGCTTCATATTTCCTTTCCCATCCAAGAGTAGGATTTGAGGCTGCTCACCAAAATGAAGCCAATTTTACACCAAATTTCATCTTAGCACAAAACATTAACCAAACTCTTTGAAGATCATATGGAGTCCATATATAAAGATTAATTGTCATAAATTGGATTGTTTCTATCCTTGAGAGTTTTAACCATATAATACATTTGTATATTAATCTTTGATCTATTTGTGTTAGTGATTATTTAAACTATTTGACTTCTATAAAAATGCCTTTTTTTGTAGAATACCAATAAATCAACAATCCAACCATTTTTTGGACACAACCTTTACATATATGATATGTGCAATAGCCCTTAAAGAAGAAGATTCATTCTAATCTTAGAACCATCGACCATATAAGCATTAGATTTAATGTCCACTCATGATCTGTCATTGATCCACCTATTGCATGGAATCTGTCACTATTTTACCTACTCAAAACCAACGACTGCATCTATTAGTTTCTAAGGCCAACTTCCGTAGCTGTGGTTTTGTATTTCTGTATCTCCAATTGGTTTCATATTTTCCAAAATAGGTGGAATAACTTGGATATCATCTCTATTCATTCGGTGCCACTATGTCCTTCATTTTCATATGTGTAAAGATTATTTTAAACAGTCCATGATTTCCAAACTTAGACAACCAAGTTGCATGGCTCACTAGAGAGATATTCTATGAAGATTGAATATTTACTTAAGAATTTGTGATAATTTTATATCCAATTTATAAAACCCCAAGCATGGACATTTATGGATAGCCTTTTGATATATGAAATTATTAATGCAAAAACAACCTAACAAGTTTAGGTTTGGAACTAGTGCTAATGGCGGCAAAGAATAAGTTTCACACCATTTCAAGGAGGTAAGTATTATGCCAATTCTAAGAAATGTACAATTGGGATGGTAACTTGCATTAGAAAGGGCTTGAATCATATCCGTACTCACATTGAGGTCAAATGGGTACCTAGTTGATGTGGTGCAATAGTCTATGCATAGCATTTTCATGCTAACAGCTTGCAAAGGATGTGTAGTGTATTGTGTTTTTTCTGTTGTTAATGTTGATCCTATTATGGACAAGTTTAAACTGTTTAGCTTCTCTTGTGTTATGGAACACTGATATGATATCTATTGTATGAGTATGTTCTTGATGCAAGTATCACGCACAGGAAGTAAGGCCTCTATCACATTCCATTATTGGAAATGTGAGATCGAGGAATAACTATGAATATGGTACAAAAAAAACACCCAAGAGAACGATCCAATGTCTCAAGGGAGCCCAATATTTAGACAATTACCCTATATGTGTCTTCCTTACTACATGATCTACCACAGGTTTAGGTTTAACCATCTACTTCCATAAGTCCAGGAAGCTTACTATTTTATACTTAATGACACTAGTGATTCAAAATCTCAATATTAGTAGATGTTGAAAATCAATAGAAAATTTATATTTTCATTATTTCTGCTTATATTGTATTGCAAATTTCTTATCTGCTGAATCTTATTTAACCAGTATTCTTTATGTCATGGTAGTCTTCATATCTGAGGTAAGTTAAGTCTTCATGCCTGTGGAGATAACTTCTATGTGGTTATCCTACAACGTCACTCCTAGATATTGACATACAATGGGCTTAGTCATATTTAATAGTAAATACTATATTTAAAGCTACACACAGGCCAAAGAATATAAATGAATGGATCAAAAGGCCTAGATGGAATATAAAGGACATATCAATCATCTGGCGATCTGTTTTGAACTCTATTGAATTCATTTGAGCAGGTTTGGCTTGGAAAGTAGGATCAGGTGAAAAGTTTCACATTGGCTTGGATGCCTAGTCTAGGTGCGGGAATGCACACATTCTCCCCCGTGATCTCAGTCAATTTTTGGATTCTTATGATATAAGGCGAGAGCTTGAAGCAGAACAAAAAGAACAATCACGTTCACTTTTGCACCAATATTCTACTTCTCAATCTGATCAAGAACAAACAATTTAGAAAAACCACAGTAGCAAAACAAACCAAACAAACTTATTTTGGCTTATTCCAACCAAAGCATTTGGAAAAATTATTTTTTAACTAACGCATGGAAAACATCCCCCACCATCCAAATTATGCTCCCCATTAAGAGAGCTAACAAAGGACATTCAGCTCCACCAAAGTAAGAAAGATGGGAGATGGATCACAAGTGACTTCAATGGTTTTACAATAGTAGTTGTAATTAACTCAGAGATAGAGTTAGTGTTAAAAATGATTTTGTTAAAGTTTTATAATCATAATTTTGAAAGAAATGAATCTCTATTTATTAAGACTAAAACTAATTCTCATGAGCTTAGAAGTGAGACTGGGGTGGTCTATTCCCAATACCCCTTGGAACAATAGAACTTGTCAGATTTGTTGTTCTAAACAGGTGGAAGATGAGAAGCACTTAGCTCTCAATTCCCTACTATCTACCATACTTCCAGTCTTGTTGACCTCTTAAGCCAACCCACCTATAGCTATCTTGGAGCACTTATTTCCCTTCTCTTTGACCATAGAAACAAGATTTTGAAGAATCAAACTTAAATTCTTTCTCATTTATTAAGGTCCTATAGACGGTGTTGGTTTTAGTGGACAGTAACCATCATCATCATCAATATTCTTTAATAAAATATACATATCCAAAAATTGTTGTAATTGAATAATAATTTGCATATTTTCTGATTTAATAGACTCTGTCTTAAATGATTTTATAATTTGTAATTGAACAATAATTTTTATATTTTCTGATCTAACAAATAGACATATGCCATAAGTTGTAATTGAACAATAATTTGTAATTTTAAAGCCTGAAGTTGTAATTGAACAATAATTTGTATAGAAACAAGAAGTATGATATTTTTTTAAATAAAATAAAAATTTGGATTAACCCACAATAATAACATAACAACAGCTTCCATTTGCTATGCTAGTCTACTTGCAACCTGCTAATATAAGTTGATTGATCCACAAGCATAATTGCAGGGTTCTAACTGTTGTACTTCTAAGCCATTGGTGTAAAATAATAGGTCATTCAATTCTGTTGATAATTCATAGGCTCCCAACTTTTTAATTTCCATTTTGAAGGTATTCATCCAATCTGATTTATAGTGTCCCCGCTCAGGTGAGCTAGATGCAGAAAAAATCAGTGAATTGTCATTTTCAACTGATGCTGCAAGATGGTTTTCTTGTTTTATATAATTATCCATGTGCATTACATACATGGGTGTTGGAGTGCCTAATGTCTCATAGAAAATTTGGCTTGCAGTGTCCAAGTTATAATGATGATTACCAAGTTGTATCTGTGAAGTGTTAATGAAGTTGGATGCGTGTAATGAGGAGCTGATACTGATCATAGTCATGTTATTGTTTGAATGATAATCCACTAGAATTCCTTCAGGCCTTTGGAACAACTCTCCTAGACAGGAACCATGGTCCAACACTTCCTGATCAAGTTGGATTTTCCGAGGATTCAAGTGAGATGTAGCTAGTTCTGAACTTGAATTGGATTCAGTAATTATTAAGCCATGGTTTTTCTCGAACATCTGAGAGATTATTCCAGGGCTGAAGTTCGAGCAAGAGGCATGCATATTAATATTCATTACATTCTGAGCTTGTTGTGGCCCATAAATATTTGGGATTGTAATGGCCCCTGACATAGCATAGTTCTGCAGGTGGTCACTTTCTTGTTTTGCTGCAGTAGGTAGATGGGTTTGATGACACTTCCGTTAGTTTAGTTGTACTTTGTTCTTCAGCTTTGTGTTCCAATGATTTTTGATATCATTATCCGTTCTCCCTAGCAACTGGGCAACAATGATAGACCACCTGAAGAATGCATGCCATAATTCTCAGGTTAGTTGTTGTGTTTGAATAAAAAAAACTAGTAAAGGACTTTGTAGATGAATGAGAAGCTGTTTATTTTTTTTTAGAATGGCTAATTACATTTTACCTGCTACCAATACTAGCATAGAGGCTATAGATCAAGTTATATTCTTCTTCTGAGAACACTCCATGCCTTATATTCGGTCTCAAGTAGTTTAACCATCTAAGTCTGCAGCTCTTTCCACACCTTCTCAAACCTGTACTCAGAGAACTAAAATTAGCACAAATAAAAATCATATTTTGACTGTGAAATGACACAAATGCACAAGAAGATAATAGTCCTCATTTTACTTTCTGGTTTTTTTACACTATAACCAAGACCATGAATTCTAATAACCTTAGGCTAGATTTTATCTACAATAACAAGCGATTATAAACACAATAACTCAGTCTAATATATTTTTCAAACTGTTTCATTTGAGAAATGGAATGAATCCACAAGGGACCAAATGCCAAACACTAATGGTTAGGTTGGTTCATGTTGGTTCAGGTAACTTGGCTAGCTCAAATTATTGGTGCTCTAGGTTTATATGGCTCTAGGTTTATAAGAATCCATAGTATTAATTTATGGTATTCAAGTGGTTATAAGGAAAAAATGATTCCAACTAAACTTGTCCAGATAACCAGAAATAGTATCTTTAGACACCACTACTTTTCATATTTCAAGATACTAACACTAATATATTTATCTATATGAAACTAACTGAAATATAGTATCTATATGAAACTCACTCTAAAAATGTCAAGTATTCCCTTTAACAAGAAAATCAAGCACAGATCTTGTACAGAATATCTAAAAACCTGAACCTTGCAATCACTATTAAATTAGATATAATTGCAATTCTAATGACATCATACAAAACCTAAAAATATAAACACACTAATAATTCTGAGTCCATAGATGTATAGTACTAATACACAACAGTCATCTGATATGTATAAGCGGTCAAGGCGTTTTCTTCTAGGAAGTTAAATGTGTGTTAATGGAGATTCTAGTTCTATACGTTCAAAAGTTTACATTGAAGAAGTGGTCAAAGAAATTAATAATGTTGAATGAGTTGACGATGCAGTCATGGATTGTTGTGTACATCATATGTGTCATTAGTGCCTACTAGCAAGTTGGTGTAGCTCTTTGGGTAGTGGTTGTATTGCTTGTGCTAATTCTAGTTAATTTTCTTTGTATGGCTAGATTAATTTGTTTGTAGATTATTGGTTATTATTAACTTTTTATGCAAGTCAAGCTACAAGGGTGTCACACTGAGCTAACTCCATTGAGTTATTTTTTTATTAAGTTAAAATTAAGGGCTTGCATGAGTATATATTTTACAAGGATTATGCCATTATGTGTTGAACGTTTTTTAAAAATCAAATGCCTGTTATACAGTTTCGAGGACTGCCATAACTCACATAATTCTTTAAAGAGGGATAGCTCAATGGAAGAGCACCTGCCATGCAGGAGGTTGGTAGTTCGATTCCACTATACCCTAATATAAATTATTCAATGATATTGTAGATTTTTTTAATTAAATAATTTTATATTGATTTATTTTAATGGTGAGATATTTTTGTGGATTCATTGTTTTATATTGTCTCTAGAAAGACAATAGATAGGATTAAAGACATTGTCTCCATAAAGACAATATGTCTTTAATTCCAACTATTGTCTTTATAGAGACAAATTTCAAGACAATAATTTGAGACAATTTACCCAAAAATTGTCTTAAAACCCCCCTTTGTGTTGTAGTGCTACTATTGTCTCTAGAGAGACAAAAATGAAACTGTCTCTGGACAGACAAAAATGCTTGTTTTATGTATTGTCTTTATAGAGACAATATTTTAAGACAATTTAATTTGAGACACCTGCTTAAAGATAATATTTAAGACAATACACAAGTTTTCTTTTGTCTTAAGTTAAAACAATTTACCCAAAAATTGTCTTAACTGTTGTCTTAAAACCCCCCTTTATGTAGTAGTGTCACAAGTGGAACTATATGCATTTTTCTCTTGTTTGAAGCTTTTGTTTTTGCATAAATTGATTTCCGCTCTATCTAATTTCCACTGTTTTAATTTCGATGGAAAAGCCATAATACTATCCCAACCCATTATGTCATAGGTTACATTAACTTCCATCTAGATATAGTGAATATGAAATAGAAATTAGTGGGCCCTTGTGACTGAGATCCAGTCAATGATATCGAGTCATTATCTTATTTGTGGTATAAGGAGATTTTGAGTTGGGCATTGATTTCACTTTACTTATTGAAGGTGGGTTTCCAGGTGCATTACTCATTTGATCACTTCGTCATCAAGACTTGGCCACTCATCTCAGAATTTCTCTGGCTCAAGGAGGGCTTAACTGTGGAGTTTTCACCACAATCAAACCCACTTAGTTTTCCTCTGAAGTGATGATTGACGCTATGTAATTCATTTCAATTGTTTCAATCCCACTTCTTCATCCCTGTGAGCATCACCCAATGCCATGAGTGCTAAGTGGACTATTCAAAACTAATGAGAAATTAGTCAGTTACGACTACCTCTCATGTAAATGGTCATAGTTGAATGACTTTCTTAACACAGTTGAATCCCAAAAAATGATATCTAATCATTTTAAGTTTCATGTTTTTTTTTCTTTTCTTCTATCTAAAATTGTACAAATAGTTTTGATTCAGATTTTGTATGTGTAAATAAATTTATTTTCTTACAAAATTTTAAAATATTTACCACTTAAATTTTATTTTTAAATATATAAATTAATTTAATTTTTTTTCCATTTGAAATATTTAAATATTTAAATTTTTTGAAATAAATAAAATATGTTAAATTCATGATCAAATTTATAATTTCAATTTTTAAATCTAATTCACTATATTTGAAAAAGAAAACCATCAAAACTTAAAACAATGTTTTCCATTTCTGATTCAGATTTTGTCTTTTAAATGTGTAGATAAATTTAAATTTTTACAAAAATATAAAATATTTACACTTTAAATTTTATTTTACCATTTAAATTTTATTTTTAAATATACAAATTAATTTATATTTTTTCCAATTTGATATTAGAATTAGTTAGGATTATGCTTACTTTAATATATCTTGGATTGGGTTGTTGAGGAAGTTGAGAGATTCTCTCAACTTCTCTCTCTAAGATTAGAATTAGTTTAACTATATATATTTGATGTATCTCTGATTATTGAATATAGAAATTAATTATTTTTGTGTGTGAATATTGTGTTTCTGCTCTCTCCAATTTTTAATATGGTATCGAAGCCACTACTGGCTTAAATCCCTCACGGGATGGCTAGGAAAATGTGAGAGCCATGATTATTCAATCATTGCTGTAGGAGAGTAGATAGCTCACTGAATTTATTTTCTGAGAAAAAGTTTTTGTGTGTTTGTTACCTTTTTCTTTAAATTGTGTGAATGGTGAATTTTGTATTAGACATCCAGCTTAAGGAAATTCTGACTGGTTTGTTTTCCTATTGAACGAACTCTGGGAAGAAGATCCGAGGATTTGCACATCAACCGGACCGAGAGCCTGTGTATTTGATCTTGTTCGCTGGTGCAGTAAGCATGGAAGTCATCACATTGATTATAGTTGCAGACCTGTGTTGATGGAAACACATCCAGCCGATGTTAGAATTTGATGCAACCGTGGACTGGCAGATGGAACGGTGTATGCTACGCTTTTGTCTGTGGATTGAGAAGCAGTGCTAATACATCCTAGCGACTGTAGCAGCCAAAGTCTGTTGCTGTAATTTTTCTACGCTGACTGTAATCGCCTACAGGGGTGCACGGTAATCGCCTGTAGTGGTGCGCTGTCTACGCCTGACTGTAATCGCCGCCTGTAATCGCTAACTTCAAGGTGCGCGGTGTCACTGTCCACCAGTGCAGTGTCACGGTCGTAAGAAAGATTATAAGTCATAGTTTTTATTACTATTTAAACAAAATCCCATATTTTATGCTTCTTGGTGTCAGAAGTTGCCTGGTGTGGAAAATTCGTTGTATTGAGACTAGTGTAATGTTCCAAACTGCAAAACGAGTGGGGGAATTATCAATCAGCTGAGTCGCTTTACCATAGTTGACCAGACTCTCGTGTATGCTTTTGCCCGGTCTCTCAACATATCTCGAGCAGCAAAATCCGATCCCATCGTGCAATATCAGGAAGCATGTCCACGTCTGCTAAAGCACATCATGACCAGCATGTTGTTAGCGTGATTGTGATGCGCCAAACCAGAAAACAGAGTGGGAAAGAATTTAATATTTGCAAACTTTTCTGAAATGTGGAATGGAACGAAATATTTGCGCATGGAATTGTTCAAGGGTCATCCAAGAGGTCAGCTGCCAATAATGCATCATCTGCGTTTGTTGCAGAATAGGTGGATGCAATGGCGCTGTATTAATGCAAGCCCAAAGGATGTGCATCAAGCACAGAAATCACTTTACAATGTGTGGTGTAAAATATTGGGATTGCTTGGAGAGTAGTGTTTTGTTTGTTTGTAAAATTTTTATAGTGCAGAACCAACTATGAACAATTTAGCATTATTTAAATTAGTCGTTCTCTACGTTCTACAGGGACAAGAGAACAATTGGCTAATTTGATTGTGTGAATTTTTTATATGCTGATCTTGTTGTGCTACGGGCCAAGGAGCATCAGTTACAGGTTACAAGCAGGTCAAGTTGTTAGATTAGCTCTTGAACACATTCAGTATTAAGACCAATTGCCTAGCCACTGATGGATAGCCGAAAGCGAAATATCCGACAGATGGTTATTGGTCCATAGGATGGTTGATCACTTGTCAGCTCTTATTGCGGAAGCCCCGACGAGCCGAGTTGTCAATACTGTTAATCTTGCAAAGTTCATTATTGCTGGTGAGAAAAAAATGTATTTTAAATGGGTTGAATGGTAGCTCGAAAATGGTGGAGAAAAGAGCGTTTCCTATGAGATCTCAGAGTGGGTACAAGTGTTAATGAAGACCAGATCAGACAAAGAGACGAAAGTTTACAGTGTTGTAATTGTGATTAATTATTATATGTTTTGTAAAGTAAGCATTAAGGGAGGGTATTAGAATTAGTTAGGATTACGCTTACTTTAGTATATCTTGGATTGGGTTGTTGAGGAAGTTGAGATATTCTCTCAACTTCTCTCTCTAAGATTAGAATTAGTTTAACTATATATATTTGATGTATCTCTGATTATTGAATATAGAAATTAATTATTTGTGTGTGTGAATATTGTGTTTCTGCTCTCTCCAATTTTTAATATTTGAAATATTTATAATATGTTAAGTTCATGGTCAAATTTATAATTTCAATTTTTTTAAATCTAATTTCATTAAATTTGAAAAGAAAAACCTTCAAAACTTAAAACCATGTTTTCCATTTCACACCGATCGTTGTATTGATGACGTTGAGTGTTGCAAAGAAACATATTCTAATTATTGAGTGGTAAGTATACAATAGTATTTTTGTGAAATCTATGGTTATAATGGCAGGAGTATAGCTGCGAGTTAATAGATTCTTGTAATATTTAAGTTGAATTTTGTATGATTATATAATTTTTTATTATGATATTTTTTTATTAAAGTGATATTTTTTATATTTAAAGTTTAAATAGATTATTTTTGTTAAAATACTTTATATGCTTTATCAAATAAGAGATATATCATATACTAAGTTAGAGGAAGCAAATTTCGATCTTTAAAGTAGTATGACTTTGCTATAAACTAAAAAACTGCTTCTTAGTCTAAGGATTGATGGGTTTTATGCACTTTCCTTTCCTAGCCTCCATATGTCCTATTTACAATTCTAGAGTTGATTTCATCTATCGAATTTTGGTCCTGTTCGAAAAATAGGGATTGGACTGTGGACACAGCATACATTCCAACTTTATAGCTCCAACAAATTCTTTTGTCCATAAACTTATCATTCTCCTCTTTCTTTACTCTTCACATATTACACATTCGCTTCTACATTACCCCTAATTCTAGGCATTGTCAAGACTCAAAGAGGTATTACATTGAGGGCCTCCAATATTGACACACTCACAGACTCACATAGGACACTACAAAGCTCCAGCGAATGAACTTTGAGCAAGATTTTTTTTTATTCGACGGTATTTTCTAGAACCTTTAAATGTTCAACTTTGACAATCACTGGCTCATGTAACAATATGCTTTTGATTATTGGGAAAAAAAATTACTGAAGCTTTCCCGTATATTTTCAATTTACTTTCATAATTGAACAAAGTATGACATTTTTTCATTTTTCATATCCATCAAAGTTGGCTTTAAACCCCACCCACCTTTGATGCATGAAAATTTATTCTTCAGGAAGTCTCAAATTGCAAAAATTCACCACAGTCCACAGTCATGTTCTCATAAAACTATTGACTTATCTATGCTTCACACTGTTGTTCATATCTTTAATAAAAGGCTCCTCAATTAGTTGTAAAAATGTTCATAAATCTTCTCTTGTCGTCAAAATAAGAACACCTAAGAACTACCTAGAATCATGCTTATCAAAGGTTAGCAACGTTAGCTCAAACCTTTCACAATGAGAATGATACTTCTGCTAGCTTTAATGTTGTAACACAATATTTATTCCTCCCAAGTTGCAGAAGACACCTAGCAAATTTCAGAGAGATCATATGCAAAAGGTTTATTACTAGAAAACTATTAAAAATCATTATTTTATTTTATGTATTGAGGGTTTCATTAACAATATACATAATCATTGTTACTTTAAACACAAGCTATCACAAGCTATCATATATTCCAGTTATAAGATCAAAGGTGTCATGATTGGGCTTAGCTAACAAATCATTTGTGATGAGAAATGGTTCTTCAACAATTAGTTACTTCAGTTTGGTATTTTCCTCTTGATGTGGGTTTGTCATGTTTAATATAGTTAGAGGAATGCATATACACCATCTCATATAATGATGGTTGAGGAAGCTCATCATCTTAACTATGTGAATTTCTTTCGTGCTTTTTACATATTAAAATTTAAATACATAATCAAAACAATTAATCCAAAGCTTTATAACATGTTAAAAGTGTGGTTGTATGATATCTGGAAGTGCTTATGCTAACTTAGGAAAGAAAAAGGAACTCTAAGAGGGAGATTAATGAAAGTTGAGATGTAAGAGTATTTGAAAGAAAGTGATTTTCTAGATGAGAGGAGGTTAACACTCACAAATTTTCATTAAACGTATAATAAAGGACATGAAAAATGAAAAAACGTCATCAATTTTTCATTTGATGATAAAATAGGATTTGAAATTCCAAGCCTCATAAAGCCTTTTCCAACAAAATTTGTAGCACCATTTGAGAGTTTCTAATAGTACCTGCAAATACAAAAAACTAATTATGATTCTTCAGATCTAAACATTATCCTAGTTTTCTCCAAAGTGATGTAAAAACTATCTATGGAAAATTAATGAAATTTACTTGCAAGGATTCACTAAGATGGACTTGCCTCCTTATCATTCTCCAAATTACTGTAAAAACTATCCATAGAAAATTAATGAAATTTCCTTGCAAGGATTCACTAAGATGGAATTGCCTCCTATCATTCTAAACTAAAACCTCCACCATAAAACTGATTAAGATTGATAGAATCTCGATTAAACCTCAAGAGTATATGAATTTTCACAAAATGAAGTGTTGCAACGATTATGACTTCATTGCATTTATTTATTTTATCACAGTGAATCAGTCATTTCAAGTTATTAATCTTGATAATGTACAATTGGTAGAGAAGCTAGATCACGTCGTGTGTGAGGATCTGTGTTTTTCATGTGGGCTACATACTTGTGGGTTTTGGGTCTTTTGTACACACTAGGATGTTTAGAAGTTGAGATGCACAAAGCTAATGGGTGGTGGCAGCCTTATTATCCCTGTAAAAAATTAATGCTAAAAATGTCCTAAATAATATTAAAATTGAAATATTATGTATAATATTTTTTCTTATCTAGTAAATATCCACCATATTTTTATGTATAAAAGTGTTTACGTGAGTAAATATTCATCCAAAAATTGAATTAATATTTTTTTCATATGAAATGTATTAACAATAAGTTTATTAATAAACATCATATGAAGTATCTTAGCAATGCATCTATTAATAAAAAGTGTTATGATGTAAAATATTATGAGTTAAATATAATGTATAATATTAATAGTAAAAGTAAAAGTAAAATTAAAATATAATATTAATAATAAAGAAATATAAAAATTATAATTATTTATTTATTATTAAAATTAAAATGATATATGATAGTATCAAATGGCTTAATGGATAAAGTAGTTAATTTAATATTAATCTAATATAAATGTATAGTACAATCAACTAGTTATTTGGGAAATCAACTAGTGCTTACTTAAGTAAATATTCATCCGAAAATTGAATTAATATTTTTTTTCATATGAAGTGTCTTAACAATAAGTGTATTAATAAACATCATATGAAGTATCTTAACAATGCATCTATTAATAAAAAGTGTTATGATCTAAAATATTATTAGTTAAATATAGTGTATAATATTAATAGTAAATTTAAAATTAAAATTAAAATATAATATTAATAACAAAGAATATAAAAACTATATTTATTTATTTATTATTAAAATTAAAATGATATATGATAGTAGCAAATGGTTTAATGGATAAAGTAGTTAACTTAATATTAATTTAATATAAATGTATAGTACAATCAACTAGTTATTTGGGAAATCAAGTTAATGATATACAATCAATGTAGGCAAAATAATAAGAAGGGGAATTCAAAGTTTATAAATGCACAAAAGAAAAACGAAGAGAGATAACATAAATTTAAATCTAAATTTAAATGGTGAAGTATTATACTTTCTCTAAACCTTCCAATAAAGGACATGAAAAGTCATTCATGTGGAGGAGTATAGAGTGCTATCAATATTGCATATTTGTTATTATTTATGTTAGATATTTTGATATAAAAATTCTTTGGTTTAGAATTATATTTTTCATATAGTTTGAGTTTTCTATATTATTATTAGATATTTTATATTATTAGTAGATCTAGAAAATAATTTGTTACTTAATATTAAAATTAAGTAAATTGTTAGTATTGTATTTAATGTAAGTGGACATTTTCCATTTATGATAACTTATTAGAACATAAACTTATTTAAATCTTATTTTTCTCTTCATGCAAGAGTATTGAGAGATTGTTGTAAGCTCTTACATCTATTATGTAATTTTCCTTTCCTTTGATTAATAAAATTTGTATGTGGAAGGATACTTCTTTCTCATCTTGGTATGAGAGGAACACTGCGGCAATTGATGCAAAGAGGAGATTCCAACATTGCAAGTTTTTGGAAAAATCCGGCATATTGATCATTAGTTCATTGGTATGGAAATTGTCCAATTTTATTAAGGAAAACAAACAAATTGAAGTTTTAAATTTGGATTCATTTTATCGGAAAGGTATTAAAGATAAAATCCAGTAATTGGATGAATCCTTTTGCAATCCCTTCGAGAGTGATTGTCTTCGTAGTGAGGGTTTCGAGTGAATTCTTTTCGAGTGAGGGTTTTAACAAAGATCTACATCTTGAACAATAATTGTAAAAGAAATTGATCTTGAAGTGTCGAAATGAAATGTGAGAAACATTGTTGGTCACTGACCACGTATAAGAGAATTCTTGCATGTTGTCTCTTCTAGTTGTATCTTAAAACTATGATTCTCCTCCAATAGATATTGTTCCTTTATTCCAAATGCCTCCATGCATTCCCGCAATGAATGATCATTTCTTTCCCTTATCTGATAACTCATCCCTACTCCTAAATGGTTTGCAATCTCTTCCCTTTATTTACAAAATTAGATAGTCAATCATGCAAGTCATTTGGATGTTGGAATGTAAAACAAAACCATAATCTCTTCTAGTTCCACATGTTCCATCTATATTAACAAATTAGGAATTCATATATTAGATACCTATGATAATGGTTCGTTACATATTCACCTCATATATTCCATAAATAACTCATACTGCATTTTTCATAGTATCACAAGAGCTTTTAATTGACGATTGGGAAATGGAAAAGTAGTCGTAACTTCTATGCTCTTTAGGAGTTCTCACAACATTCGACTTTGATTGAAGTAATTTTGTTGTGATTATATCTGTTGCGCAATTTGGTCGTGTTGGTGAAAGCAGTGTAGGATGTGGAGTTTATCTATCTCTTCTCTTTACAGTCTTCATCAATCATGCCCATCTCCATAAAATTATTATTCATTGTTCCCAGGAGTTGATCTAGTGGCCCCAAAATGAATTCCAACGAAGGTTAGCTTAATGTCTCCTTTTTTACCTTTTCATTTTCGTTAACATTTAACATCACTCTTTCTTTCACTTTTAAATTCTTTTGGATTCTTTAGCCCTAGAGTTGCATCATAAGTTGACGCGGTAAGAGATACAACTTCCCAATCATATGTGTGGTTTGTGGCTTCTTAGAGATTTTGTTACGTTCTATGATATTTAAGCCTTTCTAGGTAATTTGTATGCAATAATACATCCCCAAAAGGGGTTATTATTTTGTCACTTTCTTTCGTTATTATCTCAATGGTCAGGGAAGCTATTAAATATTCGTGTATTCTAAAAAAACCCACAAAATAACTTAGAAAATAATGGAAATTATGGTAATATTATGACGAAATCTAGCATAAATTTTTGAAAATTTTGGTTATAGCTGTCAAACTTCAAGATTTTGGGTAGCTGAGGGTTCTTAATGTTGTTGAATCCATTTCCACCATAAAAAAAAAAAACATTTAAAACACTCCAACATCCAGATTTTTTTCCCGAATTTCGGCAAGAAAACTGTTGTCCGAGCTAATATTTGGTGCCGATACACAACACCTTAAATGTTGAGCTACTTCTTATAATGGCTACTTTTCGAAAACTAGATGAGGGATTTGATGCAACCACTCATGGATTTGTAGGGATCTACAAATATATATCACTAGTTATTGGGATTGGTTATAAATGCTAGCTTAAATTAAAAATGGAAGGTTGATTTAGTGTTAAATGTGTGGAGCTATAATTTTATTTAAGTTCTTATTTTATCTTTTTTTAGTTTAAAAGGGAGAAAATATATTTTTATAATCTGGAGCATTTCACTTTAGGGGTGGATTAGAACATTTTTATGTGATTGAAAGGAAAGAATATGCTTTGAAGGTCAAATTCTAAAAGTTTCAAGAAGTCATGATTGGTGTTAGGCATAGTGTTATCATTGATGACAACCAGCGTCATCGATGTCAAAGGGAAAGTCTAATGAAGTAGCAATGCCATTTATGAATCTACGGAAGAAGTATGAGAACATGGATTCCCTCATCAAACGAAATCAAGAGGTTCAAAATTTATTGTGATTTTTCAAATTTATTATGCCCAAACAAATATTTGAATGGCATGGTTAGATAGACCTCTCAAATTCCTTTCCAATGGTATATCACATTTGGAAAAATTCCTCACAGATGAGAAGTTATGATCGATTGAAGTTGGCAGCTGCAATGAGGACCAAAAAACCCAAATCATTAGGGGAATTTTGAGATAAAAAATGGGCCTAGAAGAATGTACTAACAAAATTAATTTTAAATAATAGGATTCAATATGATGATGTCACTCTCATGAGAAAATATTTTTAGAGGGAAAAGAATAAAAACTATTTTTTAATGTATTTTTGGCTTATCTCCTTATAGGATTACTCAAGTTTGAAGTGCAAACACTCATTGGATGTAGAATGAAATTCCACATCCAAAAAATACACACATTGCATACCTTTGAATAGATCCACATCAAAAACAATTGAGAATACATGAAAAAAGTATGGTGAACCTGCTTTTTTATGAATTTTCAATTTTTTTATCTGTTAGTCAACTCAAAAGCATGCAAAGTGGATACTCATTGAATGTAGAATTTAATTTTGCATCTAATGGGTGTGTGTACTTGACATTTGAGTAAAATGTAAGGAGATAATCCAAAAATACAATTAAAAAAATAGTTTCTTTTATTTTTCTTTAAAAATCATAACTTTTATTTCATTATTTTAACAATTTTTTTATTTCATAGAATACCCATTTTAGACCTCAAAATTACCCTAATGTCATTTTAAAATCACCAAAATTGTTAAACATTACACATCTCCTGAGAAAATCTATGAATTTTTGATGAAATTTATGGATATCAAATAAACATGTGCATTGTTTAATTTTTTAAATGTCAAGTGGTTTCTAGGAAATATGGTCGTTGAAATCTCATGAGTGATGGATAAGTGTAAACATGTCAGAATTTTAACAAGGGCCTTCCTTCCACGCTGACTCATTCCCATAGCAACACTGGTAAGGATCTATTTGGCCCCTCGGTTAGGTGCCATGTGGACCCCCCTAAACAGTCATTGATGACATGGCAGCGTTGATGTAATGATGAATCACGTGGACAAGTGGTGAAAGTGACACATGGCCATTAGTTTTTGGTTTAAGATGTTGAAATGGAAGTTGTGACGACATGATGACATCCACAATAATGACGTGGAAAAACAAGGATGGTGATGTGGACTCGAGGAGGTGGAAGCTAACATGGTGTATAGTAGGTGATGTGATAGTACAGATGATTGCCACGTGGCATGTGCAAATGGTATTGTTTGATTGGTCAAATGGCCAAATATGTGACATGTGTCCCATTCTGGAGCCAGCACATGGCATGATGACCTTAAGCTAACGTAAACATGCCAATGACCATGGATCCCTAAGGATTAGGCCTTATGGCATGGTTGTATGGTGAAATGGCTAAGCCCTATTGTCTTTGGGCCACGATGAAGGGTAAGCCATTGGTCATATGGCCATCCTGAGCGGTCACATTGGTGAAACTCTTCAGTATCTACAGTTTGAATATCCACTCCACATCATCTATGAATGGGATGTACCCCTTCTAGTAATTATATATATGCATAGTGGTGAGTTGCATCAAATGAATGTTCTTGTGACAATAATTAGTTCTGAGTTTTGTAGTTGGATTCATTAGTTCATATTCTTTGTGAGTGGATAGTCTTGGTTTTGATCCATGTGGGAAGTCGTTATTACTAAGATATTTTAAATATGCCTCGTAGTGATTTGTGGTTGGTAATATCGATAGGTTGTACATCCTAAACACGTGAGATTTGTCATTGTGTTATTTGCAACATGGTGGACATGAGGTTGAGTTAAAATATTTTATGGCTATATATATTACATAATGTGCAAAGATGTAATACGGAGGTTGGAGATGATTGGCCACGGGGTCAAATCACATGCCCCCACCCTTTGGAGTTTATCTCACTCATAACAAAACCTTTTTGTGAGGATGCTATTACAATAAAAATTGCATATCACAATTGGTAATGGACTTGTATCATATAGCAAAGGTGTGGATTCAAATCTAGTAGCTCATTAGGTCATAGATTTGTTTATTTTTATTTTTCCTCGTAAAAGTACATTTCTTTGAACAGTTAAGGAGACAAGAGAGGTAAGTTTTGTAGAATGGTTACTAGAAAGGGACTATTTTATATAATGCACACTAAAATAACTGTTTTATCTAATGGTTAATATTTATAATGTATTTTTGGGTATTTTTAGCTCTGAATTTAATTCTAAAAAAGGGGAAATGGTCAAAATGTTATTGTGATCTTTTTGAAAGGTAGGATGATCCACAAAGATATATTTGGGATGCTTGGAGGATATATTTTACATGTTTTGATGTTCAAGGGAATTATGAGCAAGTTTCAAGGTTTATGAGCAGGTTGTCCATTCCTAACCAAGTCACGATCTAGGAAAGATGTCTTTTGAAAAGGAAGAGGAGGTAAACCAAATATTTAACACACAAAACACATGAGTTGCAACTCTTCTATTGATCACACAAAATTGATGATTACAATGAACCCGGTGAGGGGTATTTAAAACTTTTTCGACTAGTGACTGGCCTAAAATACCTTTACATGCAACCACACACTAAATTATACTATGACTTAACTCGACTTGACTAAATCTCTAAATTTAGCCAATTCTTCATGCGGGATTAATTAGTTATTTTAACACTCGTCCTTAATTACGGTCGCTAAACTAATACATGACTCAATTCAACTCAAATATTCATTTTGGTCTATGTCTTAGTTATGCTTACAAAATCCAAGTTTCCTCTATGAAAAACAAACACATATTTTGCTAATGACTTAATAAATATATCAACGAATTCATCACTAGATTTACAAGGCTTCAAGTGAACTTCTCCATTTCTCACAATTTCTCTAATAAAATGATATCTAGTATCAATATGTTTTCTCTTTTGATGAAAAAATCTATTATTGGATATTGCAGCCGTTGAGGTGTTGTCACAATATATAAACATGATTCGTAGCAACCTAAAATATTTCAAAGACACCCTTGACCCTAAATTACAAAAAGGAGTGTATTTAATCCCTCTCTCATGTGGCAAACCATACATTGGGGAAACTGGTCACTCCATCAAAACCAAGATACAAGAACCCTCTGTAGACATAAAAAATAATCGCTTAAAAATCTATGCCTTAGTTGAACATTCAAACAACTCCAAACATCACATTTTCATCAAAAATGCTTGCATCATTGCCAAAATAGACCACTACTCTCATAGAAAATATAGGGAGGCTCTAGAAATCAACAAACATCCTAGTAACCTAAACCTTGAGGAAGGATGGAACATCAATGAGAATTGGATTCCCACATTAATTTCAAAAATAACCCCCTCCAAACAATAAAATTTTCTCGCAAAATTTTATTTCTAGCCTTAATCTACCTGATTCTTAACCCCTTCCCTAAACTTCCCTTAATTCCTTATAACATCTACCCTTAGATATCACTATCTTACCTCTCATTAAATGATTACTAAAATATTAAATATTAAATTAATAATTTTTATCCATTATGATTATTTTAAATTAATACAATTTAAACCCTTTCACTTCACAATTAAGAACAATATCATAATATAAAAACATCATTAAATACTTCACTTAAAATTCACTCTTAGAAATCAAATTAAAAAACATAATCCTTAATATCAAATTCCCTCCTTTTTAACATCATCTCAATTTTCACATCATTATTAGAGCTCAAATAAATTAATAAAATTTCAATGTAATAAAAACACAATAATTTGAAACCCTCTCCTTTAACATTAATCATTTTTTTTTCCTGACTATGACTAATTCTATTAAAAAGAAAGAAAACATATAGTACAATCAGGCTTGCAAGCCAGCGAAGCTGAGATGCATGGGAGCTGAAGGTGATGGATTATCAACCTCGCTCCTGAATGACAACTACATGATGAGAAAAAATAACATGGAAAGTAGAAGAACTAGAGCCGGACAGTTTTACCTACCCAGAGTGGGTGGATTCTGCCATACGGCATTTTTTTCCTTTTTTCCTACTTACTTTGACCCAGTCGATGGAGCTTGGCTAAGCCATGACTAGCTGTAGACTATCCGGTGCTGGGGGCAGAAAATCCTTATCCGAGTCCGAGGATGAAGACTCGTGGGTGCGTTTCTGAGAGATCGGAGGAGCAAAGGGATCTGCAACACTGGCTTGGGGGACATCCATCGGAATCCCAAGGTTCTCCCCATCTATTTCAATTTCCTCCTCATCCAAGCTGGAGGAGTCTATATCATCCATGGGGGGAGGTACAGAGGAGTTCCAACTCTTAGATTTGGGTTTTAAATTCAAATTCTTCTTTTTGCCGAGGAAATGGGTGCATGCATTTTGTAAGTTTCCTGTTTGATGACAATGGTGGCAACAGAAGGCTGTATTTTCGTAATCCAAGGATTGGGTCCAATGGAAGTCCCCAAACTTGAGGTTGATCTGATCCAGAAATCCTTTTCTTATATCTATTTCTGCACACAATCTGCCATAGGTGTAGATTCCTTTCTCCCTTCTTGAAGTATCTGTAGCGAGATAGCGGCCTAAGGTATCTCAACGGCTAAGAAAACAGAGACGTACCACAGATGCGCTTGAAGGTTTGGGAGCCTGACCCAGATGGAAAGTTTGGTGATGAGTGCTGTGGAGGGGTCGAAGTCTGGAAACCATGGGGTGAGGAAGAGCCCAGCCAAACCCCAGAACCAAGGGCCTCCTGTTAAGGCTTTCTGGTAATCTTCATTTAAATCAATCGCCACAATGAAAAACCTTTCGAGCATAAATAGATCTTGATTTTATTGGTCCAGTTGGTGTGGATCCATTGGTATAAATCCACGGTGTGAGGCCATAGACCATTAAATCTATATATGATTGTTGTTTCTGAAAATATCTGGTGGTGATCGGCAATCACAAGATGAGAGAGCTCGATAGAAGGAACTTCCTCAAGTTTATCAACTAAGAATGGCTTGGAAGCCATAGTTGGTTGAGCTACCTTCAAAGAGGACTATGGATGGGCTGCATCTTTATGGACTGCATCTTTGTAAGAGGATGGATGGGCAGAGGAGGTCTGCCCAAAGGATCCTCCTCTTAGATGAAGGGTAAAAATAATAGAAGCATCCCTTTGAATATAGTAAAAGGAGAGGGGAAGAGAGTCCTCTAGTTGTTTACCTTTATACAGCAATCTCTGGTAAGAGGAGGGGATCCCCAGCCGAAGTTCAAGTTTGTACAAAAGATCTTGCATAAGATCTGTATCGCGCACCCATTGTAGCAACATCTTACCAGAGAGGAGAGTGATTTGGATCTGAAACGTTGTTGCTTATACTAGCAGAACACGCTGGTCCGAGAAGCGGATCTACTTATGAAAAGCAATAGGGTAAGAGTCTAAAGACTCATCGGCTTGGATCCTAAGTCCCGAAGCATCCCTTGTCCAGTATCTAGCCACCGCTTTGGTAGTGTTGCCTGAAGCGGTTGCAAAGAATGGATCTGGTATTTTCTCTAAAAGCCCGAGAGCACTGCAGAGCTTCGGAATCTGCTGCGCCATGACCCCTCTATAATAAGCTTGCAGAGATCATCTTTCGGCAACTCGGCTGCAATGACGAAGGTAGCTGCAAGCTGCAAGAATTCCTGAATCTCCAAGGGTTTGGCGGCACTGGCCGGATCTGCATCAACATCGATCCTCGACCTCCTCTCATTGGCGAAAACCCTCGCTTGCTCCTTATAACTAGGAGACACAACGGGCCGCTCGACACCCATTGTAGGGTCCGCCAGGAGGGGAAGAAGTGATTCCAGCAACAAAGAACAGGCCCGTCTCTGGTCCCAGAGCCCTGAGTCCTTCTGCTCCATTTCCTTGAATCCCTTGTCATAAGAACCCTCGAGGGCCTGTAAAACCAGCCGGGCGGGATCAATGGCGCTCTCTAGTGCTGACGGTAGCTCCGCCCTGAGAGAAGTAACGTCTTTTCTGCGCTCTGCGATGAATTTCCAGAGACCCTCTCTTGTCTTGAAGGAATCCATGCGATGCAGTGTAGTCGCAGCTCAAGAGAATCCCCTTCCCGTTGTTTTTAGTGTTATTTTTGGGAGGTTTTTTAATGAAATTTTTAGGTCTAATTTCTTTAAAATCCAGAAAGAATTTATTGAAAACAGGAATCTGATGGGTAACTTGCACAATCGAAGTGTCATAGAAATTTTTTAGAGTGTTGAATCTATATATATAGTAAAAAACACTAGTTTAAATAACATAAATCAAGATTTTATCTCAATTTTCTTTATTGAATTCTGACACCCGAAACTCCAAAAATTCACACTCCTTTAACATTAATCATTTTTCATCATTAAAAAAATAAATAAAATTTCAATTCATTCATTAATAAACACATAATAAATTAAAAAACACCATCATAATAGTATAATATTTTATAACCAACTCATTTATAAATTAAATTAATACTTAATTAAAAATAATTAAATATTTAAATATAAATAATCAATTTTAAAATCTTATTTTCGTCGGCTCTTAAAAAAAAAAATTTCACCAAACTTTGAACTATTTATTCATCCTACCTGAGATCAGTTTCTCTCACTCATTTTTGTCTTGATAATGAACCTCAGTAGCTCGTTCGAAACATCGATAGTAAAATCTACCTAATGTGATGGATTCGGAAAAAAACATTATTACAAAATAGAGATCGCGGAAGTTTGAAATCAGAAATATATTGTTGTTGATCCTTTTTGTTTCTTCTTGAGTCCATCTAATACTCTTCCTAACAACATTTCTTAACTTTTTGCTGATGTTGTTGCTACATATTCTTCTTTTGTTAACGCAAGTGTCACAATAGGATGCTTCTTAGATGTCCATGAAATCACACCTAAACCAAGATGGAACACATAACCAAAAGTGCTCTTCCTACCATCCAAACTTCCTACAAAATCACTATCTGTGTATCTAATAAAATCCTTGTTCTCTATGCTTGCAGACATTATGCCACAATCTCTAGTTCTTGTTATGTATTTCAGAATTCCTTTTCCCGCTCTCCAATGTGTGTCTTTTGGAGTCTCATAAATCTGGAAACCAAACTCACTCCTTGCATAATATCTTTTCTTGTAGTTGTGAGATACATGAGGCTTCCAACCAATATTTTGAATAGAGTTGGATTGAGATCTGATCCCTCATCACCCTAGCTTAAATGTGTACATGTTGCAACTAGTGTAGATGAAAGTTTACAATTTTCCTTCCATAATATTTTTCAGCAAATATCTAGCATATTTATTTTGAAAAACACAAAATTACTTTTTGAAATTTCTCAACTTCTAGGCCAAGAAAATATTGCATGAAACCAAGATATTCCATCTCAAATTCTTTAATCATGGTTGCTTTAAATTCATGTAACTCAATATCACCTGTAAAAACCATGTCATCAACATATAAGAAAACAATCAAAATTTTTCCATCCTCATTTACCTTTGTGTGCAACGTAGGCTCAATGTTGCTTCTATAAAATCCATTCTTTATCATGTACATGTTGATTCTTCTATACCAATCTCTAAGCCCTTGCTTGTGTCTATAGAGCGCTTTCTTCAACCTCTAAACTTTATCTTCTTTACCTTCAACTTCTTAACCTGGAGGTTGTTGCACATAAATTTCTTCTTCTAGAATTCCATTCAAGAAGGTTGATTTCACATCCATCTGATATACTTTCCACTTTTTCTAATATGTTGTGGCTAAGACTCCTCTTATAGTATCAAATTTTTCTACCAAAGAAAATGTTTCTCCAAAGTGTATTCTTAGTCGTTGCGAGAATCCTTTTGCAACAAGTCTTGCTTTAAATTTGTCAATTTCACCTTTCTCATTCGACTTTGTCCTGTGCACCCATTTCACACCAATGATTTTTATCCTTTGGAAAACAAACCAAATACCATGTATCATCCTTTCCAATAGCTTTAATTTCTTCATCCATGGATTGCACCCAACTTTCATCTTTTATTTCTTCTTCAAATGAAGAAGGCTGGAAATAACAATGAAAAGTTTGAACTAACATCCAAATCATCATAAATATCTTTCAGACTTCTCATTTTTCTCTTACCATTTCTTGATTCATCACGTAATTGAGTGCTAGGAGAATTCCAATTTGTTGATCTATTTGACAATCCATGCTGCTCAGAAAATGTTGGAGTCCTTGTTGGTGTCTTCTCTTGTGATTCTTGTTGCTCATTCTCTACTACATCCTCTTCCATCAATGGTGCTTGTGCATCAATTATTTTTTCTACAGTCTCATTCTATGACTCTTGTTCTTTGAACATGTCTCTGCTAATTATGGTCTTCTTAGTGACAGCCTTATACAATTTATAATATTTTTATTTCTCATTATAACTAGTAAATATGCATTTTTCACCTTTATCATCCAAATTTTCTCTTAACTATTTAGGAACATGTGCATAGGCTACACATCCAAAAACTTTGATATGAGATATGCTACAAGACATACTTGACCATGCTTCTTTTGGTACTTTTTTCATCACACTCTTTGTAGGAGAATTTTTTATCACATAAACAACACATGAAACTGTTAATTCCCAATACTCATTAGACAAGTTTATTCCTTTCAACATGCTCCTTTCCATGTTCATAATTTTCATGTTATTTCTCTCAACTACACCATTCATCTACAGTGTGAATCTAGCTATAAATTGTCTTCTGATTCCATGTTGGTTGTAGTAATCATGGAATGCCTTCGAATCACATTCTCCACCATGATATGACCTCAATACCTTAATCTGTAGATCAATTTGGTTATTTGTTAAGGATTTGAATTATTTTAACTTTGAAATAGTTTAAAAATTCTTCTTCAGGAAGTAAACCCAAGTATGTGTGCTATAATCATCAATCAAAGTGAGGAAGTAACAACTTCCACCAATCGACAGTGTCCTCATATGTCCACTTAAGTTTGTATGCACCGTATCAAATGACTGCTTTTCTCTCTATGAAAATGCGTTCGGAAAACTCTCACCATGTTGCTTTCCCCAAATGCAACACTCACAAGTACTAGCAGGTTCTTTGATTGGAGGTAATCCTATAACCATATGTTTTTGTTGCAAAAATATTAAACTAGAGAAGTGCGTATGTCCAAACTGAAAAATTCCATAACCAATAATCATTACAACATGAAAATGTAAAAAAATGACCTGATCATTGTAATTCATAACTAAATGAAATATTGTGTTCCTTATCATATGCACCTTTTCTATCAACTACTTTCTTTGGGGCTTGTCATATATAACACACTCTTTTTCTTGAAAAGTAACTCTGTATCCTTTCTGCATCAATTTACCAACACTTATCAAATTATGTTTGAGACCAGAGACATTATATACCTCTAATATTTCCTTTGACTCCCCTTGCTTGTTTATAATGTTAACCACTCCTTTTCCATCTACATCCATAGTCTTGTCAATCCACAACTTTACTCTGTCTTCACATATTGATCCAAAATTGCAACCAAATTATTGTTGCATGTCATGTGGTTATTTAAACCACTATCTAATAGTCACACATTATCAAAAGTTTCATGCATGGTATGGCAAGCTAGGAACATGGAGTTAGTATTCTCTGTAGTGACATCAGCTCTTTGGTTTCCTTGATTAGATATCCTCTTCCTGCAATCAAAAGCATAGTGACCAGATTTATTGTAGTAATGAAATATCACCTCTGATTTTTCAACTCTTGATTATTGTTGAAGCTTCTGTTGTTGCATCAACTTTCATGTTCATGCTCTTCTCAGTCATCTCTCATACCACCATGTATTCAACCTCGTCCTCTGCCTTTCGATCTACTTCTTCCTCAACCTCTGTCTCTTGAAATAGAAACTTTCTTTTGAAAGAAGTTTATAAAGTGTAACCTTTATTTATTTCTATCATTGCCTCATGGGATAGAAGTGGTCCCATCAACTCATCAACTATTAGCATTTCCAAATACTTGGCTTCCTCTATGGTTGTTACCACAATGTCAAATTTGGTAGACAAAGATCTGAGGACCTTGTCAACCACTCTTTGGTCTTTAATATGTTCACCATAAAATTTTAACTCATTTATGATAGGCATGATATGATTCATGACTGAATCGATGTCCTCTTTTCCTTTCATTTGTAGGCTTTCAAAATATCTCCTAGTATTATGCAACTTAACAATATTGACTTTCCCCATACCTATATAAATTGGCGCTAGAGTCTTCCATGTTGTCTTTTCTGAATACATGATCATAATTTTCTAGAACATTGCTCGGTCCACTCCCTACTGGATAAGTTACAACGCTTTTGTGTTCTTCTTTTTCTCTTTATTTCATAGTTATCTCTCTGCATTAGTGAGAGCTCGTTCTCCTTCATTCTTAGGTTTTGAAAACACAAATTGGACATAATCCTAAACATCATGAGCCTTCAATGGGGTCTCCATCTAAATGACCCACAAATCATATTCATTTCTTGTAAATGGTGGAAATTATGGCTGGAAACTAGACAAAGCCATCTTTCTTAAAAAACAATCTCTTATAAAACCCTAAATTTCTCCTTTTTATAAAAAAATCCTTTGAATTTTTTTTTAATAAAATATACATTTTTATAAAGCCTCTTTTTAAATCTTTATAAGTTAAAATATTATCCTTTAAAAAATATTCTCTCTAAACATTTTTGTAAAACCTTATTATTGAACCCTTAGTTAAACTGAGAGGGGGGAGGGGGGTGAATCAATTTAATACATTCATGGAATTTTAAAACTTTCCTTTAAACTTATTTACACATTCATTTCATGATAAACTTAAAATATAATGAAACAACAACCTTAATATGTGAGTAGCAAGTATTAAGCAGATTAAGTACAGAACATCAACACAAAATCATCATGCACACAGACAATAGATATAAGTGGAAACCCATAAGGGAGAAAACCACATCTTATTATTGTTGTGATGAAAAGGAAAGCTCCAACTCCCTCTCACCATTTATTTTCTATAGGCTCCAACCTACAGGAGGCTACTACCTCAAATTATGCAAGCTATAACTTACAAGGAAGCTCCAACTCCCATCTATTTTCTACAAGCTACAACCTACAGGAGGCTCCTACCTCAAGCAACTCCGACTGGACATCTATCAAGCTACAACTTGAAATGGAAGCACCAACTCCCATGTATTTTCTATAGGCTACAACCCACAGGAGGCTCCTACCTCCACCAGCTATAGCTGGACATATATCAAGCTACAACTTGATATGGAAGCACTAACTTCCTCACACTACAATAAAATCATACGTTGATTTACCTGGATATCAGTTATATATTTCTCCTTCTTCACTGTTGTCTTTCCAACCTTCAAATCTTCTTTATATCATCTCTAGATCTTCACAAATTCTCTATCTGTCTATCTTATTCTTCCACTCTGTCACCCTTTATGCATATAACAATAAAATCATTTATAGAGATCACTTCATAGTTGTTTGCATTCCATATGGGAATATGAAATGAACAGGTATGGCTCTCTGCCTTCCACCTTCTCATTTCCTCTCTCAACATATTTAGGATGTTACAACATGATATAATCATTTCAGTAATAAATTGGAGTTTTTCTTTGCCTACGGAGACATTCGTTTGCATCACAAAAAATATAAAATAATTAATAAATTCCAGTTACAATAATATTCCAATTCAGCCCTTTTAGCTTCTTAAATTTGCTGTGTGTTTTTCCTCTTCTGCTAGTTGTTCCTTTGTCTTTTTAGTTTTTGTAGTTATATTTCAACTGTGTTGCATAGCTGCCCTTTTGGCCTGACTTGACCCATGTTGTTGCACTTTTTTGCATGAGCTCTAGTCCTTTTACATGCCCAAGCCTTTACTTGCTGTGTTCAGACTTTTCCCTTTATTACACAGACACAACTGCATAACACTGTTACCTATGGGTTATGGCCCACATAAATCCCTTTTAACGCAGCTAAGTACAACATCGACGTTTATTCCACATACATACATTAGTGATCAAACAATGCATATTAACATACACAGAACAGGGGTTATCGAGTCCCACACTACTTGACCAATCATAATACGTCACACATTGCTTGCCCGCACCTTTTAACATTTTGCAGAAATATCAGAATGTGCAGCGGAATCACAAACTATTACTTTAAGCTCGATTAAACATAAAACCAATAGCATTTACATACAGGTGGAACTTCTTTACTGGAGAGTCCCACAACACTTTCCACCAATCACATCTCATCGCAAATACTTTCCCGCAAGTTTCCCACTCTACGGATAACGATAAACCATAAACCATGAGAAGTGCATTGTTGCGTAGTGCTGACACGTGGACTCCCTTCATCGCAAACGCTTTCCCACAAGTTTAACTCTGATTGATATCGCTAACCCATATAATCTGTGATGTGTGCTATTGCACAGAGCTGACACTTGGCTCTTCCCTCCTCGCATTGCAACCAATTTACCATACTGTGCGAACTCTTAATGTTATCCTCTAATATTTACGATGTGCGCTCGTGCAAAGTGCTGACACATGTCTCTTCCATTATTGCATAGCATACAATTTACCATACCATGAAAAATCTTAACGGTACCCTCTAAGATTTGCGATGTGCACTCGTGCATAGTGCTGACACGTGGCTCCTTCACTTGACATCGCAACCAACTTAACTTACCATGTGACGCCTTAACACTAATCTCTTAAAAGTTGTGATTTGTGAAATCTCTCCTGGTGCGATTCGATCTCTGTCGTTCATCTCTTGCCTTCACTTCTGCGATCTAATCCTAACCATCTAATCATCCTTCACACGGTTCTTCTTCATCTCTTCGGCCCTCTATGATCTCTGTTGTTAATTCTTAATACTTTGATTCTACGATTCGATATTTTCCATCTGATTGTCTCCCTCGGAATTCTTCTAAGAGTTATCTTCCTTAGTCGATATTTCTTCTTGTGAGCACTACTACTCTACATATTCGTTATCCTTCTTGATCTTTATTCAGTTTCTAAAGGCGTTGATCTCTCCAGAGCTTGTTCTTCTATTCGTTATTCACTCCGACTTGGGATTCTTATGCTTGCTGCATGCCTTTTTTTCTTCTCTGCTGCCATTGTTGCTTCTCTATTGCCATTCTTGCTTCTTTGCTACCTTTGTTGCTTCTCTGCTTCCTTTTTTGCTTCTCTACTTCCTTTGTTGCCTCTGCTGCCTTTGCTGCTTCTCTGATGCCTTGTTGCCTCTTCTGACTTTGTTGCTTCTTTGTTGCATTCGTTGTCTTTGTTGCCTTTGGTGCCTTTGTTTCCTTTGTTGATATTATAATGCCACTCCTTGCCTCTCTGATGCTCCTCTGCCTCTCATTCATGCTTTCTTACTGCATTGTTGCCTGATCTACCCCTTTGCCTTATTGCTAGCTCTTCTCTTCTTCTTTTCCTTTATGATAGTTTAGATGCTGCTCCTTTTTGTTCCTTTTCCATCAATGACAATATTTCCAATAGTCTCCCCCTTTGGCATTGACGGCAACACATCCCCCAATACTCCAATACCTCCTGTAGGATTTCCTCCCCCCTTCATTATGAGAAGTGTCTTTTCTTTCTTCCTCTGCTTGCTTTTCAAAGAGCCTTTCTTCTTTTTCTTGATTTTCATCCCCCTTTGACATCAATGGCAAAGGGTTGCATTATTTCTCTCTAAGCTGTGTATAGGCCTTCTTCTTCTGACTTTATACCTTGTTGCTCCAGACTAGTGTACAAGATTTTTTGGGAGAACACTTTGACAATCATTGAACTTGTATGTATATACACAGTAAGATGATACCATCCCAAAGCACAAACTCCTTGCACTTGTATAAATATGAAAGTGATGATAAGAACATTTCATATAAAAAACTTATATAATCAGACTTATATAATCAAAGATGCATGATTGGACCAATACTAAAATACCGAGAATTCTCCATACGACATATAAAGTCTGCTCCAAATATATTTCAGTTCATATTATGATATTCATCTGACATACATATTTTTAGTACACATCTATTCAAATAAGATGATGCCAATATATATTTTTAATAGTTGTGGTTTACCTTTACTGTCTATTGGTGGTGATATGTGCTAGATTGCTGACAGGGATATTACACTAACAACCCAAAGGACCTTGATACTGATGTGAACAATGAATCAAACCAGAAATTACATATTATTGTAAGATTAGACAATATCTTTCAATCTAAGAGACCAAATGACTTTACTACATGTATAGAGTATTTTCAAAACAAACCCTTGAGGCTAGATACATTCAATGCATTGATTAGTCTCACTTATCTACTATGCAATTTTATTTATGACATAAGGGGGTATGTATGTCAATGATCAACCTCTCTTCAATGGTGAAATACCATCAATTCTTTTTTTCTGAAGTAGGCTTTAGATGAATCAATAACAGAATCTTGAGCTTCAAATGTAAGATTAACACAGTTAGTCCTTCATACTTCAGATACTTTAATTGTTTTATCATGATGATCTTCAGCAAAACATCTTCAAGTTGTTTAATTGAAATCTCCGCAAATAGACTTCACACAGTTTTATGAATGATCTTAAGGAATAGGCCTTGAAGATATATATGTGTTGACTTGAGGAAGGCATGCAATTATATCTAGAAATAGATACTGCTTCAATGCTCAATATAATACATTAAGTGTAAACAAGGTAATGACCCTTTAGCACTTTTATTGACCTTTTCATGCTTTAATAATGCTAATAACGCTGGGAATACTACCTTGATGTACTTTTGACATAATACTCTGATCCTGAGGACCTGTACCATACCACTGTTCCATTGATGACACTTGGTATTTTGCTGATAGGAAGGCTGCTTATTCCAAATACCAATTGATACTAATTTGATAATCCATGCATTAATTTCACTTTAGCTCGCACATACACCCATAGTTAAGATAACCTTCATAGTTTATACTATTGAGCTATCCACTATTCTCAACATTAATCATTAATATATTGAATCTAATCTTGTAATCACTAACCTTTTTCTTATTCTTTCTTTCTATTTTAAAAGAATGTCACTGCATATTCCTTTATATGAATGCTCCTAAATCATTGTTGCTTTATATACAATTAAACTGTTCTAACCTAATTATCTTCAGGAAGACACATTCAATTTATTTACTTGGAATCTAAAAGGGGAAGACAAACATTTCTCTTAAATTGATATAATGATGATAAAAATTTCTCTTACTAATCCTTCTTAATTTTGTTTCATTGTTAACACTTGTAGTGTGATGCACAGTGTGATCATCCTTTATGGATATTTCCATTTCTATAGCTCGAAACATAATTTTTGTGATTTTAACCATTCATCACTTAAAGTGTTGTTATCTTCTTAGCTTACATGTTCATGGCTGATGTTCCCTCTACCACCATGGATTATTGCTTCTTTCTCTCCTTCCATGAACCTGTTGGTTATTGAATGATTTAGGTATCCTTCTTCCTCTATAGTTCTTTGTCAGAGGAATTGTCCTTTCCTTTAATAAACTTTTAGTTATTCTTATTCCAAGGAGATCTTCTTACACTACTTTTATGGTGACTATTTATGAACTACTCTCCCCCTAGGATGTTGCTTCTTATCTATTAATGGTTGCATATTTGTGTTGCTTCCTAGAGAAACTCCCCCTAAGACTATGATGGATACATTATGTTATTGAAGTAACAGGCTCCCCCTTTCTCTTTTCCTTCCATACTTTATTGGGGTTCTTCATAATGTCTGCACTTCTTTTTTATTCATAGTTTTGTCTGATTTGATTGGATTCCATCATCTGTCTAGAGTTCTTTAATGTATAGGGCAACTTACAGTCTTTTTCTTTGTGACCAAGCTTTTGGCATGAATAACCTCTTATTTTACCTAAGTAGGGTTGAGCTGATGTATGGCATTTTGTTCCCCTTTTTTAACACAATTTAAATTCAACAGATTTGTGTCCAATTGCATGAAAAAAAGTAGCCATGGAAATGATTTGTATACCTCGTGATAGATTGTCTTCTCCATTTGTTTGCTTGAGGTAGTATTTTTATTTTCTGCATCTTTTGCTGATTGGACTGGAGTTGCTTTTTCTTACAGTATGCCACAATATGTCCAGGTTTGTGGCAGGAAAAATAAATGGTACTTCTCATAAGAGGAAATAACCTCCTTTGATAGCTTCCGAATTTATTCAATTCATATATAGGAGTGTATGAGCCTGTTGTAGTTGATTGTTTCTTCATTTCGTTCTTTATCATTTGAGGTTGTTGTTTGTTTCTGTTTACTTTATTGAAAATGATGTTCTTCATGGCTTCTACTTCTCTAGGAATATTTTGAGCTGCTTCATTATCCTTTACAGCTTTTACAAAAATGATATTCTTGTTATCCTCTACCTTCGACTTACTCATTTCTCCTTCATAGCCTATCCTAGCCTTTATGAGAGGAGATATTTGAGCATTTCGTATTTTGTCCAACTGTTCAAAGCTTTTCATTCGTGGAGTGTTCATAAATAATTCCCTTTGGGATTTTTCTAATTTATTTCTCAGGAATACTACTTCTTCTTCCAATTTCTCTAGTTCCAATATCGTATGCCAAAGTTACCTCCCCGGGAAGTTGATGTACAAATTTACCTAACGGGACCCATAGTTTTGGCGCTTCATCTCCTACGGCTAGGTTTTTGGATGTTTATGGTTTTCCATTGTTTCTCAATAATAAATAGGCCCTCGAGCCTCATTCTAACACAGTTTAGAGGCCTGTAGCCACCACATATCTTCTCATAGATAAGATATCAGTGCCCTAGATAGTATATTTCCATTGTGTCTATAAACAAATTTCAGTTCTTTGATATTAATGAAATGAAGTGTTATTTCCATTGCATATTTGTATTTATGGTTATATATGTATTCTATTGCATTCTTGCATAAATATGGATCACTGAGACCAAATATGGACTCTCCAAACAACAAAGACTTAAAGCTCCTCTGCCATTGAATCTTGGAATCATCAATTGCCCCCAAAAAAATCAAAACTCACTTCCACCACTCCTAAAATAGATCGAATCAATAAGCCTCTAAAACTAGATGAAGACTATAAGAGGAAAATATACACATGCTTTCCATTTCAATGAAACATAAGAGTTAAATTTCCATTTTTTCTTTGGAAAGAAAATGGCAACTGCATACTTAATTTTTCAAAATGAAAACCTCTAGATAATTTACTCAGGGATTTAATAGTCAAGTCATAGATGCAGTACACCAAATAATGGGATTGAACTTATTCGGAGTGAGAGAACACTGATTTACATCATGTTCAATAGGGAAAACCCAAAATCATCCACAACCTCATACATGAATTAGTAGAATAGAGAATAAAATAAAATGCATACAACTGTAAAATAATTGGGTAGTTGTTTTGAAAGGTGAGTCAGTGTTGGAGCACAAACTCTTCAACCCTAGTTGAAAGGGATTAACTAAGAAAAGAGTCCCAATGTCCTCTTTACTAACCCCTTTACTAACCTATCTACTTGACTAGAGAGTCGTTGTAGGAAGTGAGCACATTAGATTGGTAACAGAGGTAAACTGCATGTCAAGTAAAAAAATGAAAAAGACATTCAAACCTAAAGCTAAAAGGCCTCAATTGTAACAAAAATAATTATACACCTACAATGTTTGCATTAGCGACACTAAAATCAAAACTTGACTGCCAGGATGAGAGGACAAGATGTTTGTGAACGTGTGTGTGTGGAGACCATGTCAATCTTACTAAATCCCATAATGAAAATTCTTAACAACCTTAATGCGAGACTTTCTAACCAAGAAACAGTGGTCTAGGGCACATGATGGATCCAACCCCTCTAAAATTTTTGTTACGATTAAAAAAACTGGTGTGAATCAAGTATTGAGTTGAAATTTCAAGGGTGATATCCAATGGTTTAAGATGTTTCAATCGTCTAATGTTTGATCCAACACTGCAGACTAGTATAGAGTGGAAGTTGGGGGAGTTCTTCTCAAAGGGAAATGTGTTATGGCACAATTATTAAATATATTTGTTTATTTTAATGAACTCATGGTTATTCACTATTTGAAAAACCATTTTATGAAATAGTATCCCAACCATTCTATGTGTTGTTCTTGGACTTCCTTAATCAATAATTTTAGTAATAAAATAATCGATAGAATTTTAGTTGAAAATTGTTGTATACAGAGATGCATAAAAAATGCTTGGAGGTAAATAAATCATATTTATTCACTATTTTATAATTTTTGAATTTAATAAAATGAAAAATAAAATAAAATTAAGAGTCGTATGTACAGGCGAAAGCGTCTGGAATTCCCATTTATACTCAATATGACATCTATTTAGAGGAGTCTATGAGGAGCCTGCACAAATTTAAATCGTTGTTTCTAGTGTTTGGCATTCTGGAACATCAATTTCATTTTGGAATGCCGGAACTATTTGTCCTCACTAATGGTTATTTTTCATTTCATCTTCTTGTATTCATAGCTTTTGCTGAGTACATCGGTCAGTTGTACCCATTAGAGATTGAGTCCATAGATCTAGATGAACTCATATGAGCCATCATGGTAGATGAGTTGTCATATGCAATTTCACATAAAGCTACACTTTGAAAGTAGTGAACACAATCCAATTTTGGTCATGATCTCGAGGACACTAATTCCACTGGATTTGTATTGCATGGAATTGATACCCGGCAGGATATAGTCTCTGAAGGTGGAAAGGAATGGAGGAAAGAAAACAATAAGGATGTTAAAACAAACCTAAAACCCTCTCTATTAATTTTTGGATAGGGAGTTCTTTTGAATCATATGGTTAACCTCCAAAAGAGAAACCTGGTCAGGTGTTAGGAATTCGCAGTCATGGATGGTCCCCAAAATGAAGGAGTTGGTGAAGAAACATTGGGAACCATGTTTGAGATAATGCCTCATTTATGATGCATGCTAAAGATTAGGGATTGGTTTGGTTTGTTGGAGGATGTTGACAGATTCTCTCAACTTCTCCCTCCAAGAGTGGAATTTGTTGGATCTCAACAACACTATAAAAATTGTGATATATTCATTTGATTATAATATAGAAATTAATAATTGTGTGTGAATATTGTTCAATGGATGCTCTCTCCAATTTCTAATATGGCATCAAAGCTTGGCTGGGCTTAATCCCTCACGGGAGTGCCCAGAAAAATGTGAGAGTCTAAGTAACTAACTGATTGTCTGTACATAAGTGTGAAAGGGAAATGTCTATTTTTTATTTTCATATTTTTTTTTGTGTGAAATATTTCAGCATGTTGTAGAATTGTTATTCGAGTTTGTTTTTCACTGCCACTATCGCTGTTAGAAGCAGGAATTATCAGACGCATTGTGGACGATTTCAGTCCTCATATAAATCTTACTGTATTCTACGGCAATAAGCGAATCGGATTAGGTGAGGAGTTATCGCTTGACATGCAATGCCTTCCAAATCATTTTGATTACTCCGTCGATTCAGATCATTCCAGGTTAAACGACTTGTGGTCAAACCCCAACAACAAATTAATAACACTGATTATGACAGATCCTAACCCTCCTGAGGACGAGCACTTGCACTGATAAGAATTTAATTACTCCTGAACATTGTGCAGGAATGGCACTGAGCATCTGGGGACATATTGTTCCATATGAAGCTCTAAGACCGATGAGAAAAACAGAAAATTAAGCAGCGGGAGCAAGAACAAAGCCATTCTTTTCGACATGTTCACTGTTGGAATTGTTACGACCTTTTTATGAGGAGAAACACTTATTTTGAGCATATATGCTGCGTATGAAGAATTGAACGGGTTTTCCATGTGGCAGAGCGATGTTGCAGTGGTTTCCAGATCTACCTTTTCCCTTTCGCGATTGCCTCTTGTGAATGAACTTATTCCTCACCGGGATTGATCTCTGATTATTACCTGATTTTGACAATGCCTTTGCTAGCCAGTTCGGTGTCCCTGGAGTCTTAGATTGGCCGGCCATCGAATCCAAAACTTCCACACTTTCGCTCGCTTTTGCTTCGACGGAAGCCTGGGAAGCGTCGTTTCTGAGTATACATAAATGACATAAACATTGCCTCTAGACGCTTGTATGTAAATACAAGTGGGAACACATCGATGCATTTTCTTTAAAAATGTAGTATTATATTCAAGAATGTTGGGTAAGGGTAGTAAATGAGAAATGTACTCATGGTTGAATTTGTTGTTGTGAGATTTGTGTAGTGCAGAACCAATTATTGAACAAATTAGCACTATTTAACTTAGTCGTTCTCGACGTTCTTCGGTGCTGAGAGAACAATTGGCTAATTTGATTGTGTGGATTTGTTATACGTTTATGGGTCTTGTTGTGCTTCGGGCTTCAAGAGCGTCAACTACAGGTTACAATATGAGATCCATTTCTGTAAAGGTCACTTTGTAGGATTGATCACTGATCATATTCTGTACCCAGAATATTTTCCTATAGACTGTTGAAATTTATTCTTCGGGGTTATTTCACAGACGGAAATATTTCCATAGGATAGTTCAGTGTCAAGACTCTTCTTCGGGGGTGTCAAGAATATTTGATCTTACAAATTCAACATTGCTGGTCAGAAACAAATGTATTTTAAATGGGTTGAATGGTAGTTCGAAAATGGTGGAGAAAAGAGTGTTGTCTATGAGATCTCAAAGTGGGTACAAATGTTAATGAAGACTAGGGCAGACAAATGTTTGTATTAAATTAGTGTGTTCTTCATTTCTGTAATGTAGGCATTAAGGGGGGGGGGTGTTTGAGATAATGCCTCATTTATGATGCATGCTAAAGATTAGGGATTGGTTTGGTTTGTTGGAGGATGTTGACAGATTCTCTCAACTTCTCCCTCTAAGAGTGGAATTAGTTGGATCTCAACAACACTATAAAAATTGTGATATATTCATTTGATTATAATATAGAAATTAATAATTGTGTGTGAATACTGTTCAATGGATGCTCTCTCCAATTTCTAATAAATCAATCCTCAAATATAATCCAAAATTAAGTTTTTTGATGAATATGTGATTTAGTATGCATTTCTTCCATTTTGATGATGTAGATCATATTCTCAAGACTCAGTGGGTAAATGGAAGAATCTTTCTTCAGTAACACCGTTGGTATTTCAGCTTCAACCCTTGGTTCGAGGTTCCTCGAAGGTGGTCAATTTTGGAAAATTTATCTACTCTATCGCCAGAGTTATAACCTAAAAAATATATTATGGAAATTGGGTATGAAATTGGAAAGTTTGTGTATTTGGACCCAAAAAGCCTTGGTGTGATGGATAAGTCTGTTTCGTGGGTTCTGGTGGAAGCAAATTTTTCTGGTGGACTCCCTATAGAATTAGATATGTTGCAGGGATCTATTCAGTATAAGCGGTGCCTAGATTTTTGGGGTATAAACTTTCATTTTTTGATTTGGAATCATGCCAATCATGTTATTGCGAGAATCCCTCAGAGGTACTAGTAGCAGATTGTGCATTCTTAAAAGAGGAATTTGCAATGATTTCCATTAGTGATTTCGTCAGATGATGAGACGGTGAATACATCTCCAAGTAACAATTCCAACCCACTATATTTTTCCTCATATAGTTGATTTTCCCCATACTATTCCATCCCCTTCTAATTTTTCTTTACCTCCTGAGGGTTTTGGTGAGGAATTGGATTCCTGTAGGTCAGGTTTTAAAAATCTATTAATCAATCTATAGTCCTCAAATCGCTCACTTGGTCCTACAATGAACTTTGTTCCTTCTAGTGTGACCAATAACCATGTTTTTCCTATTCGAGACGTTGAACCACCCCATAAATTATGGAGACTCTCCCTCCATTCCTTTCAATATGATGAGTCTCCTGCTAATCTCTGAATGAGGCACCTCGACCGAAACAATATCTGGATAATGGACCATCCCTGTCTAGATCTTCCCAAAGGAATTTTATTGGGAACGATATTGAATTACTAATGCATAATCCTGTGGTGGACCTGTTCCCCATCACTATCCATAAAGATAATGGGTCGTCTCCTATACCTATTATTAGCCAGAATTATTCCATGAATGTTACCACCCATATAACGGGAGGGAAAGGGAACCATAAAGAAAAGTTAACAAATTGAATATTAAATCCTTAACTTTTAGTGGACATAAGGACTTATGTGATATTCCCATTGTTGATTTTGTTTCAACACTAGCATTTAGAGACCATGCACCCATTGGTATTACACCTCCATGAAAATTCTTTCCCTAAATATTAGGAGGCTTGGAGATCCTTTCAATAAATTACCCTTCACCATCTTCTTTATTCTATGAGACCAAAGATTTTTTTTAATATAAGAATTGATGTCTTATGTGGAGTATGCGAAACAATATTTTTTGTCCATATGCCCTGGATGGTGCTTATTTGCAATTAATTCTAGCGGTTTATCTGGACGTGTAGTGGCTAATTGGGATCTTGATTGGGTACATTTAAAGGCTTATAAATTATTTGCAGGAATTTTACTATCTGGATTTGTGCATGGTTACCCCTGTCCTATTAATTTCCCTAATATGCCCCGTATCGGAACAGACTGGAATTATGGCATAGGATGGATGAATGTGAGATTATAACCTTACATTATCTGGGGAGGAATATTATTTCTCTATATTTTGTCTAATTTCACTTGGAACCTATTTTCAATATCACTTCAATGAAAAACACTTGGCGAATGTCAAGCATGTGCCTCTTTCTCCTACCAAGAGCAATGGTTGTGTGGAGTCTGAATACATCAGAAAATGACTAGATAGATTTATGCTCCATGAAAATATTCCGGAAATTTCTGAGCATATCCATTCATGGGTGTCAGGACTCCGAGTCATGGAGTCAAGCAACCGGGTTGTAACAAGTGCGCCCATGTGTATCAGGTGCCCATATTGACCAACTCAGGTTTTGCGACGACTTGGTATGATGTTTGGTGAAGTGAGACGGTGATGGGAGAATTTATAGCGAACACGTCGTATTGGAGAGCGACCAGCCTTGGTGATGAGTAGGCGCGTTGTGTTGACGTGAGCCCACCTTAGGTGAGTCATGCATGAGATGGGAGAGTAGTGGACTTGGTTAATGGGCGTGCACTGCAGCGCGCAGGGAAGGGCACACCCATAGAGGGTGTGGATCGAGCATGAATTGGTGAAACAATGGACAAATGTGATAGCGTGGAGACTGGTGGGCTAGTGGGGGACGCAACAAGTGAGTCAGTTGAACGAGCGGCACGACCGACCCAAATGACCCGAGTGGCCCGAGTGACCGAACGTTTTGGCAACACGTACAACATTTGTGATATTGGACTTAGTTATGGACCAACGTGTAAGTGTTCAAGCATACTCACATATGTAAGGGGTTGGCCATTAGAAGGTCTCAACCTTGGTGGAAGTTAGCACCACCCAACATATATAAAATAAGTGGATGTGAATGGAATTCTTCCATCATCGAACTCGACCAAACATAAGCAATATTGAACAATGAACAAGGCGAATAGATAAGGAGCGAAGGAGGCAAGTGGATTGTAACAACACAGGCTGTACCTTAGCACAAGCGCATATTTGGGGTTTCTCGGACGAACAGATCGACGAGTAGTAAACATGTGCATGAAGGGTCATTGCACAGTGCATAGCGTGCAGACCCATAGGAAAGGTCTTATGCAGTTGGAGTCACCTTATAGCACGTATCGTGTAGGAGGTTGACCTGTAGTGCGATAGTTCGGGCAGAGGAGGTTGTTTCGTGACCTGTGTGACCCAAGGCCGCTACGGTGGACCTGTGGACAGGTTGAAAAATGGTTTAGCTATTTTTTCGGTTGATTGAATGAGTGGATAATAAACATGCAAGGTGATATGGATAGGCAACCCTTGTGCAGAAAAGTAACGACGCGAACATAGTTTCGGAAGAGTTCAAAAAGAACACCAACTGCAACGTGGTGTTGTGTGAGGCAATAATTTGATTCATAACGTGTGCATTCCATATTTTTGAAGGTTTCACAAGCTTTGTAAGATATTTTTATGTACAATTGAATTAGAGAAATATTGATATTGTGAAGACTCTAATTCTGAGGGAGTTTCCCCTCTCGATTATGTATGGGCATACTTGTGTGATGAATGTTTATTTGAAGTTTATGTTATTCCACTGCATTATAAAAGAACATTTTGAGATTAATTTAACTAAGTGTTGAAGTAGGTGTATTTCATACACTTTAGTATTGGTAAAAAGAAAAGATGTAGTGGTGTCGCACCCGCTATACATGGTTGAAAGAGTAGTAAAATATAGTGTCGTGGCAGTTGGTATTAGAGCTCGATTCAGGGCGAATTGAGCTTTTCTGACATTTGAAGATTTATGCTAACATGTACAACAAGCATGGTTGTAGTTGAGGTTGAACCTTAGGAAACTTTAACAGGGACGAGTTTACAAGGTCAGAGTTGAATGATGGTGTTGGTCCTAACTTGGTCAAAGGAAAAACTAATGGTAGACAATGTGGAAGAGCCTCAATTTAGAGGTGAGTCTTGTATTAATTCTTAAAGGGCTTTCATGGATAATTTGTTGGATCATATGGATGAGTTTGATTCAAAACTGATTTTTTCGGAAGTTGAGAATGAAGAAATTAGAGATAAGTGTGTGAAGCTAGAAGAAGATCATGAAGAAGTCAAAGTATGATATGAGTGCACAGAGCGGTAGTATGGGAAAACAAAGAAATATTTAAATGACTTTGAATCAACAAAGGATCTTGGTATGGACGAGATTACTAAGATGCAGAAAAGTTTGAGCAAATCTTTGAAATAGATTACAATATTGAAGAGAGTTATTGGGGAGGGACGTGTTGGAGGAGTTGTTCATGTGAAGGTGAAAGAACTTGATTCTTATGATGGGAAAAGGAGTGCAAAGACACATGGTAAATTCTTATGGGATATGGAATAACATTTGGAGCATTTGGCAATTCGTAATGAAGAAGCCAAAGTAAAGGTAGTTGTTGAATTTACGATGAAGGATGCTAAGATGTGGTGGAGAAGGAAGGTTGACCAAATTGCTCATGGTGATGCCTATGATAACACTACATGGGAAGAAATGAAGGAAGATTTGAAGAATCATTTGAGCCCACGAGATGAGACCTCAAATGTAAGAAAAATGATTAAGAATATTAAGCAAACGTAGAGCCTTCAACAGTATCAAAGGGATTTCCAAAGGGAAATATTGGAACTACCTCACATGGCAGAGAAAGACAAGGTCTTCAAGTTCGGTATTGGATTGAAAACTTGGGCACGAAATGAGGTGAAGAGAAAAAATATGAAGACATTGGAAGAAGCATTTGTTGTAGTTGATAAGAAGATAGAAAACTATGATGAAGATACTGAAGGGAAGAAAAATAAGTATGATAAACCGAAGGAAAAGACTACAAAGGAGGAACCTTCAAGATCGAATGGCAAGTCCAATATGAAGAAACCTCTCAAGTGTTTGTTGTGTGAAGGAGACCACATTGTGAAGAATTTTAATTCGAGGCTTGTAGTGGGAGCAATGGAACAATCTGAAAAAAGAAGAAGAAAGAGGAACCATTAGTTGGGATGATGTAGGTATTGAAAGCTACAACAATTGTGGAAGTTGTCCCTAGGCACAATCATAAAAGGAACAAACTAGACTATGTGCACTTGAAGATTGGGTAGGGCACACTACTCACGATGGTGGATAGTGATTCAACTCATAACTTCCATAGGGAATAAGCTGCGAGGATGATTGGAATGAGATTCAAGTCAGTCCAAGCTTTGATGAAAGCAATAAATTCCCCTTCAGATCATGTCATTGGTTCGATTTAAAATGTGCAGGTACACATAGGGGAGTGGCATGGGAATGTTGACTTCATGGTTTTATAGATTGATGATTATCAATTTGTGCTTGGAATGGAATTTATGAAGCAATATGAGGCTATTATGGTACCACATATAAAGAAGTTGTACATATATGATGGACAGGAGGATGACCCTATAGGTGTCTATATTATGGTTCCTTTGACGGTTGGGTGTAAATTGACAACGATGAATGTGGAAGACATTAAGTGGGATGAAGGACTCTATGAGACATTGTATGTTGTAGAGACAAAACTCACAGAGTAGGCACAGGTTATGAGCGCATTGTCTGACAGTATGCTGGATTTGCCAGGAAGGCTACATGCAGTGGAGGGAATAAAATATGTATGACCAGGCATTTAAGAAGAAAGTTGAGAAGCATACATGCAAATATTTGAAGAGGAATATCACAATAAGGAAAAGATCCTCTAGCAGATGTTTTTGAGGAACCACAAAGAAAAATACCCCATACATCTGTTTCTAGCGGAGGTTACTAGAGGAGGTTGGCAGGCAGAGGGTTTTGCGGATGTTTTCCTATCGGTGCTCTTATCATTAAAACTCACCCTGGTGCTCTCAAAAAAATAAAGCAGCAGTGCGGCCCAAATCATTGGCACACCGGACACTGTGCACTCCATACACACAAGCCTGGTGCATCATAATATAATAGAGCACCGGTGCCTCACAACTCGTCCGCGCCAGTGCATTATAAAAAACAACGCCAACATCAAAACCACGTAGTGCGGTAGATAGAAACCACACCGCTACATCATAAAAAATGTGCCAAAACACAAATCGACTGGTGCGCTTCCAGAAAAGAGTATCGGTGTGCCTATAAATAACGTGCATCGGTAAAGGGTTCAATTAAACAACAAAAAACATGGATTTTTTAGTTTTCTAGTGCTCTTGAGCTATCAATTACCAGTATGCACGATTCCATAGAACGCACTGGTGACCACTGAACATTGGCACACCAGAGAGTGTGGACGAAGTGCACACCGTCGGGGAGTCCAATTACTGTAATGCACCGGGGCATCAATACTCTTCTGCGTTGGTGCATCATAAAACATCATGCCAAAAAAGAACCGAACCGGTGCATTCTTCTCTAAGAGCACCGGTGCACCAGAAACAACACGCACTGGAATAACGTTATATAAAAAAAAAATTAAGGTCAAAAAACTGGTGCTTTGCGAATATTACGCACCGATGCTTTACCATTACGCCGCCCCATGGCATCATAAAATTTTCACACTGAAACTGAAACATCCAGGTGCACGGTTAGGGAAACGCCCCAGGGCATTATAAATAATGCACCAAAATTGATACAGCTCGGTGCAGTTTTCCTAACTGCACCGGTGCGCTTATAAAACCCTGCGCACCAGAACAGGGTTAATAAAAAAAAAATTATGGCCCCAAAAAACTTCATTATTCACTTTCCTCAATGCTCCAAAGCTCTCAAGCCCCGTTGCTATTTTCTTATTTATGAGCCACCCTGCCATCGGTGCTCTCATTGCACCCATTGCAAGCACTGCTGCTCTACATTGCCAACAAATCTGCAGCTTGCATTTTGAAAAACAATGGCCAAATTTTATTTTTCAAATTTTACAGCCAATATGCCGCCTCAACCGCGAAATGTACAGGTATTTTTCTAGTTTTTCTATAATTAAGCCTTTTACCAGATTAGATATTGAAATAAACCTAAAAATAACCATTAAGAAAAATAAATAAATAAATTGTCGTGCAGTGTGCTCGAGCTGTTCGGCTCACACCAGTCACGCTGCTACCTATAAAATTTATAGGCAGCACTGCTACCGGTGCTAACGGTAACCACAATGTTTCTTGGGCAGTTCTGGAAGGCACCCCGAATAATTTTAAATTAAAAAAAAAAAAAAGAAGAAGGTGGTGCGCTCATTTATCTAGGCGCACCTTTGACCCCAGCAATCACAGTGTGGTGTGTTGACTGCATTTGTCGCCCCATTTTATGTCAGCGCACCACATTTTACATTCCAAGAGGGTCAACGGTGCGGTCGGATAAAAGACCACACCGTAAACTATGTCGTTGTCATGAACTCGGTGTGTTGACACGACTATACACATCAGGGCCTATATTTCAGTCAGCGCACCGCTATTCTGGATTATAAATAGCCTGCGGTGCTTGAGAAATAGACATCGGCACCGAAGCCGGTGCGGTCAGTTTCTTTAGCGGCCCCGAGGACGGTGCGCTAAAATATTATAACGCATCGGCACTGGTGCGTGACTGTTTTTATGGAGAACCGACTTTTATGTGTGTTTTTTTTCAAAAAATTTTATATATGTACATTTATGAGTACATTTCTATTTTAATAAAAAAAAAATATTTAATATGGTAATTATTCAGAGAGAACAAGAGCAAAAACAGCAATAACAAGCAGAACAGTATGACATGATTCGCCAATGGGAGGTGAGAGAGGGAGAGAGATGGATGCCCTTGCCCTATTACTGTAGATACCCAGGAGATCCTTAAGCAGGCAGGCCTCCTCAAGTTCTATGAGGAGGCTATTTCCGGCCTAAAGACCCATAGTGTTCTTTTGAGACATCTTATCGGCAGGTGGAATGCCCATAGACAAGCTTTTCAGGTTGGTCCTAACCAGTGGTACACACCCACTGAGGAGGACATTTATTTTATTACAGGACTATCGAGGAGAGGGGTGGATTTTCCCTCATTCCTAGACGTGTCAACTGGTTGTGTAGCAGGGAGTCAGTTAGTTTACTCCCAGAGATACATTAGAGCACATGTACTATCTCCTTTAGAGTTTTAGGTACCTAGAGGTCATTTACATATAGGTGCTTTTGGTAGATAGGACATGCAATGCCTCTCTATTATCACTTCAATCATTTCGCACAACACCAGTGACAGGAAACACATTAGTTGCTCGCTTTTATATTACGTTGATTCTTTAGTACAACATCCACGACTTGGCAGGTGGTTTTCCATTTTTTTGTGACAGTTTTGTATGGCCTTAGATAGATGTCGTGCTCATGCACAAGGGATGGTCAACTTCCCTTTTACTTCAGAGATGTTTTGTTTATTTTTTGAGAGGTTTCTAAAGATGAGACCAAGTTTTGTTTGACAGCCTCGTAGGCCGATGTTGCAGGCTCGGATGCGCATGTGGGGGCAGATGATGCCCAAGAGGGGAGACACTATGTTTCCAACGAAGATATCACATGCTTCGCTGGACTTACTAGCCAATGTTGGTGGGCTGCATCCCTTCATTATGGTCCCATGTCCTTATGCTGAACTAGATTGGAAAGGGTGTCCCAACATCCTCTTCACTCTTGATGCGCTGCCAGATGATAGAGGTAATATTACTGTTTTATTTATATTTATTATAACATGTTATTTAACTTGTTTTTATTAAATTATGTAATGAAATTGTCTAATTATTGTTGTGTACTTGTATATATTTTGCAGACATTGGGTCTTTTCATGGCGATGAGATGCTAGATCCACCACATGATCTAGGTGTCGATCGTGATGATTTCGATCAGGAGATGGCTGATGCGCCAGATGATCGGGATGATCCTCATGCCCCTCATGGTGCACTGGTACTGCCTTTTTGTAGCCATGGTCAACCAGAGACCAGATACCGAATGGAGTTGGGCAGCCAACTCTATGGACTAATTTCAAATGCGGGCATTAGGCCTGCTCATTACAGAGATATACAAGGTGATGATGGATTGATACAGATGTGGAGAGGCATGCCGCGTGACATGTATGACCTGATGCGGCATGTTGTAGGAGCTACAACAGCTGTTACGTGATTGAGGAGGATTGTTGCTAGCTATAGGTGTAGTCGAGTTGCAACACATGATGGACAGTCTTCCAGCAGCCACTCAGATGCATCTCATGATCATTCACCTCGCGGCATGCCTGATGATCAACATGAGGCTCCACTACTAGCATCTAACACTAGTCATCATGGAGATGAGGCTGGACCATCGGCCACGTCGAGTCAGCAGCCTGCAACATCCACCATGAGTACTAGTCATGATCATCATGAGCAGGCTGGACCATTGATCACCGAGGTTGCAGCACTATTGATTGAGCAGGCTGCCTCCACTACTACTGCGCCTCATATTGATCATGTTGTACTACCACCAGCAGATGCATCCATCAGTACTAGTGATCATCATGATCATGAGCAGGATATTCGACCATCGACTGTCGAGACTACACCCAGCATTATTGAGCAGGCCGCATCCACTTATATTAGTGTTATTCATGATGTTGTTATACTACCACCAGAGCTTGATCCATGACATGATTTCTATTACAGTTGTATATTTTTAACACTATTCAGTTATATATATATATATATAGATATGGTCCATGTATTTTATGTTCATGTTGCAGTTGTACTTAATTTTCATGTTGATGATCATCATGATGTGGTGCATATTGTTATTCATGTTAGATATGTTCATTTAATGTTTAGCTTGCATATAGATGTGTATATGTGACAGGCGCATGAGTTATTTGACATTATATTGAGATGTATATTTGATGTTTGTGTTGTGATGATGTTAATATATAATGCTAATTTGATGTTAATTGAATGTGTTTATTAGTCATATGATGTTTGTACGATGGTTATCATGACCATGATGATGTTTATTAATTAATTTAATATTATTAAATGACCATGATATTTATTAAATATTATGTCGTGAATGTAATTGTAATTTAAATTTTAATTCTATGTAAAATTGTAAAATTGTATTTGTATTTGTACTAATTGTAATTTTAAGTGTAATTGTATGTAAAATATTTATTAATGTAACATTTTAATTGTAATTGTAATATTTAATTTATTGTGAAATGATTGTAATAGTATATATGAAAAATTGTAAAATTGTAATTGTAATTCTAACTGTATGTAAATTTCACAAATTGTAATTGTATTTGTAATTGTAATTTTAATTGAATTGTATGTAAAATATTTGTAAAATTGTAATTGTAATTGTAAATGTAATTCTATGTAAAATTGTAAATGTAATTGTACTTGTAACTGTAATTTTAATTGAATTGTCTGTAAAATATTTGTAAAATTGCAATTGTAATTGTAAATGTAATTATATGTAGAATTATAAATGTAATTGTATGTAAAATTAAAATTGTAATTCTAATTCTAATCGTAATTCATGTATGTGAAATTAATGTAAAATTGTAATCGTAATTTTAATTCTAATTGTAATTGTAATTTTAATTAATGTAATTATATGTAAAATTTTAATTCTATTAATTTGAAAATTTTAATTGTATTAATGTGAAATGATTTTATTAAAATATTTAAATTTTTAAATTTTTAAATAATTGTAAAATAACAAATCTAGAATAATACGAATTTTTGTAACATAAAGTTTAGAAAAAAATGAAAATAAGTTCATGTACTTTATAATTATCATTATTTTATTATGATCTTACATATATAAAGTTTAGAAAATAATGAAAACAAATTCATGTACTTTATAATTATCATTATTTTTATGATCTTACATACAAAAACAAATAAATAAATAAATAAATAAAATTTAAAAGTCCGGTGCGCTTATTACTGTAACAGGCCCTGGTGCGTAGTATTAATAAAATGCACCGCTGTGTCACATTTATGCACACCAGAAACGAATAAATGAAAATAAAAAAACGCAACTCTATTTTGTTTAAGTTAAAAAAAAGCGGCAATTTGAAAAATGGGCAGCAAAATTTTTTCGAAAATCTAATTTCATAAAATAATTCTTTAAATACTAAAGACTTTTCAATATTTCACTATTTTTGCTAAAAGTTTTCAGTCAGATTTTTGGGGGAGACAGACTTGGAGCAAGAGAGCACGAGGGCACTGTGGATGGCGAAATACGTTCCAACAAAAGTATTCAGACAATCAAAAACCAAAACTCTGGTGATTCAAGTCCTTTATCATAGAATTTTAAACCATTTCGTGATTAAATTTAATTCTTTTTTTTAGTTTTTTCTGCTGTTTTTTATTTTTTCTTGTAGTTTTATCCATTTTTACCATGAACCCTTTATTTGTTTGTTTTTTCCCTTTCTTCTCCCTGTTTCTTTGATTTCAGAATTAGGGTTTTTCATTTTATATTGACATCCAACCGACAGGATGACTTGCATAGCTGGATCCCAAAATGGGTTTTTCTTTATCAGTGCGCCCTGCGTACTCCACTGCAATGGTGCTTTGTATTATTATAGCACACCATGCAAGTTCTGTGTCGTAAAAAATTGAAAATATTTTTTAAAATTTGTGTGCCAAATGTGAAATAGGGCACCGCTGCTCTCTTTAACTAGGAAAGCACCGTACAATGTATTACACCGTTTTTGCGGTGCATTTATAATACCCCACGCACCGTTAGGTTTATTACATTTCTTTTGTCATGCATTTATAATACCAAACGCACCATACGACATATTATACTTTTTGGCGGTGCGTTGTTAATATATGCACGCACCGGCGGCGGTGCGGGTTTCATGAAAGGCACACCGATGTCTCAAGATTTATTTTCTAACTGAAAAGTTCAAAATTTGTTTATAAATATATTAATGAATGATATTCTACAGGTTTCATATTGATAAAGAAATGACTGACAAGATATCAAGTAACAAAAATACTGTTAACACATCAAGAAAAGAAAAAAAGGCAAGTTCTTTGTAAATTCTTTATAAAAAATATTATTTTTGAACTATATGTAGCTTTAGCTAATATGTATTGTTTACTGTGTATCATGCAAAGCCACAAAATGACGAAGCTCGATATGATTATTTTTTATCTACAACCAGAAGAGCGTAAAATTTTAATGGAAAAATTGCAAAAAGATGAATCAGGTGAATGAAACAATACTATCGAACCAATATGAGTTTCTTTTTTTAATTCTCATTAATAATATAATTAACATTATTAGATAACATGTGTCAAACACTCTACTAATTCACATCTATTTAATGTTCTATAGGGACCAACAACTTAGAAAAGGAATGATGTTCTAAGAAAATAAAAAAAAATAGAGCATGCAAATGAAAATGAATTGCTCGTTGGCTCATCTGGAGTGGTGTTGGAAGTTAATGAAAGGGGGAAAAAATTTTACAAAATTTTGAGGGATCTAGTGGAACGAATAGAACAACATAGTTCTAATGTAAAATGTAATCACTAATTTTTTGATGATTAGGTACAATAAATAAATAGCATTAAATATTAATTTTCAAGAATTTTCTTACAGAAAATAAAAGAACATGGAACCCATTCAGCACATAAAACAATATGACAAGGAAGAAAATGGTTGATCTCTAAGTTTGTGAGTAATTGTTACTTCCTTATAACAACTTAACTAGATTTAATTTTTGTATTTTTTAAGTTGTTTTACAAAAATCATCATTGGACGTCTTCAAATAGGTGCTAACATACAAAGAATAATCATAAGAAGAATTGATTGAAATTGGGTTAAATATGGGTTGTGAGTATATGTTGGCATATAAGAATTTAATTGTGGAATTTGTAAGCATCTATCGATATTATTTTAATTAGCTCCGTCTATAATTAATAGAACAAAATCATCTTTTATATTAAATATATGATTTGTTATGGGGTATAAAACTTGCAAGAAACAAATTATGGAACTGCGCCAATAGATGAAATTTTGAAATATGGCATGGTACATGGTTTTGAAAGAATGTGTATAGTTTATGAGTCAATTGTTACTATGGTACGTCATTTTCCTTTTCGATTTACATTGATGTATATTATTTAATATTTGAATTTTCATTATTCTCACCAATGTATATACACTCTTTTCAGTTTGTTTTTATGTTTGTAGATGGAAAATGAAGAAGAAGAAAATAATCAATGACGTGAACACAACATTCCTGGAAATAACCCAAGTCATGGAAGTAGCTCTGGAAATGATAGTAGTTGAAGCGAAGAATGATGATCACTATGTAATTTGGATATCAAAGCAAGGCGTTTTATTTTTTGAAATATGTCTGTGAAACCAGACGTTTTGTTTAATGTAATGGACATAGTGTCCCAATTGAAAGACAAAGGGATAGGAATAATTGTCCCATTTTGTAGGATAAATACTGTCTTATATATATATATATATATATATATATATATATATATATATATATATATATATATATATAATCATAATATTTGTTTCAATTTATTCTATTGCATGCTTCATTTTCGTTCTCAAATTCACTAATAAAAATTTAATTCATATGAATATTGTTATAAGATTATATATATGTGTCGACTTTTGACAAATAATGAATTTAAAAAAATTACAATAATTCTGATATGATATAAAAAATTAATCCAAACAACACATTCAAATGCATTAATAAAAATGTAATTAATATGAATATTGTTATAATCAATGACGTGAACACAACATTCCTGGAAATAACCCAAGTCATGGAATTAGCCCTGGCAATGATAGTAGTTGAAGCGAAGAATGATGATCACTATGTAATTTGGATATCAAAGCAAGGCATTTTATTTTTTGAAATATGTCTGTGAAACCAGACGTTTTGTTTAATGTAATGGACATAGTGTCCCAATTGAAAGACAAAGGGATACGAATAATTGTCCCATTTTGTAGGATAAATACTGTCTTATATATATATATATATATATCATCATAATATTTGTTTTAATTTATTCTATTGCATGCTCCATTTTCGTTCTCAAATTCACTAATAAAAATTTAATTCATATGAATATTGTTATAAGATTATATATATGTGTCGACTTTTGACAAATAATGAATTTAAAAAAACTACAATAATTCTGATATGATATAAAAAATTAATCCAAACAACACATTCAAATGCATTAATAAAAATGTAATTAATATGAATATTGTTATAAGGTGTGTTGACTTTTGATGAATAATGAATTTAAAACAATCACAATAATTAGACTATCAGAGGTGGATGTTTAAAAAAATAAAAAAATGAAACCCGGTGCATTTATATGTCTATACACACCAGTGCGTTTATGATTCTATGGGCACCACACTAATACCCATTCTAGTTATAAATATCGGTGCGTTTGTGTGATAATGGGCACCGGGGTGTTTATGTATCTATAAGCACTGGTGCATTTGTAGATCCCATGTGCACCGCACGAATACCAATACCAATTATAAATCTCGATTCCTTTCTGTGATACGGAGCATCGGTGCCTCATAAAGATACATGCACCGGTGTGCTTATACGACCTATGGCCACAGCTCAAATCCCGAGACTAATTAAAACGGCCCCGTGTGTTGTATCAACAACACCAGGCCCAGTGCTTTTTTTTTCCTTAATGGCCCGGTGCATTCTCCTTAGACCGCCCCAGTGTGCTGTCTACCAATACGCACCGGTGCATTCAAACCTGATAAGAGCACCGATGGAAAAACCTCTGTAATAACCTCCGGCCGCCCATTTTTTTTTAGTTGTGTTCAATTTCCATTAAAAGCTCCGCCAAAACCTTCGTTACCATAAACGGATGTGGTAGCATATGTTTTTTTGATAATTTTGGCCAATTTTATAACACTAAAAACCTCCTTTATAACCTCCGCAAGAGGGTCTTTTCCTTGTAGTGTATCTAGATAGGTGGATTTTATCTATTAGAAGAGGATGATGGAGGGCCTCTAGCCTCCACATCCTCCCCCTCTTCTTAAATGGCATGGGGATGAGGCTCATTATCTTCTGCTCATGGAAGTGAATCCTCTTGAAATTATGAGCAAGTTGTGGGGCAAGATGGAGACAATTGACAACAGGATTTTGACAGTCATGAGGGTGTCGGGAGAATGTGTTCTTGTGGAGGCGATGTTACGATTGGATTAGCTACCCCACTAATCACCATCATAGGGGGATACAACACATGATATTCTTGGAGAGATGTGATAGATTTGGAGCATGGAACAGGTCACAGGTGGAGCTATCTGCATGCCAACATGATATTTTAAACCTTTCAAAGGTTTATCTGAGATATGGCAGAGTTGGTGGCATGGAAATTTGATGTGCGAACCAACGCCACTTTGGGACAATAGGATGATTTTTTCGAAGACGAAAAGATGTTTATAGTGGTGGAGGATGTTAGGAATTTGAGTCATGGAATTGTGGTGACTGTGTTGTAACGAGCGCGACCATGTGCGACAAGCACCTGTATTGAGCAACTCTGGTTGTGCGACAACTTGGTATGACGTTTGGTGAAGTGCGACGGTTATGCGCACACATATAGTGGTCACACCGTATTGGCGAGTGCCCACTCTCTTTAATTAGTAGGTGCACCATGTTGGTGGGTGCACACCTTAGCCAATTCCTACACGATATGGGCGATTCATTGACTTGGTGAACATTCATTAACGAGAGTGCATTGGGTAGCTCCCACCCATAGTAGGCATGGGTCGAGCACGCCTTCATGAACCGATGGTAAAATGTGATAGCGTGGAGACTGCTGGGTAGGTGACTGATGCGATGGGCAAGTCATGTGAATGGGCGACATGATCGACCTGAACGACCTGACTAACCTGATTGATCCAAGTGACCAAATGTATTGGCAGTGCATATAGAATTTACAATATTAGACAGAGTTATGAGCTAACATGTGAGTGTGCATGCCAACTCACATATGTAATGGGCCGACCATTTGAAGGTAGAAACCTTGATGGAAGTTGGGACCACCCAACGTATATAAAATAAGTGGAGCTGAATGGCATTTAACCATCACCAAACTCGACCAAACATAAGAAATAGCAAACAATGAACAGGGTGAACAGATAATGATCCAGATTTATGCAGGAATGAAACAAAATACACATATAACCATAAATACAAAGATGCACTGGAAATAACACTTCATTTCATTAATATAAAATAAATGAAATTTGCTTACATACATAATGGAACTAAACTAGCTAGGGCACTGGTACCTTATCTATGAGAAGAGATGTGATGGTTATAGGTTGCTGAACTCTATGTTATAGTGAGGCTCAAAGGCCTATATATTATTGAGAAACAATGGAAAACCATAAACATCCAAAAACCTAACCCTAGGAGATTAAACACCAGAATATGGGCCTTGTCGGGGTAAATTGGTACTTCAATTTCTCGGGGTCATAACTTTGGCATACTATCTCCATTTGACACACATGATACATTGTTACAAAGATCTATCGGAGGACTACAACTTCTAAACATGAATATTTATTTTGGAACGAATTCTTATTCGAGAATCAATACAAAAAAAACGTCGTTTATGGCCTTAAAATAGCTCTAGAAGTTCAGGACCCGAAAAACTACTAAAAATAGTAAATTGTGCTATAATTAAGGAAAATGAAAAACTAAAACAAATAATGGTGGGGCCCCAAGTGGAATAGGGGGGTGGCCACCAATATCCACCTGGATCATTCCCCCCTCCCCGAAGAAGAAATGGTTCCCATGGCATTAAGTTCCTCCATAAGATGAGGAAACTTCTATTGGACTTGGTCCCTGGTGAACCACTTGCCTTGGTGCAGGAGTTGGTTAACTTTGACCACCTGATACAATTGGATCTTCTGCAGGCGAGTGTTCTCGATTTGCATGTCCATGATACAATCTGTGGTGGAATGTTCCATGCAGTCTGGGCTTAACTCTGTTGGTGTGAGTTTTGCTACAATGTAATAAGTGTCCAGTAGAGGTGGGAAATATGGCCAAAGACTGTTGACATTGAATACTAGGTGCAGACCAAGGAGTGATGGAATACTGAGCTTGAAGGCATTGTTTCGTACAACCTTGGTGATGGTGTATAGCCACATCGGAGCGAGCGAAGCTTGCGGTGGGGTCCAGTGAGGCGCTCTTTCTACAAATGTAGCCACACTTTGTCACCCACATGGAAGCGATGTGGCACCCAATGTTGATCATGTTGTTGCTTGTACTTAGAATTGGCTCTATCCAATATGTCATGAACCTGCTAGTGGATGTGCTGAATGCACTCGATGAAGCTGTTCACTTTGTCAGCTTCAGACTGGACATGAGCTTAATCAACCTGAGTAGTCATAAATGACATGGCTACGTTAATGGGACATAGTAGCTAAAATCTCAAGCCCACCTGAAAGGGGCTGTGGCCGATTGAGGCATTGAGAGCCTAGTTATAACTGTGTTGTAGATAACGGAGGCTCTCATCCCATGTGCGTGGATGCTTTGAATTTTACATGCACATAATGTGTACAATCATCCTATTAATGACCTATGTCTGACCATCAGTTTGGGGATGGAAAGACGTGGACTTGGTGAGCTTGGTGTCCACCATTGACCATTTTCTGGACCAAAATGTGCTAAGGGACCTGCTATCCCGATTTGAGATGATATACTGTGGGATCCCAAAGTGCACCCACACTCGTTCAGAGAAGAGTTTAGCAGTGGTTTCTGCTATGATATTCTTCTTGTAGGCCGCCATAATGGCCATCTTTAAGAATATGTTGACAACCACGAAAAAATGGTCATTTCCATGCTCAGTAGAAGGAAGGCCCGACATGTAATCCATTGAGATGGATTCCCAAGGCCGACTAGGGGTAGGTAGTGGAGTATACAGGCATTGCTTCTTGATTGTCAGTTTGACAATGACACAATCCGTGCACGATTTGATGTACTTCTCGACAACCAGTCAAAGTTTCGGCCAATAGAAATACTTCTGCAATACTACCACTGTTTTCTCGACCCTGAAATTCCCAGCGACTCGACTATAGTGTGCTTCCCAAATAATCTTGGCAGGCTCGCTTGAAGGAACACAAAGGTGTCCTAGGTGACATAACAGTGGATCTTGGAGGTGAAAATTTGAAACTTGCGTACCCTCCAAGAGTACCTAAATTCTAGATCGCTCTTGTAGAGAAGGGTCCAATTAGAAGTCTTGTGCCCACAAGAGTTGAGAACGGTTATTAGCGCCACGATCGGTGGTTGGCTGAGACAGTCTGCAACATTATTGGTGCTACCCTTCTTATAATTGATTTTCAAATGAAATTGTTTTAGATATGTGGACCACTTATGATGGTGATCATTCTGCAACTTCCCTTGTGTCTCTATGAACTGTAGGGGTCAGTGGTCTGTGTGGATGATTGTTTCCTTACCCAAAATGTAATGCTTCCATTGTTTACAAGCCTACATAATGGAATACATTTCTTTGTCATAAGTGGGATACTTGCAGACTGTGTCAGATAATGTCTCACTCTGATCTGCCACTGGATGCCCCTGTTGAGTAAGAACTGCTCCAATAGAATAGTCAGAGGTATCTGTCTCGATCTCAAACGGCTTTTGTAAGTCTAGTAATGTGAGCACTAGGGCAAAACAAAGGCGATGTTTCAATTCTACGAACACCTTCTATTGAGATTCTGACTAAAAGAATTTTTCTTTGTCTCCTCCCTTGATAACTTGACTCAAGGACCAAGTGATATGAGAGAATACCAACACGAACCTGTGGTAGAAATTAGCAAGACCTAGAAAGCTGCAAATCTCTATTAGAGTGGTTGGGGTTGGCCAATCCCAAATGACTTGGATCTTGGTTGGATGCACATGCACCCCTATTTCATCAATAATGTATCCTAGATATTGAACTTGGTTCATGCCAAAAGTTCACTTCTCTAAATTGGCACACAACTTGTGTTGTCGTAGTGTTTGGAGGACTTGTTGGATGTGGTGTAGGTGTTCTACCCAAGTCTGGATGAAGATAATAATTTCATCTTACTACACTAGTACAAATGAGTTGGTGAATGGCCGCAAGATGCCTCACGAAGGTTGCGGAGCATTCGTCAACCCGAAAGGCATTACCAACCATTCGAAAAGGCTCTCCTTGGATTTGAAGGTCATCTTCCACACATTGGAGGGTTCGATTGGTACTTGGTGATACCCATACCTCAAGTCGATCTTGCTAAAATATTTTTTCCCTTTGAGTTGGTCCAGAAGGTGATCAATCCATGGTATCAGGTACCTATTCCAAACATTGATCTTTTTCAGTGCCCGATAGTCAATACAGAGACTCCAAGTCCCATCCTTCTTTTGTACCAACATGATTGGGCTCCCACGGGGCAATGAACTCGGGCGGATGTGATCTTTCTGTAGCAACTCCTGAATCTACTTCTTCATTTCATCGTTCTCTAAAAGAGAGCACTGATATCTTGGTCCCTTGGGTAGCGGCGCACCTAGGGTCAGATCAATGGGGTGCTTGACATGTCAATGCAGAGGCACCCATGTGGGTGAGGTGAAGATGCCCCCATACTCCTCCACGACCTTGTCCATTTGTTGTTGTCATGCGGAGGAGCTTTATCTGGAGGTCGTGGCCATAGTATTCTTATTGCCCTGGGGGCCGATCATCAGGAAAACAAATTTCCTGGTTTTGGAAATGAGCTTACTTCATTTTTTTGCAGTAACCAAAGAGTTAGCAGAAGGCAGTGGTACCTCTGTTATCCTGTACAACTTATTTCCCAAAGTAACAATAACAGAACGAGGTTGAGACTCATACATAGCATGTCGCTTCGATAAGTATGGTTGGCCTAATAATACATCATAAACATCAAAAGGAGAAATGTCACATAATACATCATCCATGAAGGGCTTGATGCTGTAGAGAAGGCGACACTCCTAATTGACGTGAAGATCCTGTCCTTGGTGAAGCCACCCAATGGTGTATGGTTGTGGGTGTGTTGTGGTTGGCAAGCCCAGCCACTTCACAACCTCTGTTTAAATGAGGTTCTTTTAGCTCCCAATTTCATTTATGAACTGTGGTGGGAAACCCTTTACTTACATCTAGGAGTGGAAGAGACACTCCTCCTCTGGATCTTCCAGTTCCTCCTTTTGGATCTTCGTAGTGGGAATGATGGCGTTGGGTTCTGCATCAATAATATTCTTCCCTTTGTCATTCCCCTTGTCAAGATATGATTCAGAGTCAGAGCAAGCATATAATTCAGAAGCTCTCATCTCAGCCACCAGCGATTACTTGTCCCGACACTCACTTTGGTTGTGAGTGGAGCTCTTTTGGAACTCACACCACTTTCCCATGTCCTTTTTGGTTTCGCGGTGTTTTTCTTTGCTCACGGCTTTGGTAGGTTGTCTTGGGCCACGATTCCTAAGATTTTTCCTTTTTTCTATGGTTTGGTAGCACCTTTCCCTTGCTTTTGATTCACAGATCCAAAGTGTCGCTTCTTCTGTTTGAATTTCTGCTCAATCTTGGCAGCATACTAGTATGTCGTACAAAGCGAGGAGATGTCGAGGAACTCCATTTCCTCCTGAATGTATCTATGTAGACAACGACGATACTTTACCACCAAATTTTTCTCTGAATCTTTGATACCAAACTTTGTGCGCAGGGTATGGAACAGATTCGTCAGCTCATGGACATCTTGATCCCTTTGTTGTCGCAACGTGGTCCATTGTATGTACTTGTCCTGATACCTCCCCATGGGATAATATTGTTCCTTGATGGTGTCTTGTAAATAATTTCAAGTGGGTATGATTGAGAATAGAGAGGGTTCCATCTCGTCCTTTTTCTCACAGTAGGTTTCCCACTAGTCCTTAACATGGGGGGTAGCATTGAGGAGTGCAAAAATAATCTTCTCTCGGTCAAAAAAGTGATGAGATGAGAAATATCCTCAAGCAATAGTTTGATAGGATATCCTACTCCCTCATCTTTCTTTTTTTCCCCCATGGTCGGTCGTTGGGTTTGCGAGGCTGATATTGCAAAGGTTCAACCAGATCGAACCCTAACACCTTATACCCTGACCTCGTTGGGGACATGCAAAGAAGGATAGAGAAAAACAAGACTGCTCTGATACCACTGATCTAGATTTATGCATGAATGAAAAAAAACACACATATAACCATAAATACATAGATGTAGTGGAAATAACACTTCATTTCATTAATATCAAAGAACTGAAATTTTCTTACAGACAGAATGGAACTAAACTAGCTAGGGTCCTGGTAGCTTATCTCTGAGAAGAGATGTGGCGGCTACATTCTTATGAACTATGTATTTCAATGAGGCTTGAAGGCCTGTATTTTATTTAGAAACAATGGAAAACACTAAACATATAAAACCTAACCCTAGGAGATGAAATGCCAAAATATGGGCCCCGTAGGGGTAAATTGGTACATCAATTTCTCGGGGTCATAACTTTGGCATAATATCTTCGTTTGACACACATGATACATCGTTAGAAAAATATATCCGAGGAATAAAACTGATGACCATGAATATCAATTCCAGAATGGAATCATATTCACCATAGGAGCGATGCCTAAAAAACGTCGTTCAGAGCCTCAAAACGACTCCAAAAGTTTAGAACCTGAAAAGCTACTAAAAATTAGTAAACTTTGCTATATTTAAGGAAACTGAAAAATTGAATGAAACAATGGTGGGGCCCCAAGTGGAATAGGTGGGTGGCCACATATATCCACCTGGATTAGGTAAGGAGTGAAGGCAACAAGACGATTGGAACAACACGGGCCGTAGATTAGCCGAAGCGCATATTTAGGGTTTCTCGTGGGAACAGATCGGCGGGCAGGAAAGATGTCCAGGATGGGTCATTGCACAACGCATAGCATGAAAACCCACTGGAAACATCTCGTGTGGCAGTGGTCACCTTATATCATGTATCGTGCATGAGGTTGACCCACAACGCGACCATTTGGATAAACGACGTTATTTCGTGACCTAGGTGACCCAAGGTCGCTACGGCAGACCTGTGGCCAGGTCGAAAATTAGTGCAGGTATTTGTTCAGGCGACTAAATGAGTGGGAAGTAAACATGTAGGGTGGTACGGTTAGGAAACCTACATGCAGAAAAAGTCATGAACCGAAGACAGTTCATGAAGAGTGGAGAAAAGTGCACAAATCACACACTGCTATTGTGTTGGGCATGAATTTGATTGGTAAAGTGTGTAGGCTATATTTTCGAAGGTTTCACAGGCTTGTAAGTTATTTTATGTACAATTTAATTACATAAAATATTGATATTTGGCATACTCTAATTCTAAGGGAGTTTCCCCTCCTGAGTATGTATGCGTATACTTGTGAGATGAATTTTTATTTGAAGTTTATGCTATTTTGCAGCATTATAAAAGAACACTTGAAGATTAAATTAACTAAGTGTTGAGGTAGGAATATTCCATAAACTTTAGTATTGATAAGAAGAAAAGGTGTAGTGTTGTCACACCCGCTATACATGGTTGAAAGAGTACCACAATTATAGGTCTGTGACAATGAGTCTCCCATGCAAGGTTTTCTGACCATGCGCCTATCATTTTATAGTGGATGGGTGGTAATTGATGGAAAGGTCTTCCATTCAAATTTAATCAAGCATGGGTAGAAGATCTGAAATTCTACAATATTTTCTCTAATACTTGGAGGTCAAATATTAATACATAGGGAGTCTTGATGATGAATTTGATTATGGAAAAATTATGGGCTTTTAAATGGACGGTCCAATGTTGGGAGAGAATGAAAAAACTCAAATTGAAAATGGATATGGTGGATATTGACAATGAGATTATCTGTATCCAAAATTAGATGGACCTTGTATGTCCAAAATAGGACCACTTATCCTCATTAAATGATTTAAAATTGAAAAAGTGGAAAATTCTGAAGTTTCAAGAAGATTTTTGGCATCTAAAAAATTGTGCAATTTTGATTTCCAATGGTCACAAGGATACAAATTTTTTCCAGAAATTTGCCACACATCAACGTAGCATGAACACAATATGGAAAATTGAATTGGAATCATAGGAGACGGTTTTTTATACTACTTATATTCATAATGAAGCATTGAAATAATTTTAGTGTATTTTCAAGGAAAGATCCAATGTGGACATTGATAACGAGCTTTTTTCATTGATTCATATCCCACAATGTTCACTAATGTTGATAATGAATATATTGAAGGGCCTATCAATCTGGATTAAATTTCAAGGGTTTTGATATCTTTCTCTAGAGATAAATGTCCTAGCCCAATGGTTGGACTGTTGAAATTTTGATGCATACATTATGGTGATGGATTTAGTGCGAATAGTGGAAGAATCAAGGCTACAATGAAATTTTGTGAGGTCTATTAACTCGAGTTTTATTGCACTCATATTGAAGTCCTCATGGCCTAAAAAATTTAGTTATTTTTGTACCATTTTTTTTTTTAAGATCACTTATAAGTTGGTTTCGAAGATTATTTCTAACAGAATAAAAGAGAAGCTCTTGATATACATAACAGATGAAAAATTTAGGTTTCTCAAGAACAAACAAATCCATGAAGTTATCATCATTTCCCAAGAGTGTACACACTCTATTAAGTCCTATAAGAAAGAAAATTTGATTCTTAAACTAGAATTACATAAAGCATATCAATGTGTAGATGGGACATATCTTTGTTTGGTACTTTTTAAGATCGGGTTGAAAAATAACATTTTTCATTAGATCATGGCTTGCATCTCATATGTTCATTAATAATTATGTTATTTTAGTTAATGGTTCCCCATCGACCTTCTTCATAGCACAGAAATGGATTTAACAAGGATGCTCATTGTCACCTTTATTAATCCTCTTGGTGAACGATGGTTTGATTAGGAAGATCGGGGAGGCACACAAGAATGATCTATTTTTTGGTTTGCAGGTTATCAGGAACTCCTTTTTCTTTCGTCTAATGTTTGTAGATGGTGTCCTGATAGTTGATCAGGCATCTAAACCTCAATGGATTTTTCTACATTATATCATCAACAGCTTTGGGGAGGCCTTTGGTTTACATAATAATAAATCGGTGCTTATTAAGGCTTCTGATTGTTGGAAAGGCAGAGGATTCAATCACACAAATAACACAAATAACACAAATATTTCACACACGAAAAATGAGTTGTGGCTCTTCAATTAATCTAAATCACTCTGAATCATAAAAATCTCTAAATACAATGAACCCGTGAAGGGTATTTAATCTAATTGAGATGCACACACTCTCAGACATAACTGAACTTGATCAACTCGCTTAACTCACTCTCTAACTCACTCACCAAATCTAACTGTAACTCAACTCAACTAATTCACCTAACTATTTGTCTAACTTATGCATGGGGGAAGTAATTATATATTTTAACACTCCCCCTTAATTACGACCGCTAAACTAAAACATAACTCATGAAAACTCAAACATGCATGCTCGTCTATGTCTCAGCTAGGCTTACAACACCAAAGTTTTTTGTGAAACTCCAACAAATCTACTGCTAATGGCTTTGTAAAAATATCAGCCAATTGATCACTCGTTCTACAAGGCTTCAAGTGAACTTCTCCATTGCTCACAAGTTCTCGAATAAAGTGATATCTAGTATCGATATGCTTTCTCTTTTGATGAAACACACTATTCTTGGATAGTGCAATCGCTGATGTGTTTTCACAGTATATCATTGTTGATCCTTGTTGTTTCTGCTTGAGTCCATCCAATACTCTTCTTAACCATACTACTTGACATGCTGCTAAAGTCGCTGCTACATATTTTGCTTCTGCTAATGATAATGTCACAATAGGTTTCATCTTAGATGCCCATGCTATCACTCCTGAACCGAGATGGAAAACATAACCGGATGTGCTCTTCCTATCATCCAAACTTCCTGCAAAATCACTATCTGTATATCCAATCAATTCTTTCTTTTCTGTACTAGCATACATTATGCCATAATCTCTGGTTCCTGCTATGTATCTCAGAATTATTTTTCCAACACTCCAATGTGTGTCTTTTGGAGTTTCCATGAATCTGGAAATCAGACTCACTCCCTGCATAATATCTGGTCTTCTAGCTGTGAGATACATGAGGCTACCAACCAATGTTTTGAATAGAGTTAGATTGACCTCTGCCCCTTCATCATCCTTACTTAACTTTGTACCCGTTTCAACTGGTGTAGGTACAGGTTTGGAATTATCCATCCTAAATATTTTCAACAAATCTGTTGCATACTTATTTTGGCAAATAAAAATGCCTTTTTCAGATTTCTCAACTTCAATGCCAAGAAAATATTTCATGAGACCTAGATCTGTCATCTCAAATTATTTCATCATGGCTGCTTTAAATTCATCTATCTCAATATCACCTGTAAAAATCATATCATCAACATATAAGAAAACTATCAAAATCTTTCCATGCTCATTTACCTTTGTGTATAAGGTAGGCTCAATGTTGCTTTTACAAAATCCATTCTTGATCATATAACTATCGATTTTGCTATACCATGCTCTAGGTGCTTGCTTCAGTCCATAGAGCGCTTTCTTCAATCTATAAACTTTATCCTCTTTTCCTTCAACTTCATAACCTGGAGGCTGCTGCACATAAATTTCTTCTTCTAAAATTCCATTCAAGAAGGCTGATTTGACATCCATCTGATATACTTTCCACTTGTTCTGAGCTGTTTTTGTTAGAACTGCTCTTACACTATCCAATTTGGCGACCAAAGAAAATGTTTCTCCAAAGTATATTCTAGGTTGCTGCGAGAATAATTTGGCTACAAGTCTTGCTTTAAATCTATCAATCTCACCTTTCTCATTCATTTTAGTCTTGTACACCCACTTCACACCAATGAGATTTTTATCATTTGGTAAATCAACCAAATCCCATGTATCATTATTTTCAATTGAATTCATCTCTTAATCCATGGCTTGCACCCAATTGTCATCTCTGATTGCTTCTTCAAATGAAGAAGGTTGGAATGCTAACAATGCAAAATTTGAACTAACATCCAAATCATCATAAATATCTTTCAGACCTCTCATATTTTTCTTACCATTGCTAGATTCATTACCTGATTCGCTACTTGGAGAATTCTGGTCTGTGGATCTGCTTGAAGATCCATGTTGCGCTAAAATTCTTGGAGTCCTTGCTGGTGTGACTCTGTTTGGTGTCTGCTCTCGTGGTTCTTGCTGCTCCTCTTTTTCTACAAGATCATCCTCCATCAATGGTGTTTGGGCATCGGTTAGTGTGTCTACAGTCCCATTCCATGACTCTTTTTCTTTGAACACAACATCTCTGCTAATGATTGTGTTCTTAGTGACAGGGTTATACAATTTGTAAGCTTTTGATTGCTCACTATAACCAGTAAATACAAATTTTTCACTTTGATCATCTAATTTGCCTCTTATTTGCTTAGGCACATGTGCATAGGCTACACATCCAAAAACTTTGAAATGAGATACACTGCATGACATACCTGACCATGCTTCTTCTAGAACTCTGTTCATCGCGCTCTTTGTAGGAGATATGTTTATCACATAAATATCACATGCAACTACTTCTGCCCAATACTCGTTAGACAGGTGTCTTGCTTTCAACATGCTCCTTGTCATGTTCATGATTGTCTGGTTCTTCCTCTATACTACACCATTCTACTGTGGTGTGTATCTAGTTGTAAATTGTCTTCTGATTCCATGTTGTTTGCAGTACTCATGGAATGCCTTCGAATCATATTCTCCACCATGATCCGATCTCAATACATTGATCTGTCGATCACTTTGGTTCTCCACTAAGGCTTTGAACTCTTTGAAATTTGCAAAATTTTCAGAATTCTGCTTCAAAAAGTAAACCCAAGTCTTCCTGCTATATTCATCAATAAAGGTGAGGAAGTAACAGCTTCCACCAATCGACTGTGTCCTCATAGGTCCACACAAGTCGGTTTGCACCAATTTAAGTGGTTTTTTTCTCTGTAAGGAACTCCTTTCGGAAAAATTTCATGGTGTTGCTTTCCTAAAATGCAACACTCACACGTGATAACAGGTTCTTTGATGGGAGGTAGACCTCTCACCATCTGTTTCTGCTGCAATAATTTTAAACTGAAAAAATGTAAGTGTCCAAACTGAAAGTTCCATAACCAGTATTCATCAGAACATGCATTTGTAAAAAAACTAACCTGATCATTGTAGTGCATAATGAGAGGAAAGAGTCTATTCCTCGTCATTTGCACCTTTTCAATCAGCTTCTTGCTTGGGGATTTGTCATAAATAACACACTATTGCCCCTGAAAGATAACTTTTTATCCTTTCTGCATTAGTTGGCCAACACTAATCATATTGTGTTTGAGACAAGGGACATAGTATACCTATGATATGGTCTTTGGCTCCCCCTGCTTGGTCACAATGTTGAACACTCCTTTTCCATCTACAACCACGGTCCTGTCAGTCCCCAAATTTACCTATGTCTGTACTAAGACATCCAAATTAGCAACCAAATTCTTGTTTCCTGTCATGTGGTTACTACAACCACTGTCTAATAGCCAAACCTTATCAGACGGTGCATGCATGGTGTTGCATGCTAGAAACATAGAGTTAGTATTTTCTCTACTAACATTAGCTCTTTGATTTCCTTGATCGGCAATATTCTTCCTATAATCACGAGCATAATGACTAAATATATTTCAGTAATAGCACTTTACCTTTGATTTGTGAGACATTTTATTGTTATGAAAGCTTCTGCTGCCGCTACTTCCACTTTGATGCTCATTCTCGTCTCGGCCATCTCTGTGACCACCATAGTTGCTGCCTCATCCTCTGCCTCTTGATCGACCTCTACCTCGACCTCTTGAAATATAAACTTGACTTTTGAAGGCAGTTTCCAAATTATAATCCTTATTTCTGTCTATCCTTGCTTCATGCAATAGAAGGGATCCCATCAACTCATCAATTGTCAGTTTTTCCAAGTCCTTTGCTTATTCTATGGCTGCTACCACAACATCAAATTTGGTAGACAGGGATCGAAGAACCTTCTCAATCACCGTTCGATCTTTAACATCTTCTCTAAATATTTTTAATTGGTTGACGACAGACATGACCCTATTCATGAAGGAATAAATGTCCTCTGTCTCCTTCATTTGCAGACTTTCAAAGTCTCTCCTAGTATTTTGTACTTTAACAATGTTAACTTTGGTCATACCTTGATAGCTTGTCACCAAGGTGTCCCATGCCTCCTTTGCTAACGAGGTTATCATGATCTTCTGGAACACGGCTCGATCGACTCCCTGCTGGATAAGAAGCAACGCTTGCACATTCTTCCGCTTATCTTTCTTCCACTGTTCCCTCTCTGCATTACTGAGGGCTCGTTCTTCTGCATCATCTTGAGGTTTTGCAAATCCATACTTGACATGATCCCATACATCATGTGCTTTTAGCATAGTCTCCATTTTAATAGCCCACATATCGTAATCTTTCCCATTGAAAGATGGAAGTTGTGGCTGAAAATTTAATGTAGCCATCTTGCCTCAAACAATAAATATTTTCTGACAGAAACCCTAAATGGCTCTTTTTTATAAAGGCTTTGCAAAGCTCCTTAAAAAAATATCTTTCAATAAAACACTAATTCCTTCTTCTTCTTCTTTTTTATATAATAAATCTTTTATATAAAAAAATTTATATATATAAAAATATTCTTACTAAAAACCCTCTCTTTAAAAACTTTATGTGAAAATCCTTTTCTTTTTTAAAAAGATCATAGACAATATTTTGTAATAACTCCCTTCTAAAAAAAACGGATGATGGGTTCGGACTTTTAAAAAAAAAATCCCCTTTTGAAAAACTCACATGCTCTTTTGTGAAAATGGAAATACCCCTTTTTTGATAGCACTCACGTGACTTTCAAAAATTTAACGTATGTAGTTTTTAAAAAAGCTCACGGGCACATTACTGTTTTGTCTACCTTTTGCTCCGCTGCACCGATAATATATAAAACCATATGTTGACTTTTCTTCCCGTTCACGGCTGTTGGCCGAAATTTTTCTAAACTGGGTTCCGCACCCCCGATGAAGGTAAAATTCTTTTGGGAGAAGTTGAGGATGGGTTCGCAGGTGATGCACTAGATTCAATCACACAAATAACACAAATATTTCACACAATAATAATGAGTTGCGGCTCTTCAATTAATCTAAATCACTCTAAACCATAAAACTCTCTAAATACAATGAACCCGTGAAGGGTATTTAATCTAATTGACATACACACACTCTCACACAAAACTGAACTTGATCAACTCGCTTAATTCAGTCTCTAACTCACTCACCAAATCTAATTGTAACTAAACTCAACTAATTCACCTAACTATTTGTCTAACTTCTGTGTGCGGGAAGTAATTATATATTTTAACACTGAGAACAATAATATGGTGGTTGATATTTCCATTCCTTTTCAGATAAACACCTCTCTGTTGGACGATGGACTCTCATATTTAGGCTTTAAGATGTGACCTAATAATTATTGGGTCAAAGATCAGTGTTGGATCATGGAAAATTTTGACACCTCACTATTGCATTAAACCCATAGATCGATTTCTCTAGGCGAAAAGTATATTCTCATACAATTTGTCCTTTAACATATATTTTTTTTCATGCTTCCTTACAAAATCATCAGATACATTAAATCCATTATTGCTACATTTTTGTGGGGAGGAGCTAGAGGTGGCAATAAATTCAATCTGGTTCGTTTAGAATATTTATCTTGTAATAAGTTGTACGGTGGTTGGGGTATCAAGGACATAATTTGTTTTGGATGGGAACTCCTTATCAAGAGTCTCTAGAGGGCTTTATCAGGTGATGGAATATGGCATGATATTTTTGAGAGGAAATATTTGGAAAGGATATCGATTATTGAGTGGTTCAGGTCCAAATTTTATTCATGTATGAATGGTTCATATATTTGGAATGGCTTCTGTAAGCTAAACTGCTAGATATTCAAAAATTTGAAATGGTCCTTTAGAAATGGACATAAGATCCATGTTCATATTGAGCCCATTCTTGGTTTGTGAAGTCAGTGTTTAACTGGGGATGTTTAAAATGATTTGCGTGCATATGGTTTCTTCTTCTTACTACAAATCATTGAGAGATCTAACCTGAGGAATTCAAGTCATGGAAATCAATGAATGCGATTAGACTAAGAGACTCCAAATTTGATAGGTGGAAGAAATACATATATGACCTCAATGATGGAGGGGATTTCGATGGGGGATGGAAAGGATGTGCTATGTTGGAATGGAAATTTACGAAATGGAAATATGGTGGTGTCAAAAGTATACTCATACATTTCTCATCAACTACATCCCAAATTGGAAAAATCTTGCTTCAATACAATATGGCGCTGGAAAATCCCAACGAAGATTATTATTTTTGGTCGGTTGGCATGGTTCAAGACAATATGGTGCTGGAACATCCCAATGAAGATTATTCTTTTTGGCTGGTTGGCATGGAAGAACATATTTTAACTTTGGAAAATATCTACAAGTGTGGAATTAGTGGCTTGAGTTGCTGTATGCTATGAAGGGAGACAAATGAAAGTGTGCTTCACATTTTTCTACAATGTCTTTTTTCTTTGCAATTTGGTGCAGGGTATTGCAGGTTTTCAAGTTGTAATATAGATGGTGGTTCTCTTCCATAGAGTCGTGTTTCAATTGGTGGATGCATCGTTGCAAGGTTTACAGATCCCTTCCATGGGTTATTGTATGGGGAATATGGTGAACACATAATGGTGTGATTTTTTATGATTACCCTTTGGATATTGTCAAGGCCGCAAATAAGATAAGTGCTCATTATGATGAATATGACAAAAATATTAAGAATAATAAATTTAGTAGGAATCTAGACAAAAAACAGAATTGTGTTTATCCAACAGGGTACTTCGATGGGGCATTGCAACAGGGTAAGTATGGTTGCGGAGTAGTCTTATATTTGAACCCAGATCATCATGTCTAGTTATTTTGGTTCGGTGGAGAGGGCTCCAATACTCGAGTAGAAGTAATAGGTTTGTGGAGTCTTATCTTTTTTGCTAGAAGATTGAATCTGGAGCAGATGACCATTCTTGGAGATGCAGAGATAACCATCCAATGGATAATGGAATGGAAAATATTAGTGCTCTAAATGTGGTGAATTGGACATCTCGATAGAAATATTGAGAATTTTTTTTACAAACGTTTCCTTCACACATGTATATAGGTAGCTAAATGGGGTTGTGGACTCTCTTTCCAAAAGGGGAATTGAAGCGATGTTGAGGTCTTTCCATTATAATTTTTTCTTCAATGGTGATGATCAAGAGAGTGATACTCGTGAGATAAACTAATCATTTTCTCTGGTTTTTTGATATGTTTTTGCTTCCTTAATATTGTATATATGCGACTAGAAATTTTTCTTTTCTCATGGTTGATGGATGATATAAGTCTCTAAGTCTTGAGAATGACAATTGATCAATTATAGAGCCTTGCACTACGTATTAAATTATAACATTAGAAAATAAAACATGTGTATAGTTGTAAATACTTTAGACTTTCTATGCAATTAGCTATAGTGGATTAATATGTACTGCTTTTTTCATAATAATAATAGAAATTATCAATATTTTTTTCTTTCTACAAAATATATTATTCGATGATGTATCCTTTAAAAGCCAAAATATTGACATACAAACACCGTTATTAATGATATGATGACCTTATTTCCTTACGAGAAATTTTTCCACAAAGTTTTGACTATTACTATTACGGGAGAAGAAAGGTAGTGTTGAATTTGAGAACAAGCATTGAATCCGCCAGTGGATGCTGTGGTAACAACTGCATAGCCATGAGAAAATATGAAGAACTTGTCCGTTCCTCCGACCACCACATACTCACAGTGCGGTTGATCGAATGTGAAGGTTCCCTGGAGCTCCCCATTGTTGTTTCTGTACTCCATATTCAAAAAGATGAGCGTGAAAACCAGGAAGAAATCAAGTCGAGCAGTCAGATGTGTATTTTACGTTCCTCCGACCACCACATACTCACAGTGCGGTTGATAGAACGTGAAGGTTCCCTGGAGCTCCCCATTGTTGTTGCTGTACTCCATATTCAAAAAGATGAGCATGAAAACCAGGAAGAAATCAAGTCCAGCAGTCAGATGTGCATTTAATTACACCGATAGGTGTATCCCCCTATCGGAAGTAGGCTCTTTTGTGATTATGCTAATTAATCTTTTTGATCTGATGGTCTTGATTGAAAGATGCTGGTATATTCTGGTCTTCGCCGCTAAATCAATGGATGAAATTCAAAAAATTAACTTCCTTGCATATCTAAATCACGTGTTTAAACCATACTTAAATTAATTTTTTACAAAACATGATTAAAAATTTACTGTGCCATTTGTTGACCGCCACCTATCAAATTAAGAAATCCTCCCATCCCATAACCACCACGTTGATGGGCACGTTGCTAATTACAAGCTGTGCTTGTCTCCGACATGTGGGGATCTCCCATAACCATGTTGATGGGCACGTTGTTGATTAGAAGTTGTGCTTGTCTCCTCGTAGACATGTGGGGATCGGAATGGATATGGGGAATTTAACAGTCACGTGAAGTGGGCATTGTAATAGCCATATGGAAACGCCGGTGAGGTGCGGGCTTGTAACTATCGGTCCCATCATTGCCAGCGGCTGATGGAAGGCGCATCGACTTATAGGACGTGCCGTTAAAGTCTTGATCTGCCTAATTCTAGACTTTGATTGAATTTAAACCATTTTTCTGTAATGTTGGAATTCGCAGTGAATATGATTTGGAAATCGATGATTAATAGGTTCCACGAAGCCGTGACTGGTAGTTGAACTGACATGGAATTGTTTATGTGTGAATCAGTGGGAGGTACGAAAAGTAATGGGGCGCCAATTGTGTTGCTACAAATAGAAACTCAGGAAGGGTTTGTGGTCTCCAGAAGAGGATGAGAAGCTGGTGCGCTATATTACCAAATATGGTCATGGATGCTAGAGTGCAGTGCCCAAGCAAGCTGGTAATGCTTGCTCAGTCACTTCGATGGAAAAAATAAATAAAAAAATCAATCGCATAAATATAGGAAATGGAGGCGTAAGTCATGAAACTACTATTCTTCTTTTATAACTTAGGTTTCAGACACATTTTCAAGAGGAATTTTGTTTGTGTTTGTTGTTTTCAGGTTTTTCATGGAGCACCTGCATCCCGATGAAAAGCAATGAAAACAACTCAGTGAAAATTTGCATCTTGCACCACACCAAATAAATTTGTGGTTCTAAAACCGTCACGCACAATCAAAGGTATGCGTTAAAAAAATGTGCAGAAAGTGACACAGAAATTTAACAGAATGTTTAAATATTTCTATTTAATTTCACTGATCTACTAAATCTTGGAATAGTGAGGCTCTTCATGATACTGCAACACTGACGGAGGGAAATGAAATACTGAAAATGGAGAACCGATCTATCAAATAAGCTTTCGTGAACTGCATATGTTACGGTTGTTGAGGACTCGTGGAGATGGATTTTGAGGAGCGACAATTGTGGCTGTAGAAGGCACAATTAAAAGATGAGGATTGTTTGAAATTCAATTTATGATTTGAAATATTAGTATTGAAGGGAATTGTTGGGCCTCAAAATAGTCTCTATTTTCACTCCATTATTCATCAATATCTTCACATTTTACCTTCATGTCACCTCCATTCCACCTCCATATCATTACATTCACCTCATTATTGGGTCATAACTATGTTTTTCCAAAGTTTATTAATTCTTAACATTTTAAAGTGAATTTATGGCTAAAACTTAGAAAATAATATGCTTATACTTATACCTAACAATTAGCATGAGTTTGTTGACATGTGCAGGCTCAAAGGAAGCTTCCAGGGCATCTTTATGTGGCCTTGAATGATCAAATTCGAATTTGATAAGATAAGCCTCATGGAAAAGATCATGGAGGAGATCATGGAGGATAGGGCTATGTGTCTAAGATAGTTGAGAAATGTATGGCACTAAAAGAGAGATTAGTGGATCATCATTATGAGTTTGTTATCTCATCTCATTGTATAAATAGGAGTACCTCCTCCATTCCAGGAGGAGGACTCTTAGAGCATTGTATCCAATTAATGATGGAATATAATAAAGCTTCATTTTTCATATATTTCCATTATGTAGTTTTAGATGTAAATTGTGTTAATGTAGAATATGAATTTATGGAATTTATGTAATTTTAGATATAAGTTTCCTTAATGTAGTATATGGAATAATTTGTCTTGTTCTTAAGGGAATTGAGCTCACTCTAAAAGGATGAGAGAAAATTTTTATTTCATATTATATTTTGTTTCATTTCATTGCTTAGATGTTTAAGGATTTGTTTGTGATTGATGAATGAGTTTTAAATTAGAATCTTATCAACATGTGAGAGGATATCCAAGGGTCTAAGTTAGGCTCTCTCTCTATTTGAATTGCATGATAATTGAAATTCATTCTTTTGCTTTTATGTTTCAAGTCATTTCATTTCTTATGCTTATGAATGGATCTTAGTTTAGTTTGGATTAGTACATGAGAGGACAATCAAAAGACTAAGTTAGTCTTTCTCTCTCTTTGAATCTGAACAACAATTAATGTTCATTCTCTTGTCTTTATTTCAAGTTTCTGGTTTTATGAATGATTTCTCTATGATACTGTAGGGAAGGACAACCAGGACCTCCTTAGTTAGGAGCCTCTTCCCTTGCATATTATATTGAATCATAAATAATTTAGTTAGACATAGAGTTAGTTGCCTACTCTTGCATATATATTGTTGGCACCATCACAAGCTCACGAGTTTCCCTGGTCGATAATTTAATGCAGCAATTTGTTCAAATAAATTTCCCAACAAGAATTTTGGGAATACAACCGGTGCATGCATTTCGAGTTTGAAACTATTACATATATTCGATAATTTTTTTATTTAATATTCTTTTAGGGTACTTCTTTGTCATTAGTAATTATTTGTTTTTCTTCTTTATTCTGAAATGAATTTGGTCCCGCTAACCATAAAACTCAGAGTTTGTACTGTAAACTTTAAAGAAACCTCCTCCCAACTATTGTTTGATGACAAAAATGATTTTATTTCATGCTGTGGGTTGTGTAGCTCGAGAGATTTACTAGAAATTTTGTGATATCGACAAATCCTCAACATAAGGACTTGTTGTCATAGCCATGAAGGATTTCATTAGAATGGGTAAAATCAAAGACACTCTCTTGATCTCAAGTTGTCATGATCAATATTTTCCACAATTCCCGAGAGTCCTTGACCCAAAACCAGTGGGGTATAGAAATTGAAGCAAACAAATATGTTGGCACCATGCTAATGAATCCCATGAATCTTGTCCACATATTTATTAACTCAATATGTAATCCACCACCATTTGACTGATTTTTAATCACTGGTATGTATTCCACAATGTTGAACTAACTAAAATATTGTATTTTGTGCAACTCAAAAATGTTATGCAGAATTACAGAGCCACGACATTAGAGGTCTTACGCAATGGTGCAGAGGGTATGACGAACGACGAACTCCAATTAAAATTTATATTATTATTATTATTAAAATAAGAATTGAACTAATATTAAAAGCAATATTACTAATAATACCATTAAATACAATATTAATAATGTTTACAAAATAATATTTGTAATATTAACAATGTTAATAAAGTTTTTAAAATTTTAATATTTTTATATTTAGTATTATTAAGATAATATTATCTACATTATAATATTAATATTATTAAGAATATTAATATTGTTAAAAAAAATTATTAACATTAATATTGATAAATAAGAATAATAATATTTCTTTTGTAATAGTTAACAATTTAATTATTAATAAAAATAAATTGAAACTTTCATTCACTCTAACAATATGATTAAAACTATTAATGATATTATCATTAATGAATTTAATATAAATAATATTAAGATTACTTTTAATAATTAATAATATTTACATGCTAATCATTTTAGTTAAATATGGTTAAATATTTCCAACACACTCAATGAATGTCATTCATTCTCACCAATGCTCAATAATACACAATTTTTCTTAGCCATAGAGATCCATGGGTAACCCTCTTACACCATAATAATCCATGGTGAGCCTTAATTATAATTAATAATTATAATAATTAAAATTATATCTAAAATAATATATAAACAAATATAATAATATCTAAATAATTATAATAATGGTTTAAGTAATTATAATTGTCTTTTATTTAAAATAAAAAAATATATATTTTGAGGCAAAAAAAAAAGTATTCATTGTAACCATATCACTAATAGTATTACTGATATTAAAATTCACATTGTTAATAGAAATATTATTAATATTGATATGAATAAGTAATACCAATAATATTTACATTCCAATCATTTTAATCAACTATGGCCAAACATTTCCAACATAGTCTCATTCTCACCTATGTTAAATGATAGAGAAGTTTACTTAGCCATAGTCAACCATGGTCTCATTCTCACCTATGTTAAATGATAGAGAAGTTCACTTAGCCATATTCAACCATGGTTAACCTTACTCAAGCATGGTCATCCTTGGTCAACCATTGTCATCCCTCTCACCCTAGAAACCCCTTGTTAATTAGCATTAGCCACAGTCGATCAATCTCATCCATGATCAAATGTCACATTCTGACAAATATTGTCTCAATATGAAAATCACCCATGGCCAACCATGGTCATAGTTGGTCCAACGTCGCATTGTGACAACAATTGTCTCAATCTTTAAATGAAGCATGGTAAACTATGTTTATTCCCCTCGGTTTATAATATTAATAATCATGTGACTTTATCAATGATTTTTATTTAAAAAAAATGATTCGTAAGATTTATTATTCTCTTTATTAATAATGTGAGTTATTAGTTACTTTATAATCTAGATCAATTTATTAGTTACATTTAATTAATTAATAATTTAAACATAATAATAATGATTCAATTTAATATAGAATAATTAATTCAATTAATTAATCTAATTTATAAAATATGGTTGTCAATGTATAATCATTGTTGACCAAGATTGATCATGGATAACCAAGGTTGATAATGATTGACCATGTTTGAGTCTATAAAACATGGTTGACCATGCATACACAAGGTTGACCATGATTGACTGCAGTTGACCATGTTTAACTTTAGAAAACATGGGTAACAATTCTTGACCATGTCTGACCATGATTGACCATGATTATCATATTGAGACAATCTTTTTCATATTGTGACGTTGGACCATGGTTAAGACGATGATTGATTTCCATATTGAGACAATCTTTGTCACAATGCGAAGTTTGACCATGGTTGACCATGCATAAGCACGGTTGACCACAATTGATTTGATAAAATATGGTTGACCATGGTTGAATAATATTAAACCCAAACAACTAGTATTACAAAGAAAAAGTATATAAACCCTAAGATAAATATTATAAAAAATAAAATAAACCTAATGGTTGATATGAAAATCACCCATGGCCAACCATGGTCATAGTTGGTCCAGCGTCATAACGTGACAACAATTGTCTCAATGTTTAAATGAATTCCCTTGGGTTCACCAATTCCTTTGGTTTATAATATTAAACCCTTGGGTTTATTGAATCTTTTGGTTTATAATATGAATAATCGATCAATGTCATCCAGGATCAAATGTCAGATTCAGACAAATATTGTCTCAATATGAAAATCGCCCATGGCCAACCATGGTCATAGTTGGTCCAATGTCGCATTATGAGAAAATTTTTCTCAATGTTTAAATCAATTCCCTTGGGTTCACCAGTTCCTGTGGTTTATAATTTTTTGGGTAATTGGTTTCCCTTAGGTTCACCAATTCCTTTGGTTTATAATATTAAACCCTTGGGTTTATTAGATCTTTTGGTTTATAATATGAATAATCGATCAATGTCATCCATGATCAAATGCCGCATTTTGATAAATATTGTCTCAATATGAAAATCACCCGTGGCCAACCATGGTTATAGTTGGTCCAACGTCGCATTCTGACAACAATTGTCTCAATGTTTAAATCAATTCCCTTGGGTTCACGAATTCCTTTGTTTTATAATATTAAACCCTTGGGTTTATTGAATCTTTTGTTTTATAATATGAATAATCGATCAATGTCATCCATGATCAAATGTCAAGTTCTGACAAATATTGTCTCAATATGAAAATCACCCATGGCCAACCATGGTCATAGTTGGTCCAACGTCGCATTATGAGAAAAATTGTCTCGATGTTTAAATCAATTCCCTTGGGTTCACCAATTCCTGTGGTTTATAATTTGTTGGGTAATGGTTTTCCCTTGGGTTCACCAATTCCTTTGGTTTATAATATTAAACCCTTGGGTTTAATATTATAAACCATGGTTGACCATGCATACACAAGGTTGACCATGATTCGCTGCGGTTGACCATGTTTAACTTTAGAAAACATGGTTAACAATTCTTGACCATGTCTGACCATGATTGACCATGATTATCATATTGAGACAATATTTGTCATATTGTGACGTTGGACCATGGTTCAGACGATGATTGATTTCCACATTGAGACAATCTTTATCACAATGCGAAGTTTTACCATGGTTGACCATGCATAAGCATGGTTGACCACAATTGATTTGATAAAATATGGTTGACCATGGTTGAATAATATTAAACCCAAACAACTAGTATTATAAAGAAAAAGTATATAAACCCTAAGATAAATATTATAAACAATAAAATAAACCTAATGGTTGATATCAAAATCACCCATGGCCAACCATGGTCATAGTTGGTCCAGCGTCACAATGTGACAACAATTGTTTCAATGTTTAAATCAATTCCCTTGGGTTCACCAATTCCTTTGGTTTATAATATTAAACCCTTGGGGTTATTGAATCTTTTGGTTTATAATATGAATAATCGATCAATGTCATCCACGATAAAATGTCGGATTCTGACAAATATTGTCTCAATATGAAAATCGCCCATGGCCAACCATGCTCATAGTTTCTCAAATGTCGAATTATGAGAACAATTGTCTCAATGTTTAAATCAATTCCCTTGGGTTCACCAGTTCCTCTGGTTTATAATTTGCTGGGTAATGGTTTTCCCTTGGGTTCACCAATTCCTTTGGTTTATAATATTAAACCCTTGGGTTTATAATATGAATAATCGATCAATGTCATCCATGATCAAATGCCGCATTTTGACAAATGTTGTCTCAATATGAAAATCACCCGTGGCCAACGATGGTTATAGTTGGTCCAACGTCGCATTCTGACAACAATTTTCTCAATGTTTAAATCAATTCGCTTGGGTTCACCAATTCCTTTGGTTTATAATATTAAACCCTTGGGTTTATTGAATCTTTTGGTTGTCTCAATATGAAAATCACCCATGGCCAACCATGGTCATCATTGGTCCAACGTCGCATTGTTACAACAATGCGTCTCAATGTTTAAATAAATTCCCTTGGGTTCACCAATTCCTTTGGTTTATAATTTGTTGGGTAATGGCTTTCCCTTGGGTTCACCAATTCCTTTGGTTTATAATATTAAACCCTTGGGTTTATTAGTTCTTTTGGTTTATAATATGAATAATCGATCAATGCCATCCATGATCAAATGTCACATTCTGACAAATATTGTCTCAATATGAAAATCACCCATGGCCAACCATGGTCATAGTTGGTCCAACGTCGCATTGTGACAACAATGCGTCTCAATGTTTAAATAAATTGCCTTGGGTTCACCAATTCCTTTGGTTTATAATTTTTTGGGTAATGGTTTTCCCTTGGGTTCACCAATTCCTTTGGTTTATAATATTAAACCCTTTGGTTTATTAGATCTTTTGGTTTATAATATGAATAATCGATCAATGCCATCCATGATCAAATGCCGCATTTTGACAAATATTGTCTCAATATGAAAATCACCCATGGCCATCCATGGTCATATGATTGGTCAATGTCGCATTATTAAAAATTGTCTCAATCTTTAAATCTATTCCCTTGGTTGCACTAATTCATACAGTTTTTATAATTTTTTGGGTAATGGTTTTCCCTTGGGTTCACCAATTCCTTTGGTTTATAATATTAAATCCTTGGGTTTATTATATCTTTTGGTTTATAATATGAATAATCGATCAATGCCATCCATGATCAAATGCCGCATTTTGACAAATATTGTCTCAATATGAAAATCACCCGTGGCCAACCATGGTTATAGTTGGTCCAACGTCGCATTCTTACAACAATTGTCTCAATGTTTAAATCAATTCCCTTGGGTTCACCAATTCCTTTGGTTTATAATATTAAACCCTTAGGTTTATTGAATCTTTTGGTTTATAATATGAATATTCGATCAATGTCATCCATGATCAAATGTCAGATTCTGACAAATATTGTCTCAATATGAAAATCACCCATGGCCAACCATGGCCATAGTTGGTCCAACGTCGCATTATGAGAAAAAATGTCTAAATGTTTAAATCAATTCCCTTGGGTTCACTAGTTCCTGTGATTTATAATTTTTTGGGTAATGGTTTTCCCTTGGGTTCACCAATAACTTTGCTTTATACTCTTAAACCCTTGGGTTTAATATTTCTTTTGGTTTATAATATGAATAATCGATCAATTCCATCCATGATCAAATGTCGCATTCTGACAAATATTGTCTCAATATGAAAATCACCCATGGCCAACCATGGTCATTGTTGGTCCAACGTCCCATTCTGACAACAATTGCCTCAATGTTTAAATCAATTCCCTTGGGTTCACCAACTCCTTTGGTTTATAATTTGTTGGGTAATGGCTTCCCCTTGGGTTCACCAATTCCTTTGGTTTATAATATGAATAATCGATCAATGCCATCCATGATCAAATGACACATTATGGGAAACATTGTCTCAATATGAAAATCACCCATGGCCAACCATGGTCATAGTTGGTCCAACGTCACATTGTGACAACAATTGTCTCAAAGTTTAAATCTATTTCCTTGGGTTCACCAATTCCTTTTGGTTTATAATATTAAAACCTTGGGTTTATTAGTTCTTTTGGTTCTATAATATGAATAGATGAAAGAGATCCATCATAAAATGTCACATTATGACAAATATTATCTCCAATATGAAAGTCTACATGGCCAACACGGTACAGTTGGTCCAACGCCGCATTGTGACAAAAATTGTCTCGATGTTTAAATCAATTCCCTTGGAGTTCTGCCAATTCCTTTGGTTTATAATATTAAAACCTTGCGTTTATTAGTTCTTTTGGTTTATAATATGAATAATAGATCGATGAGATCCATCATCAAATGTCACATTCGGTGACAAATATTGTCTAGATATGAAAATCACCCATGGCCAACCATGGTCATAGTTGGTCCAACGTCGCATTGTGACAAAAATTGTCTCGATGTTTAAATCAATTCCCTTGGGTTCACCAATTCCTTTGGTTTATAATTTTTCGGGTAATGGTTTTCCCTTGGGTTCACCAATTCCTTTGGTTTATAATATTAAACCCTTGGGTTTATTAGTTCTTTTGGTTTATAATATGAATAATCGATCAATGTCATCCATGATCATATGTCATATTCTGAAAAATATTGTCTCAATATGAAAATAATTCATGGCCAACGATGGTCATAGTTGGTCCAACGTCACATTGGGACAACAATTGTCTCAATGCTTAAATCAATTCCCTTGGGTTCATCTATTCCTTTGGTTTATAATATTAAATCCTTGGGTTTATTAGTTCTTTTGGTTTATAATATGAATAATCGATCAATGTCATCCATGATCAAATGTCACATTCCGAAAAATATTGTCTCAATATGAAAATCACCCATGGCCAACCATGGTCATAGTTGGTCCAATGTCGCATTATGAGAAAAATTTTCACAATGTTTCAATAAACTCCCTTGGGTTCACCAATTCCTGTGGTTTATAATTTGTTGGGTAATGGTTTTCCCTTGGGTTCACCAATTACTTTGGTTTATAATATTAAACCCTTGGGTTTAATAGTTCTTTTGGTTTATAATATGAATAATCGATCAATGCCATCCATGATCAAATGTCATAGTTGGTCCAACGTCACATTGGGACAACAATTGTCTTAATGTTTAAATCAATTCCCTTGGGCTCACCAATTCATTTGGTTTATAATATTAAACCCTTGGGTTTATTAAATTTTTTGGTTTATAATATGAATAATCAATCAATGTCATCCATGATCAAATGTCAGATTCTGACAAATATTGTCTCAATATGAAAATCGCCCATGGCCAACCATGGTCATAGCTGGTCCAATGTCGCATTATGAGAACAATTGTCTCAATGTTTAAATCAATTCCATTGGGTTCACCAGTTCCCTTGGGTTTACCAATTCCTTTGATTTATAATATTAAACCCTTGGGTATATTAGTTCTTTTGGTTTATAATACGAATAATCGATCAATGCCATCCATGATCAAATGACACATTATGAGAAATATTGTCTCAATATGAAAATCACCCATGGCCAACCATGGTCATAGTTGGTCCCACGTCGCATTGTGACAACAATTGTCTCAATGTTTAAATCTATTCCCTTGGGTTCACCAATTCCTTTTGGTTTATAATTTGTTGGGTAATGGTTTTCCCTTGGGTTCACCAATTCCTTTTGGTTTATAATTTGTTGGGTAATGGTTGTCCCTTGGGTTCACCAATTCCTTCGGTTTATAATATTAAACCCTTGGGTTTATTAGTTATTTTGGTCTATAATATGAATAATCGATCAATATCATCCATGATCAAATGTGACATTCTGACAAATATTGTCTCAATATGAAAATCACCCATGGCCAACCCTGGTCATAGTTGGTCCAACGTCGCATTATGAGAACAATTGTCTCAATGTTTAAATCAATTCCCTTGGGTTCACCAGTTCCTGTGGTTTATAATTTGTTGGGTAATGCTTTTCCCTTGGGTTCACCAATTCCTTTGGTTTATAATATTAAACCATTGGGTTAATAAGATCTTTTGGTTTATAATATGAATAATCGATCAATGTCATCCATGATCAAATGCCGCATTTTGACAAATATTGTCTGAATGTGAAAATCACCCGTGGCCAACCATGGTTATAGTTGGTCCAACGTCGCATTATGACAACAATTGTCTCAATGTTTAAATCAATTCCCTTGGGTTCACCAATTCCTTTGGTTTATAATATTAAACCCTTGGGTTTATTGAATCTTTTTGTTTATAATATGAATAATCGATCAATGTCATCCATTATCAAATGTCAGATTTTGAAAAATATTGTCTCAATATGAAAATCACCCATGGCCAACCATGGTCATTGTTGGTCCAACGTCGCATGATGAGAAAAATTGTCTCAATGTTTAAATCAGTTCCCTTGGGTTCACCAATTCCCGTGGTTTATAATTTGTTGGGTAATGGTTTTCCCTTGGGTTCACCAATTCCTTTGGTTTATAATATTAAACCCTTGGGTTTAATATTATAAACCATCGTTGACCATGATTGACTGCGGTTGACCATGTTTATCTTTAGAAAACATGGTTAACAATTCTTGACCATCTCTGACCATGATTGACCATGATTATCATATTGAGACAATCTTTGTCATATTGTGACGTTGGACCATGGTTCAAACGATGATTGATTTCCATGGTTGTGACATTCTGACAAATAATTTCTCAATATGAAAATCTCCCATGGCCAACCCTAGTCATAGTTGGTCCAACGTCGCATTGTGACAACAATTGTCTCGATGTTTAAATCAATTCCCTTGGGTTCACCAATTCCTTTTGGTTTATAATATTAAAACCTTGGGTTTATTAGTTCTTTTGGTTTATAATATGAATAATAGATCAATGAGATCCATCATCAAATGTCACATTCTGACAAATATTGTCTCAATATGAAAATCACCCATGGCCAACCCTAGTCATAGTTGGTCCAACGTCGCATTGTGACAAAAATTGTCTCGATGTTTAAATGAATTCCCTTGGGTTCACCAATTCCTTTGGTTTATAATATTAAAACCTTGGGTTTATTAGTTATTTTGGTTTATAATATGAGTAATAGATCAATGAGATCCATCATCAAATGTCACATTCTGGCAAATATTGTCTCAATATGAAAATCACCCATGGCCAACCATGGTCATAGTTGGTCCAACGTCGCATTATGACAAAAATTGTCTCGATGTTTAAATCAATTCCCTTGGGTTCACCAATTCCTTTGCTTTATAATTTGTTGGGTAATGGTTTTCCCTTGGGTTCACCAATTCCTTTGGTTTATAATATTAAACCCTTGGGTTTATTAGTTCTTTTGGTTTATAATATGAATAATCTATCAACGTCATCCATGATCATATGTCATATTCTGACAAATATTGTCTCAATATGAAAATCATCCATGGCCAACGATGGTCATAATTGGGCCAACGTCACATTGGGACAACAATTGTCTCAATGCTTAAATCAATTCCCTTGGTTTCACCTATTCCTTTGGTTTATAATATTAAAGCCTTGGGTTTATTATTTCTTTTGGTTTATAATATGAATAATCGATCAATTTCATCCATGATCAAATGTCACATTCTGACAAATATTGTCTCAATATGAAAATCACCCATGGCCAACCATGGTCATAGTTGGTTCAACGTCGCATTGTGACAACAATTGTCTCAATGTTTAAATCAATTCCCTTGGGTTCACCAATTCCTTTGGTTTATAATATTAAACCCTTGGGTTTATTAAATCTTTTGGTTTATAATATGAATAATCGATCAATTTCATCCATGATCAAATGTCGGATTCTAACAAATACTGTCTCAATATGAAAATCGCCCATGGCCAACCATGGTCATAGTTGGTCCAACGTCGCATTATGAGAACAATTGTCTCAATGTTTAAATCAATTCCCTTGGGTTCACCAGTTCCTGTGGTATATAATTTGCTGCGTAATGGTTTTCCCTTGGGTTCACCAATTCCTTTGGTTTATAATATTAAACCCTTGGGTTTATTAGAACTTTTGGTTTATAATATGAATAATCGATCAATGTCATCCATGATCAAATGCCGCATTTTGAGAAATATTGTCTCAATATGAAAATCACCCATGGCAAACCATGGTTATAGTTGGTCCAACGTCGCATTCTGACAATAATTGTCTCAATGTTTAAATCAATTCCCTTATGTTCACCAATTCCTTTGGTTTAGAATATTAAACCCTTAGGTTTATTGAATCTTTTAGTTTATAATATGAATAATCGATCAATGCCATCCATGATCAAATGACACATTATGAGAAACATTGTCTCAATATGAAAATCACCCATGGCCAACCATGGTCATAGTTGGTCCAACGTCGCATTATGAGAAAATTTTTCTCAATCTTTAAATCAATTCCCTTGTGTTCACCAATTCCTGTGGTTTATAATTTGTTGGGTAATGGTTTTCCCTTGGGTTCACCAATTCCTTTGGTTTATAATATTAAACCCTTGGGTTAAATAGTTCTTTTGGTTTATAATATGAATAATTGATCAATGCCATCCATGATCAAATGTCACATTCTGACAAATATTGTCTCAATATGAAAATCACCCATGGCCAACCATGGTCATCGTTGGTCCAACATCGCATTGTGACAACAATGCGTCTCAATGTTTAAATAAATTCCCTTGGGTTCAATAATTCCTTTGGTTTATAATTTGTTGGGTAATGGCTTTCCCTTAGGTTCACCAATTCCTTTGGTTTATAATATTAAACCCTTGGGTTTATTAGTTCTTTTGGTTTATAATATGACTAATCGATCAATGGCATCCATGATCAAATGACACATTATGAGAAACATTATCTCAATATGAAAATCACCCATGGCCAAGCGTGGTCATAGTTGTTCCAACGTCGCATTGTGACAACAATTGTCTCAATGTTTAAATCTATTCCCTTGGGTTCACCAATTCCTTTTGGTTTATAATTTGTTGGCTAATGGTTTTCCCTTGGGTTCACCAATTCCTTTGGTTTATAATATTAAACCCTTGGGTTTATTAGTTCTTTTGGTTTATGATATGAATAATTGATCAATGTCATCCATGATCAAATGTGACATTCTGACAAATATTGTCTCAATATGAAAATCACCCATGGCCAACCCTTGTCATAGTTGGTCCAACGTCGCATTATGAGAACAATTGTCTCAATGTTTAACTCAATTCCCTTGGGTTCACGAGTTCCTGTGGTTTATAATTTGTTGGGTAATGGTTTTCCCTTAGGTTCACCAATTCCTTTGGTTTATAATATTAAACCCTTGGGTTTATTAGATCTTTTGGTTTATAATATGAATAATCAATCAATGTCATCCATGATCAAATGCCGCATTTTGACAAATATTGTCTCAATATGAAAATCACCCATGGCCAACCATGTTTATAGTTGGTCCAACGTCGCATTCTGACAACAATTGTCTCAATGTTTAAATCAATTCCCTTGGGTTCACCAATTCCTTTGGTCTATAATATTAAACCCTTGGGTTTATTGAATCTTTTGGTTTATAATATGAATAATTGATCAATGTCATCCATGATCAAATGTCGGATTCTGAAAAATATTGTCTCAATATGAAAATCACCCGTGGCCAACCATGGTCATAGTTGGTCCGACGTCGCTTTATGAGAAAAATTGTCTCAATGTTTAAATCAATTCCCTTGGGTTCACCAATTCCTGTGGTTTATAATTTGTTGGGTAATGGTTTTCCCTTGGGTTCACCAATTCCTTTGGTTTATAATATTAAACCGTTGGGTTTAATATTATAAACCATGGTTGACCATGCATACACAAGTTTGACCATGATTGACTGTGGTTGACCATGTTTAACTTTAGGAAACATGGTTAACAATTCTTGACCATGTCTGACCATGATTGACCATGATTATCATATTGAGACAATCTTTGTCATATTGTGACGTTGGACCATGTTTCAGACGATGATTGATTTCCATATTGAGACAATCTTTGTCACAATGCGAAGTTTGACCATGGTTGACCATGCATAAGAATGGTTGACGATAGAAACCCCTTGTTAATTAGTCAATCAATCTCATCCATGATCAAATGTCACATTCTGACAAATATTGTCTCAATATGAAAATCACCCATTGCCAACCATGGTCATAGTTGTTCCAACGTCGCATTGTGTCAACAATTGTCTCAATGTTTAAATGAAGCATGGTAAACTATGTTTATTCCCCTCGGTTTATAATATTAATAATCATGTGACTTTATCAATGATTTTTATTTAAAGAAAAGGATTGCTAAGATTTATTATTCTCTTTATTAATAATGTGAGTTATTAGTTACTTTATAATCTAGATCAATTTATTAGTTACATTTAATTAATTAATAATTTAAACATAATAATAATGATTCAATTTAATATAGAATAAGTAATTCAATTAATTAATCTAATTTATAAAAAAATATTTTCATAATAATATTAAATATAAATTAAATATAAATTAAATAAACAATATTAAAAACAACTATTACAATAAAATTATTATTATAAAAAATATTATTATTATCATTTTAAAATAAAACATGTGTGGCTTTATAAAATATGGTTGTCAATGTATAATCATTGTTGACCAAGATTGATCATGGATAACCAAGGTTGATAATGATTGACCATGTTTTAGTCTATAAAACATGGTTGACCATGCATACACAAGGTTGACCATGATTGACTGCGGTTGACCATGTTTAACTTTAGAAAACATGGTTAACAATTCTTGACCATGTCTGACCATGATTGACCATGATTATCATATTGAGACAATCTTTGTCATATTGTGACGTTGGACCATGGCTAAGACAATGATTGATTTCCATATTGAGACAATCTTTGTCACAATGCAAAGTTTGACCATGGTTGACCATGCATAAGCATGGTTGACCACAATTGATTTGATAAAATATGGTTGACCATGGTTGAATAATATTAAACCCAAACAACTAGTATTATAAAGAAAAAGTATATAAACCCTAAGATAAATATTATAAATAATAAAATAAACCTAATGGTTGATATGAAAATCACCCATGGCCAACCATGGTCATAGTTGGTCCAGCGTCACAATGTGACAACAATTGTCTCAATGTTTAAATCAATTCCCTTGGGTTCACCAATTCCTTCGGTTTATAATATTAAACCCTTGGGTTTATTGAATATTTTGGTTTATAATATGAATAATCGATCAATGTCATCCATGATCCAATGTCGGATTCTGACAAATATTGTCTCAATATGAAAATCGCCCATGGCCAACCATGGTCATAGTTGGTCCAACGTTGCATTATGAGAACAATTGTCTCAATGTTTAAATAAATTCCCTTGGGTTCACCAGTTCCTGTGGTTTATAATTTGTTGGGTAATGGTTTTCCCTTGGGTTCACCAATTCCTTTGGTTTATAATATTAAACCCTTGGGTTTATTATATCTTTTGGTTTATAATATGAATAATCGATCAATTTCATCCATGATCAAATGCCGCATTTTGACAAATATTATCTCAATATGGAAATCACTCGTGGCCAACCATGGCTATGTTTTTGGTCCAACGTCGCATTCCTCGACAACAATTGTCTCAATGTTTAAATCAATTCCCTTGGGTTCACCAATTTTGTTTATAATATTAAACCCTTGGGTTTATTGAATCTTTTGGTTTATAATATGAATAATCGATCAATGTCATCCATGATAAATGTCGCATGTCGACAAATATTGTCTCAATATGAAAATCACCCACACAACCATCGCCAGAAGTTGGTCCAACGTCGCATTATGAGAAAAATTGTCTCAATGTTTAAATCAATTGGGTTCACTCAATTCCTACATTCAAAATTTGTTGGGTACTGTTTTCCCTTGTCTACTATTCATAATTTATAATATTAAACCCTTGGGTTTAATATTATAAACCATGGTTGACCATGCATACACAATGTTGACCATGATTGGCTGCAGTTGACCATGTTTAACTTTAGAAAACATGGTTAACAATTCTTGACCATGTCTGACCATGATTGACCATGATTATCATATTGAGACAATATATGTCATATTGTGATGTTGGACCATGGTTCAGACGATGATTGATTTCCATATTGAGACAATCTTTGTCACAATGCGAAGTTTGACCAAGGTTGACCATGCATAAGCATGGTTGACCATAGAAACCCCTTATTAATTGGTCGATCAATCTCATCCATGATCAAATGTCACATTCTGACAAATATTGTCTCAATATGAAAATCACCCATGGCCAACCATGGTCATAGTTGGTCCAACGTCGCATTGTGACAACAATTGTCTCAATGTTTAAATGAAGCATGGTAAACTATGTTTATTCCCCTCGGTTTATAATATTAATAATAATGTGACTTTATCAATGATTTTTATTTAAAAAAAATGATTTCTAAGATTTATTATTCTCTTTATTAATAATGTGAGTTATTAGTTACTTTATAATCTAGATCAATTCATTAGTTACATTTAATTAATTAATAATTTAAACATAATAATAATGATTCAATTTAATATAGAATAATTAATTCAATTAATTAATCTAATTTATAAAAAAATATTTTCATAATAATATTAAATATAAATTAAATAAACAATATTAAAAACAACTATTACAATAAAATTATTATTATAAAAAATATTATTATTATCATTTTAAAATAAAACATGTGTGGCTTTATAAAATATGGTTGTCAATGTATAATCATTGTTGACCAAGATTGATCATGGATAACCAAGGTTGATAATGATTGACCATGTTTGAGTCTATAAAACATGGTTGACCATGCATACACAAGGTTGACCATGATTAACTGCAGTTGACCATGTTTAACTTTAGAAAACATGGTTAACAATTCTTGACCATGTCTGACCATGATTGACCATGATTATCATATTGAGACACTATTTGTCATATTGTGACGTTGGACAATGGTTAAGACGATGATTGATTTCCATATTGAGACCATCTTTGTCACTATGCGAAGTTTGACCATGGTTGACCATGCATAAGCATGGTTGACCACAATTGATTTGATAAAATATGGTTGACCATGGTTGAATAATATTAAGCCCAAACAACTAGTATTATAAAGAAAAGGTATATAAACCCTAAGATAAATATTATAAACAATAAAATAAACCTAACGGTTGATATGAAAATCACCCATGGCCAACCATGGTCATAGTTGGTCCAGCGTCATAATGTGACAACAATTGTCTCAATGTTTAAATCAATTCCCTTGGGTTCACCAATTCCTTTGGTTTATAATATTAAACCGTTGGGTTTATTGAATATTTTGGTTTATAATATGAATAATCGATCAATGTCATCCATGATCAAATGTCGGATTCTGACAAATATTGTCTCAATATGAAAATCGCACATGGCCAACCATGGTCATAGTTGGTCCAACGTCGCATTATGAGAACAATTGTCTCAATGTTTAAATAAATTCCCTTGGGTTCACCAGTTCCTGTGGTTTATAGTTTGTTGGGTAATGGTTTTCCCTTGGGTTCACCAATTCCTTTGGTTTATAATATGAATAATCGATCAATGTCATCCATGATCAAATGCCGCATTTTGACAAATATTGTCTCAATATGAAAATCACCCGTGGCCAACCATGGTTATAGTTGGTCCAACGTCGCATTCTAACAACAATTGTCGCAATGTTTAAATCAATTCCCTTGGGTTCACCAATTCCTTTGGTTTATAATATTAAACCCTTGGGTTTATTGAATCTTTTGGTTTATAATATGAATAATCGATCAATGTCATCCATGATCAAATGTCGGATTCTCACAAATATTGTCTCAATATGAAAATCACCCATGGCCAACCATGGTCATAGTTGGTCCAATGTCGCATTATGAGAAAAATTGTCTCAATGTTTAAATCAATTCCCTTGGGTTCACCAATTCGTGTGATTTATAATTTGTTGGGTAATGGTTTTCCATTGGGTTCACCAATTACTTTGGTTTATAATATTAAAACCTTGGGCTTAATATTTATTTTGGTTTATAATATGAATAATCGATCAATGCCATGCATGATCAAATGTCACATTCTGACAAAGATTGTCTCAATATGAAAATCACCCATGGCCAACCATGGTCATCGTTGGTCCAACGTCGCATTGTGATAACAATGCATCTCAATGTTTAAATAAATTCCCTTGGGTTCACCAATTCCTTTGGTTTATAATTTGTTTTGTAATGGTTTTCCCTTGGGTTCACCAATTCCTTTGGTTTCTAATATTAAACCCTTGGGTTTATTAGTTCTTTTGGTTTATAATATGAATAATCGATCAATGCCATCCATGATCAAATGACACATTATGGGAAACATTGTCTCAATATGAAAATCACCGATGGCCAACCATTGTCATATTTGGTCCAACGTCGCATTGTGACAACAGTTGTCTCAATGTTTAAATCTATTCCCTTGGGTTCACCAATTCCTTTTGGTTTATAACTTGTTGGGTAATGGTTATCCCTTGGGTTCACCAATTCCTTTGGTTTATAATATTAAACCCTTGGGTTTATTAGTTCTTTTGGTTTATAATATGAATAATCGATCAATGTCATCCATGATCAAATGTGACATTCTGACAAATATTGTCTCAATATGAAAATCACACATGGCCAACCCTGGTCATAGTTGGTCCAACGTCGCATTGTGACAACAATTGTCTCAATGTTTAAATCAATTCCCTTGGGTTCACCAATTCCTTTTGGTTTATAATATTAAAACCTTGGGTTTATTAGTTCTATTGGTTTATAATATGAATAATCGATCAATGCCATCCGTCATCAAATGTCACATTCTAACAAATATTGTCTCAAAATAAAAATCACCCATGGCCAACCATGGTCATCGTTGGTCCAACGTCGCATTGTGACAACAATGCGTCTCAATGTTTAAATAAATTCCCTTGGGTTCACCAATTCCTTTTGTTTATAATTTTTTGGGTAATGGGTTTCCCTTGGGTCCACCAATTCCTTTGGTTTATAATATGAATAATCGATCAATGCCATCCATGATCAAATGACACATTATGGGAAACATTGTCTCAATATGAAAATCACCCATGGCCAACCATGGTCATAGTTGGTCCAACGTCGCATTGTGACAACAATTATCTCAACGTTTAAATCTATTCCCTTGGGTTGACCAATTCCTTTTGGTTTATAATTTGTTGGGTAATGGTTGTCCCTTGGGTTCAGCAATTCCTTTGGTTTATAATATGAATAATCGATCAATGTCATCCATGATCAAATGTGACATTCTGACAAATATTGTCTTAATATGAAAATCACCCATGGCCAACCCTGGTTATAATTGGTCCAACGTTGCATTGTGACAACAATTGTCTCGATGTTTAAAGCAATTCCCTTGGGTTCACCAATTCCTTTTGATTTATAATATTAGAACCTTGGGTTTATTAGTTCTTTTGGTCTATAATATGAATAATAGATCAATGAGATCCATCATCAAATGTCACATTCTGACAAATATTATCTCAATATGAAAATCACCCATGGCCAACCCTGGTCATAGTTGGTCCAAAGTCGCATTGTGACAAAAATTGTCTCGATGTTTAAATCAATTCCCTTGGGTTCACCAATTCCATTGGTTTATAATATTAAAACCTTGGGTTTATTAGTTCTTTTGGTTTATAATAAGGAATACAGATCAATGAGATCCATCAAAATGTCACATTCGACAAATATTGTCTCAATATGAAAATCACCCATGGCCAACCATGGTCATAGTTGGTCCAACGTCGCATTGTGAAAAAAATTGTCTCGATGTTTAAATCAATTCCCTTGGGTTCACCAATTCCTTTGGTTTATAATATTAAACCCTTGGGTTTATTAGTTCTTTTGGTTTCTAATATGAATAATCGATCAACGTCATCCATGATCATATGTCATATTCTAACAAATATTGTCTCAATATGAAAATCATCCATGGCCAACCATGGTCATAGTTGGTCCAACGTCACATTGGGACAACAATTGTCTCAATGCTTAAATCAATTCCCTTGGGTTCACCTATTCCTTTGGTTTATAATATTAAAGCCTTTGTTTTATTAGTTCTTTTGGTTTATAATATGAATAATCGATCAATATCATCCATGATCAAATGTCACATTCCGAAAAATATTGTCTCAATATGAAAATCACCCATGGCCAACCATGGTCATAGTTGGTCCAACGTCGCATTGTGACAACAAATGTCTCAATGCTTAAATCAATTCCCTTGGGTTCACCAATTCCTTTGGTTTATAATATGAATAATCGATCAATGTCATCCATGATCAGTCGTCGGATTCTCGACAAATATTGTCTCAATATGAAATCGCCCATGGCCAATCATGGTCATAAGCTTGGTCCAACGTCGATTATGAGAACAATTGTCTCAATGTTTAAATCAATTCCCTTGGGTTCACCAGTTCCTGCAGTTTATAATTTTTTGGGTAATGGTTTTCCCTTGGGTTCACCAATTCCTTTGGTTTATAATATTAAACCCTTGGGTTTATTAGATCGTTTGGTTTATAATATGAATAATCGATCAATGTCATCCATGATCAAATGCCGCATTTTGAAAAATATTGTCTCAATATGAAAATCACCCATGGCCAACCATGGTTATAGTTGGTCCAACGTCGCATTCTGACAACAATTGTCTCAATGTTTAAATCAATTCCCTTGGGTTCACCAATTCCTTTGGTTTATAATATTAAACCCTTGGGTTTATTGAATCTTTTGGTTTATGATATGAAGAATTGATCAATGTCATCCATGACCAAATGTTGGATTCTCACAAATATTGTCTCAATATGAAAATCACCCATGGCCAACCATGGTCATAGTTGGTCCAACGTCGCATTATGAGAAAAATTGTCTCAATGTTTAAATCAATTCCCTTGGGTTCACAAATTCCTGTGGTTTATAATTTGTTGGGTAATAGTTTTCCCTTGGGTTCACCAATTCCTTTTAATTATAATATTAAACCCTTTGGTTCAATAGTTCTTTTGGTTTATAATATGAATAATCGATCAATTCCATCCATTATCAAATGTCACATTCTGACAAATATTGTCTCAATATGAAAATCACCCATGGCTAACCATGGTCATCGTTGGTCCAACGTCACATTGTGACAACAATGCGTCTCAATGTTTAAATAAATTCCCTTGGGTTCACTAATTCCTTGGTTTCTAATTTGTTGGGTAATGGCTTTCCCTTGGGTTCACCAATTCCTTTGGTTTATAATATTAAACCCTTGGGTTTATTAGTTCTTTTGGTTTATAATATGAATAATCGATCAATGCCATCCATGATCAAATGACACATTATGAGAAACATTGTCTCACATGATAATCACCTGCGATGATCTGTCATAGTTGGTCCAACGTCGCATTGTCACAACAATTGTCTCAATGTTTAAATCTATTCCCTTGGGTTCACCAATTCCTTTTGGTTTATAATTTGTTGGGTAATGGTTTTTCCTTGGGTTCACCAATTCTTTTGCTTTATAATATTAAACCTTTGGGTTTATTAGTTCTTTTGGTTTATAATATGAATAATCGATCAATGTCATCCATGATCAAATGTCACATTCTGACAAATATTGTCTCAATATGAAAATCACCCATGGCCAACCCTGGTCATAGTTGGTCCAACGTCGCATTATGAGAACAATTGTATCAATGTTTAAATCAATTCCCTTGGGTTCACCAGTTCCTGTGGTTTATAATTTGTTGGGTAATGGTTTTCCCTTGGGTTCACCAATTCCTTTGGTTTTTAATATTAAACCCTTGGGTTTATTAGATCTTTTGGTTTATAATATGAATAATCGATCAATGTCATCCATGATCAAATGCAGCATTTTGACAAATATTGTCTCAATATGAAAATCACCCGTGGCCAACCATGGTTATAGTTGGTCCAACGTCGCATTCTGACAACAATTGTCTCAATGTTTAAATCGATTCCCTTGGGTTCACCAATTCCTTTGGTTTATAATATTAAACCCTTGGGTTTATTGAATCTTTTGGTTTATAATATGAATAATCGATCAATGTCATCCTTGATCAAATGTCAGATTCTGACAAATATTGTCTCAATATGAAAATCAGCCATGGCCAACCATGGTCATAGTTCGTCCAACGTCGCATTATGAGAAAAATTGTCTCAATGTTTAAATCAATTCCCTTGGGTTCACTAATTCTTGTGGTTTATAATTTGTTGGGTAATGGTTTTCCCTTGGGTTCACCAATTCCTTTGGTTTATAATATTAAACCCTTGGGTTTAATATTATAAACCATGGTTGACCATGCATACACAAGGTTGACCATGATTGACTGCGGTTGACCATGTTTAACTTTAGAAAACATGGTTAACAATTCTTGACCATGTCTGACCATGATTGACCATGATTATCATATTGAGACAATATTTGCCATATTGTGATGTTGGAGCATGGTTCAGACGATGATTGATTTCCATATTGAGACAATATTTGTCACAATGCAAAGTTTGACCATGGTTTTCCATGCATAAGCATGGTTGACCACAATTGATTTGATAAAATATGGTTGACCATGGTTGAATAATATTAAAACCAAACAACTAGTATTATAAAGAAAAAGTATATAAACCCTAAGATAAATATTATAAACAATAAAATAAACCTAATGGTTGATATGAAAATCACCCATGGCCAACCATGGTCATAGTTGGTCCAGCGTCACAATGTGACAACAATTGTCTCAATGTTTAAATCAATTCCCTTGGGTTCACCAATTCCTTTGGTTTATAATATTAAACCCTTAGGTTTATTGAATCTTTTGGTTTATAATATGAATAATCGATCAATGTCATCGACGATCAAATGTCGGATTCTAACAAATATTGTCTCAATATGAAAATCGCCCATGGCCAACCATGGTTTATAATTTTTTGGGTAATGGTTTTCCCTTGGGTTCACCAATTCCTTTGGTTTATAATATGAATAATCGATCAATGTCATCCATGATCAAATGCCGCATTTTGACAAATATTGTCTCAATATGAAAATCACCCGTGGCCAACCATCGTTATAGTTGGTCCAACGTCGCATTCTTACAACAATTGTCTCAATGTTTAAATCAATTCCCTTGGGTTCACCAATTCCTTTGGTTTATAATATTAAACCCTTAGGTTTATTGAATCTTTTGGTTTATAATATGAATATTCGATCAATGTCATCCATGATCAAATGTCAGATTCTGACAAATATTGTCTCAATATGAAAATCACCCATGGCCAACCATGGCCATAGTTGGTCCAACGTCGCATTATGAGAAAAAATGTCTAAATGTTTAAATCAATTCCCTTGGGTTCACTAGTTCCTGTGATTTATAATTTTTTGGGTAATGGTTTTCCCTTGGGTTCACCAATAACTTTGCTTTATACTCTTAAACCCTTGGGTTTAATATTTCTTTTGGTTTATAATATGAATAATCGATCAATTCCATCCATGATCAAATGTCGCATTCTGACAAATATTGTCTCAATATGAAAATCACCCATGGCCAACCATGGTCATTGTTGGTCCAACGTCCCATTCTGACAACAATTGCCTCAATGTTTAAATCAATTCCCTTGGGTTCACCAACTCCTTTGGTTTATAATTTGTTGGGTAATGGCTTCCCCTTGGGTTCACCAATTCCTTTGGTTTATAATATGAATAATCGATCAATGCCATCCATGATCAAATGACACATTATGGGAAACATTGTCTCAATATGAAAATCACCCATGGCCAACCATGGTCATAGTTGGTCCAACGTCACATTGTGACAACAATTGTCTCAAAGTTTAAATCTATTTCCTTGGGTTCACCAATTCCTTTTGGTTTATAATTTGTTGGGTAATGGTTGTCCCTTGGGTTCACCAATTCCTTTGGTTTATGATATTAAAACCTTGGGTTTATTAGTTCTTTTGGTTTATAATATGAATAATCGATCAATGTCATCCATGATAAAATGTGACATTCTGACAAATATTGTCTCAATATGGAAATCACCCATGGCCAACCCTGGTCATAGTTGGTCCAACGTCGCATTGTGACAACAATTGTCTCGATGTTTAAATCAATTCCCTTGGGTTCACCAATTCCTTTTGGTTTATAATATTAAAACCTTGGGTTTATTACTTCTTTTGGTTTATAATATGAATAATAGATCAATGAGATCCATCATCAAATGTCACATTCTGACAAATATTGTCTCAATATGAAAATCACCCATGGCCAACCCTGGTCATAGTTGGTCCAACGTCGCATTGTGACAAAAATTGTCTCGATGTTTAAATCAATTCCCTTGGGTTCACCAATTCCTTTGGTTTATAATATTAAAACCTTCGGTTTATTAGTTCTTTTGGTTTATAATATAATTATAGATCAATGAGATCCATCATCAAATGTCACATTCTAACAAATATTGTCTCAATATGAAAATCACCCATGGCCAACCATGGTCATAGTTGGTCCAACGTTGCATTGTGACAAAAATTGTCACGATGTTTAAATCAATTCTCTTGCGTTCACCAATTCCTTTGGTTTATAATTTTTTGGGTAATGGTTTTCCCTTGGGTTCACCAATTCCTTTGGTTTATAATATGAATAATCGATCAACGTCATCCATGATCATATGTCATATTCTGACAAATATTGTCTCAATATGAAAATCATCCATGCCAACGATGGTCATAGTTGGTCCAACGTCACATTGGGACAACAATTGTCTCAATGCTTAAATCAATTCCCTTGGGTTCACCTATTCCTTTGGTTTATAATATTAAAGCCTTGGGTTTATTAGTTATTTTGGTTTATAATATGAAATATCGATCAATTTCATTAATGATCAAATGTCACATTCCGACAAATATTGTCTCAATATGAAAATCACCCATGGCCAACCATGGTCATAGTTGGTCCAACATCGCATTGTGACAACAATTGTCTCAATGTTTAAATCAATTCCCTTGGGTTCACCAATTCCTTTGGTTTATAATATTAAACCCTTGGGTTTATTAAATCTTTCGATTTATAATATGAATAATCGATCAATGTTATCCATGATGAAATGTCGGATTCTGACAAATATTGTCTCAATATAAAAATCACCCATGGCCAACCATGGTCATAGTTGGTCCAACGTCGCATTATGAGAACAATTGTCTCAATGTTTAAATCAATTCCCTTGGGTTCACCAGTTCCTGTGGTTTATAATTTGTTGGGTAATGGTTTCCCCTTGGGTTCACCAATTCCTTTGGTTTATAATATTAAACCCTTGGGTTTATTAGATCTTTTGGTTTATAATATGAATAATCGATCAATGTCATCCATGATCAAATGCCGCATTTTGACAAATATTGTCTCAATATGAAAATCACCCATGGCCAACCATGGTCATAGTTGGTCCAACGTCGCATTGTGACAACAATTGTCTCAATGTTTAAATCAATTCCCTTGGGTTCACCAATTCCTTTGGTTTATAATATTAAACCCTTGGGTTTATTAAATCTTTTGGTTTATAATATGAATAATCGATCAATGTCATCCATGATCAAATGTCGGATTCTGACAAATATTGTCTCAATATGAAAATCGCCCATGGCCAACCATGGTCATAGTTGGTCCAACGTCGCATTATGAGAACAATTGTCTCAATGTTTAAATCAATTCCCTTGGGTTCACCTGTTCCTGTGGTTTATAATTTTTTGGGTAATGGTTTTCCCTTGGGTTCACCAATTCCTTTGGTTTATAATATTAAACCCTTGGGTTTATTAGATATTTTGGTTTATAATATGAATAATCGATCAATGTCATGCATGATCAAATGCCGCATTTTGACAAATATTGTCTCAATATGAAAATCACCCATGGCCAACCATGGTTATAGTTGGTCCAACGTCGCATTTTGACAACAATTGTCTCAATGTTTAAATCAATTCCCTTGGGTTCACCAATTCCTTTGGTTTATAATATTAAACCTTTGGGTTTATTGAATCATTTGGTTTATAATATGAATAATCGATCAGTGTCATCCATGATCAAATGTCAGATTCTGACAAATATTGTCTCAATATGAAAATCACCCATGGCCAACCATGGTCGTAGTTGGTCCAATGTCGCATTATGTGAAAAATTGTCTCAATGTTTAAATCAATTCCCTTGGGTTCGCCAATTCCTGTGGTTTATAATTTCTTGGGTAATGGCCTTCCCTTGGGTTCACCAATTCTTTTGGTTTATAATATTAAACCCTTGGGTTTATTAGTTCTTTTGGTTTATAATATGAATAATCGATCAATGCCATCCATGATCAAATGACACATTATGAGAAACATTGTCTCAATATGAAAATCACCCATGGCCAACCATGGTCATAGTTGGTCCAACGTCACATTGTGACAACAATTGTCTCAATGTTTAAATCAATTCCCTTGGGTTCACCAATTCTTTTTGGTTTATAATTTGTTGGGTAATGGTTGTCCCTTGGGTTCACCAATTCCTTTGGTTTATAATATTAAACTCTTGGGTTTATTAGTTCTTTTGGTTTATAATATGAATAATTGATCAATGTCATCCATGATCAAATGTGACATTCTGACAAATATTGTCTCAATATGAAAATCACCCATGGCCAACCCTGGTCATAGTTGGTCACGTCGCATTGTGACAACAATTCTCTCAATGTTTAAATCAATTCCCTTAGGTTCACCAATTTCTTTTGGTTTATAATTTGTTGGGTGATGGTTGTCCCTTGGGTTCACCAATTCCTTTGGTTTATAATATTAAACCCTTTGGTTTATTAGTTCTTTTGGTTTATAATATGAATAATCGATCAATGTCATCCATGATCAAACGTCACATTCTGACAAATATTGTCTTAATATGAAAATCACCCATGGCCAACCTTGGTCATAGTTGGTCCAACGTCACTTTGTGACAACAATTGTCTCAATGTTTAAATCAATTCCCTTGGGTTCACCAATTCCTTTGGTTTATAATTTTTTGGGTAATGGTTTTCCCTTGGGTTCACCAATTGATTTGGTTTATAGTATTTCTCCTCGGTTTATTAGTTTCTTGGTTTATAATATGAATAATCAATGAATGTCATCCATGATCAAATGTCACATTCGACAAATATTGTCTCAATATGAAAATCACTCATGGCCAACCTTGTCATCGTTTGTCTAACGTCGTATCAGGATAACACCGTTCGAATGTTTAAATCAATTCCTCAGGTTCACCAATTGATTTGGTTTATAGTATTAAACTCTTGGGTTTTATTAATCTCTATTGTTTTTAATATTGCCCTTAGCCTTATTGATCCCTTAGGTTTTTAATATTTATCCCTTGGGTTCACTGACTCCTTTGGTTTATAATTTTAAACCCTTGGGTTTATTAGTTCTTTTGGTTTATAATGTTAATCACACATTCGGTTTATTAATCTCTTGAGTTTAAAATACTAATTCTAAGGGTTTGTTAATTTCTTAGATTTTTCAGTTTAAAATATTAATTCTTAGGGTTTATTAATCTTTATTGTTTATAATATTCATCCGTTAGGTTTACAATATTTATCCCTTGGGTTCGCTGATTCCTTTGCTTTATAACATTAAACCCTTGGGTCTATTAGTTCTTTTGGTTTATAATGTTAATAATCTCGTTGGTTTATTAATATCTTATGTTTAAAATACTGATTCTGATGGTTTATTAATCTCTTAGGTTTTTTGTTTTGAAATATTGTTTCATATGGTTTATTACTCTCTTGAGTTTAATGTTATTAATATATTAATATATATTATAAATATATATTCAAATATTTATTAAAAATGATTATTAGTAATATTATAATATTATTATTAATATATATTATTAATAATATAACCAACTATGATATAATATATATTATTAATATATTATTAGTTCTTTTGGTTTATTAATAATATAACCTTCTATGATATTAATATATAAATAAATATTAAAATATGATATATTATTTTTATTATTTTTATATTAATAAATATTATTAATATATATTATATATATTTCAAGTTAATTTATAGTATGTATATAGTTAATATTATTAATATATTAATAAATATTTTTAATATATATTATTGATACTTATTATAATATTAATAATATATATAAAATATTTTTTTATATATTAATAATATAACCAACTATGATATAATATATATTATTAATATATTATTAGTTCTTTTGGTTTATTAATAATATAACCATCTATGATATTAATATATAAATAAATTTTAAATTATTATATATTATTAATATTATTTTTATATTAATATATATAATATATATTTGAAGTTAATTTATAGTATGTATATAGTTAATATTTTTAATATATTAATAATTTTTTTAATATATATTATTAATACTTATTATAATATTTTTAATATATATAAAATATTTTTGTGATTTTAATCATAATTAATATATTTAATATATTAATATTCTTATTAATATATAATATATATATTTCAAGTTAATATAATAAAATTATTATATATAATATTTATTTATTGATATATAAATTAATGTGATGGGTAGTGGATATAGGCCTATCGGCGTATATCAACCACATTAGTAAATATAATGTGGTTGTGCTAGTTATGTTATCTCTTGATGTAATTTTTGTTATTATACACACTTCATATGTTTTTCTATAAATTATTTTTATTAATAAATTTAAAATAATAATAATAATAAATAATAATTATTTTCTATTTTAATTTTCATTTTAATTTTAGATTAATATATAAAATATAAAATAATTCAGGAAAAATTATTTTTTAATTAAATATTTAGGTAATTATTTTACTATGTAATATCTAATTGGCAAATGACAAATAAAAATAATATTGATATTATATTTTGTGTAATTTATTTTATGTTTAATTCTTAAACAAAATGTAAAACAAAAATATATTTTAGTGTCAATCATGAATACAATATTTTATTGTCAAATATAAAATATTAAATAACATAATTTTATATTAAATTTAAATAAAAAATAAAAATAATTTAAATTAAAAAAACTTATATTTTCACTTTTTCTAAAAACCATGTAATTTATTTTATTTTAATATAGAATTTATATACAATACTTATAAGATATTAATAAGAAAAATAAATATATAGAGAGACAATACTATGATATATGTTGTCTATTTTTCAATAGGAGAGAGCATGTATTTAAATTTTAATGAAGAGAATGTGAAATATTAATAAATTATTTCAAAGTCAATTACCTATATATTATATAAAACAAGTTAAAATAGAAAATATGTTATTGTTAAAACACTTTATTATTAGCGTGTTTTTCAAAATAAGTATAGAATTATTTTAATTCCAGATTTTCTAAAAAACAAAAAAAAATAAAAAATATCTAAAATTGTAAACATTTACTCAAAATTTTCACTGACAAAAAATTTCAATCTTAAAAATTTTATTCCCTCTAAAAATTTAATAAATTCTACGATGGATTTATGCTAATCTAACCATATAATTTTTGTTCTAACTACTAATATGTTAATTAAATACTTTCTTCTTGAAAATTGTAGTTTATGATTAAATTTTAAAATTTAACACATTTTAGTTTATAATAACTTTAATTGTTTTTTGATAATATTTTAAATTCTAAATTTCTTGCTTGAAATAAAATTAACGAGTTGGTTAGCACCTTCTTCTCAGGAATTGTATTTCATGTTATTTTAAATTCTAAATTTCAAGGTTGAAATTATGTTATTTTTAAAAAATATATTTTATGCTATTTATTACTTCAACCAAGAGAGACACATGTGTTATAGGTGGACGATATAGTATTCCAGGACAAGTTGAAGATTAATATTTTATGGTATTTTAGTTATGTCGTTATTTATTAATAATAATGGGATTATGTTAATTTACATAATGCATGAAAATCTAAATTTGATTTTTTAAAACTGGGTTGTGTTTTGTTCTTCTTTTAATCTTATTTATCTTCAATTTTATATTTATTAATGGATGTTGAAATTTCGGTATAAACAATATATTTAATTTTATTTATTTAATAATGAGTTTTGTAATTCTAGTTGTATTAAGACATATGGAAAATTATTAAAACTATGACAATAAGTGTTAAGCTCGAATCCTTAAGCTCGAATGACTTGGTGGTTGTTCATTCATTTAAAGCAGACCATTCACCATTTATAAATTTAGTTGTAATTAAATCTATAATTTGTGTTTTTGTCGAGTCGAGAAAATTCAAAACAGATGTTGTTTTAGTCCCAACTCAAAAATATAGTATCTAGGTGAAAAGGCTAATGTATATCTAACTACTATAACTATCATTATATGTCTTTCCAATCTAGGTTGGATGAAAAAATAAATATCGTGTGTATGTTTATGGGTTATAAACCCGGATGTCTATATCTTTATACCCTAATGCCTATGTCTCAATGTACTTAGATGATAAAAAAAAAATACTTTTTTCATTGTGGATAAAAGGAGTTTACATAATCATGTCCCTGTGTGCATTGATGTTACATTTGAAACCATAACATTTTACATTCGTATCTAGCTAATTCAAAGAAAAAAAGCCTATTTAGCTTTGAAAAACCCATCTTGGATGTCAAGGGAATAGTTAGCTTAATTTCTTCAATATGAAAGGCTGAGAATTATCCCAAACACAACTGTATTCTTAAAGGGTGATTCCATACTTCCTCCCACAACAATGATTTAACAACATTTCAATCATTGTACAAGGGTTATTTCAAAATACCAAGGGGCAAAGCCAAACCTCTGCATGGTTTGAAGCATGTCTTCTGATTTCATCTTCAATACATCTACCCTCGCAATCCCTCATCAACTCCATCCTATCAGAGATGGAGAAGCTCTTTTAGGATTGCTCATAGATGTGGCTATGCCCATTTCCTAGGGCTGCAATGTGGTACATATCAACAAAGGCTCAAGATCATTGAATAGTTATATATCATAACAACATTTATATGAGATAAATATCTACAACAATATTTGTATCTCCCATTATTTGACTAAAATGAATAAAGACCCTACAACACCAGGTGCTTATTGTAGCTAATTTTATTTTCTTAATGAATATGAGACCTTAGCTTACTCCACATTATCCAAAATCAGGGTTCATGCCTCTTACAAATCCATATTCTCTTCATGGAATCTAGACACTTTATTTTTAACATGTTATACATATACTACAAGAATCTAGCACGTCCAACTCATATCCATTTCCAAATGTATTATACTTAGAGGATTCACTCCACCAACATCATCAACCCCCATTGAAACTGGAACTAATAAAAATCTCGAAGCACATATTGTGGCTTAATGCAAAATGCATATATCACAGATTAACTAGGTGGTGCAGAGTTAGAATTCCTTTCCACAATCACTAAAATTTTATGACCTTGACAATTGTATATATCAATAATTTTTGATTTCTTGTTACAAATTTTCAAAATAAGAATGCCCTTTCTTTGCGTGGAGCTTGAAAAAAAACTGTAGCGAATATCATAATAACATTTATATGAGATAAATATGTATACCAATAACTTATCTCCCATTCTTTTACTAAAATGAATAAATACCCTACAACACCAAGTGCTTATTGTATCTACATTTCTATTCTTAATGAATATGAGACCTGAGCTAACTCCACACTAAATCACTTAATACCAACAAATGAAGATAAACATGCTGCAAAAACAGTAAAATTTATCACCAGGTACAACACTTCGCTAAAGTAGTGAAAAATAAAATTATCCAGAAAGGAAAAACGTTAAACAAACTGAGTATTAGAAAATAATGATAAGCATGTTGTAGAAAAGGAATAAACAATAAATTTGTACAGTACATATAACACTTAGGAATGTCCCAAGACATCGAAAATAATAATAATTACAATCTAAAAAGGATGAAACATAAATTATTCATCGGATACAAATCTTCATAGTACAACAAAAATAAAAGGTAAAATAACACAATATTGAAAATCTAATGGAAATAATATTATACACAGACACAAATAGTGAAGAAGGGGTGAAAGGGGAGGAAACATTGTATTTTCATTCCAAGGAGGGAAGTTCATTGAAATCACTTAAGGAAAATTTAAAACACTCATAGGTATCGACAATAATTTTACAGCATTGATTAAAAAGATTCAAGATGTAGTGTCAAAACCACAATATTTTTTTTATAATAATTCATTGACATAGACCCTATGTTAAAGTTTCTACGCTGCAAAAATGATATACATAGAGTTCCATATTGAAACAGGGGGAAAAGAGCTAACTATGTTGGGTTTAGTAAAAAAGGTTTTGCGATTTGATCTGATGTTCCCTAATGAAGTTTCGTGGAATCTTCTATCCCTTGGCAGAAACTTGTGTTTTCATATAAAATTAAAGATTTGAGATACAATGTCAAAGACAAAGAACAAGCTTTGATTATATTTCATTTTCATATACCATGGTGTTAAAGCTACCATGCTGCAAAAATGATATATACAACGTTTGCCAGCCATATTAAAAGATTGAAGAAAAAGATAATTATTGAGGGTTTAGTAAAAGGGTCCTATGAGTTAATCTGATGATGATCCCATTAAATTGAACAAGTCAGTCAAAGACTAACCAGATCTATCAAAATCACTTTGGAGACAGGTTAACTACGATAAATTGGATTCAACAAAAATAGTAAAAGAGCAAACTATTTCCCTGGTGAGGGGTGAAAAACCTAATGGCTAACTCAATGAACACCGAAAGCCTACACAATATAAACTTTATAATTTCAAAATCCAATGCAGTTTCCAGAAGTGACAAAATTCATCAAATTATTACTTAAATATATGTGGTTTCACCAATAAAATCCCATCGGATACTTACTCTACTTGTAAATGGGCAATTAGGATGCCTAATCTACTAGTAAATCGGTAAACTAAATTCAACAGAAACAGTAACGAATAGATAATTTCCCTGATGATGAGTGGAGGTGTTACCTAATGGCTAAATCAATAAAAAGTGAAAGCATACACAATTTAATCTTCACAATTTCAAAACCCAACACACATAGTAACATAATTCATCAAATTATCAAGAAATTCATCTAATTATTTCCAATTTATCAAGGAATTCATCAAAATATTTTGAATTTATCACGAAATTCATCAAATTATTGTGAATTTATCACAAAATTCATCAAATTATCAATAATATATATCCAATTTCCCAATACAAACCCTATTATCGATATTTTGCTAGAGGGAAATGAAGAGAGATTTAGAAATTTGACATACCAAAGAGTTTCCTTTTGAGATCATCTTGCATGGTATCATTGTTGCAGACAAATATGTAACCCCCAAGCATCTCATTCCTAGGAAGTGACTTCGATGGAGGAAGTGTTTGAATCTCTTTTCCAAGCTATTATTGTTGTTGTTGCTGTTGTCATTAGTATTCTTATCATTGGAATGATTTCCATTGTTGTTGTTACTCTAAAACCCAAGCTTAGTATTGTTGTTGTATCATCCATATAAAGAATCTTTCTGTAGGCATCTTCCACATGCCTAAGATGAGATGAAAGACATAAGCTTTTGTAGCTACACCCTTCAGACAAAAAATTTCATCGTAATTCCCATGACACCTTCAGCCAACACACGCATCTCATTGTCCCCCACATGTGAGTTCACTACTGACCTCATATCATTTATATATCGATGATGCTCATCCAACCAATGAACATACTCCATATCAAATGCTAGAGCTCCAATCCTCCCACAACCACCAACAAGGGAGGCAGCAGAACGTTGCGGAGGTCAGGAGATCCAAGACCTCGGGGATTACAAGTTGGATGGTCATGGTCAAAACCTGTAGGGAGGGAAAAATTCAAAAATAAGTCATTTAATTCCATCCCAGAAGAGTCGACCTGAGAGGCCACCTTCTCGTATTCGATTCTCTCCTCACTTCCAAAATAGGGTTGGATAACAACAAACCCTCTAATATTCAGAGGCCCCAAGTTTCAACCCATGGTCCTCGACCCAAATGCATGAATGATATTTACACCAGCGCTATCCCCGACCATGAAACACAATGAGTAATCGACATACGTGTCCAGCCAAGGCTCTGCCTTACCATTGTCGAGGGAAACCCATCCGACCGCATGGCAGTATTCATAGTACACAGCGGGGAGGCGATGCTCAGGCAACAGACGGTATTCTACAAATATTAACAGCACTGAGGCCCTGCTGGTGAGGCTGCTCATGAATAAGTGATAGTTTTCCTAGGTAGTGAAGCAGAAACCACCCCTACGGAAGTAGAAAAGAAGCGACAGTTTCTGGCCATGGCGCAGGACATCTAAGAGGAAGAGGCGAACCCAGACACCCATCTTCTGGATCTCCATCAAGCTTCTGTTTCTACTTTTATGTCTATGAACTCTGTTTCCAGGGTTAACTCAAGATTCAAGAATCTCCATATTTAGGCACCGAGAGAGTGGTAATGAATCTGAGTGCCCAATATTCTTAGCATAATATTCTACACCCAATTTCTTTGAAACCACACCACATTCAAGAGGCGCTGCTGCGATGATCCATCTTGCAAGAATTATGAATTATAGAGCAACTCTAAACGGACAAGAAGAATCCCTCGAAACCCTCGAGCAACTAATGAGCTATAATAATTGCATTGTAAACTAAATATTTGCAACTACATTTTCCTTTTCATCCAAGAACTGAATATTTTTTAATCGTCTAACATATAATCTAATGATTTCAGGTTATCACACGATGCACATAGGAGAGTTTTTTTCAAATAGTGTCGCGTTATAGCGTAAAAATAGAAGTTTTTTAAATAAAAATAAATTATTATGTATAAATTTAATAGTAAAATTATTATTAAAAATAAAATGGTTTATTTATATACTAATTATTGTAAAATTTCATTTTGTGGTAAATTAGTTAATTTAGTATTAATTTATTATGGATATAAAGTACAATTTGGAAACCAAGTTAATGATATTTTAAAAAAGACAATAAATTTTGCAGTGAGGTTGATGCAAAATTATATTAATAGGAATTTGGATTTTCTAAAGACATTGATCCATAAACTCTCATGGATATTCCAATGGATATGATAAATTTACAGTGAAATTCTAAGTCTATATTATGAGGGTCCTTTTCATGAGTCTTGGATTTATTAAGTTATTATTTTTAAGCATGTAGTATAGAAAATGTAGAAAATGGAGAATGGACAAAAGTACAGTCCAAAGCACTCTTAGCCACATTGAGCACTAGTAGGATTTCCTCATGACGAAATCTTCCCTACGTTCACTAGGTTCACGAGATAGTTACTAGTAGAGGGACTTAATTCATTTCAAGTCTCATTTAATACTTGATAGAAATATACAAGATCAAACAAAACGTCACTAAATCATATCATCAAGATGAAAAACAAAATCCTTGAGACTATTATCACTAAGATTGTCAAATTACAACTCAAATATTGGGTTGACAACTCCCTGAAAATCTATGGTTTTATTGGAAAACATGGAGAAGTGCTACTAGTTAATGCACCCCATTTGAATCGGTGTATGGAAAGAGAGTACTATTTCCAATTGAAATAGAGATCCAAAAATCTAGAACACTAAAGCTCAAAAACATAGGCTTCTCTAAATCAATGAATTGGATGAACATTGCCAAGATGTCTTGCACAAAAAAGAAGTAATACAACATCAAAGAGCTTGATGGTAGGAGAATTTCATCAAGGAAGAAATTTAAAGCTAGAGAATAGGCCTTCTTATTTTATTCCAAGTTCAAAGGTTTTAGAGGGAATTTCTCGGTTCGATTTCTCAGGCCTTATGAGATTGATAATGTGTATGATAATGAAGCCACTCACAAAATTAGTTTTTTTTTTTTTTTTAATGTATTGTTAAGAACTAAAAAATACCAAAAATAAAACACCCATGGATTTGGTCGTTTAAAAATCAGTGTTGTGTGGAAGGAATGTGTGTTAGATAATTGTGCTGAGGGAGAGTTAATGCAGAAGTACAAAGCTTTGCGACATAAATATTGTGGTTTTTATTGCGCATACTTGGTCTCTGGTGCAAATCACAAATCAATCTAAGTTTTATGAAGTCTGTGTAATGTAGTTTCAACAATTAATGTGTGTTTAATTTCATTGGCAAGGTGATCATCTTGCATTATTTTTCGACATGCATGTTTCCAACGCATATTGGACTATTCTCGGGAGGACTCATTATGAATGGTTTTTCTCAAAGTTGTTAGAATCGATAGTTTGTTCTCAAAACTGCGTGTTTTTCTCATTAGCATAAAAATCATGCACATAAGTTTTTTATGAATACAGGTACATATTTAAAGATATTTGTAACAATTAATCTATGGTTTATTTATTTTTTGATTCTATATCTCATTCATAGAGAAGAGTTTTACATGAATCAATGTGGATATGCATATGCTATTATTGTATGTATTTTCTATTATCTTATGGATTTATGGTTTTTATCTATATTATCATGTTCACTTTCTTGTACCTTCTTTATGTTGTGCTTATTGTGGAGTATAGCTCATTGTGAATTTAGAAAAAAAATTAAGCATGATTGTTAATGCATCAATGAGAAAGTGTGTTTGAAGTGTGATTTATAAAGCATCAATCGAGAAGCATTTGTATAATAAGAAAAAAATAGTATAGATTCAATATTAATGAAGCATAATCTATTTCGTTTAAACAATTTTGCATATGATGTAGGAGATTGTTTGAACGATGTTATGCAAACTCTATTTCATTTTAGATACACGTAAACAAAGTTGTGTGAAGGAACAATAGAACATTTTAGAAATTGCTTATATGAAAGGAACATTGAATCCATATTATCTTATGAACATGAATTGAATATATATGCCTTGATACAAATGCATCGTATAAATAGCCCAGATGTTTACTTAGAAAGGAGGACAAAATGAACTATAAATTATATCACTACAAAAGAACAAGGACTTCAAGGGGACATATTTTGTATAAAATGGTTATCGAATTTAAAATTTTTTTGATAAGACTTTGGTCAAAGACAACAATGAAAATATATTTTCATTTTAATTAAAATTTATGAAAAGAAAGTTATGACATATTGTTCCATGACAAAAATTCAATTTCCAAGCATTTCGAACCATTTATGTGAAAGAAAAAATGTTCAATAAGAATTGACCATGAACATATAATAAATATGAAAACGTACGAACAAACAAAACATAGATTGATGCACATAGAAGAAAGCGTGAGTAGACCTATGTTTAAGATATTTTTTGGGTTCAAGATTATTTACAACAAAAGTTATTTTGAAACAATATGTCAATTGGTGGAGAATGATTATGCATAATTTCATAAAAAAAATTCAATGCAAGCATGATAATTATTCATTTACATTAAATTACATAAAAAATACATAAATAAACATGAAATTATGTAATTTTCGGGAATAGAAGATTGGTAGGGATATATTATACAGTTAAAAATGCCATATGAAAATGGGAATGTAGAATATGGAATTTTTGTTTATGATTGGATACAATATATCTTGAATATAACTATATGCATATCGTTCACTAAGACTCTAGCTGTGGTAGCTAAATTTCATGGATTCAAGAAGGATGCAATGATATTCCATGTCATCCAATTTTGAAAGAGTGTAAGTCATTTGCATTATGAAACTTTAAAAGTGAGAGTACAAGAGAAAAAAAAATGCACGTCCTATTGAAGCACTTCATGAAGAGAAAGATATAGAATATTCCATTAAAAAAAAAGTGAGGTTAGTATGAGTAAATTCGAAAAAATTAATGTAGATGTGTTGGCCGGATAAATCGATCTTGTGGACAAGATCGATCTCCCTAGTGTCAGAAAACAATCTAGCAACAAACAAACAACTAAGTTTATCTTTCTCTAGATATATTTGTTTTACAAGTAAATGCTATAAAGGTGTCAATCCTACCTTAGATCCAAACGCTTATTTGCAACCGTATTTATTCTGTTGCATCAGTAGTTCTTCCTTCGAAACAATAGTTCTTTCGTTGCAACAATAGTTCTTCCATCACAACAATAGTTCTTCCATCGCAACAATAGTTCTTTCATCGCTTGAAAGTGTTGTCTTCAAAGACCTGCAATCACAAACAAGAAAATATTCAATAGCACCTGTATAACAAATAATTATAAAACATACCTATCATAGTGATTAAGGAATCTATGAAATAAACAAACGATAGCTTATTGAAATAAACAATTGAACGACAATTTATTGATAAAAACAAACTTGATTGTATTAACTTTTAAATAATAGAAGAACCTTACAACCTTAGCCTTGATGTTGAACATGCCTTCTTGGGGTCCGAAGCAGGAGTTTCCTCTACTTTGATAAGCCTTGCACTCTTCCTCCAGGAGCACATAGAGGTATGTGATCTTTCCTTACAAAAGCTTAGCAGAAAGGAGTCTAAATCTCAACAACACTTCACCTCAATCACACACTAAAGCTTGAACTCCCCTTGAGGCTACCCAATGCCTCTTTTTATATTGTAGATGAGGACGTTAGGCTTCCACCTATGAAGGGATAGAATCCTCCTTCAAAGGGATAGGATCCTCACATCAAGGGGTTAGCTCCTTAACGTGTGGGATGCATGAACCTTACAAGAGCGTACTGACCCCCAAAAAATCTCATCTAGAAGCTTCTAGAATTGACCAAAAATCAGCTTTTTCACTTTACTTTCTTGCCCTTTTGACTTTGACAGGGGTACGCAGGCATTACATAGAGAAACTATGTTCTGGAACACAGGTAAGCTTCACATTACCTGCGTACCCCAACCAGGAATGCAGGTAAGCTTCATATTACCTGCGTACCCAGGGTTTTGGAGTTTTTTAGGGTTTTTCTCCTGTTTTTAGGGCTTGAGATGAGGAGTAGAGGCTGTAATACTTCCAGAGGAGGTAAGTATGAGTGACAATGAGCTCATACAGTCAGAAAAATGTCAAGGTGACAGTTTTTAGTGCAAAAGATTTCCCCCTAAAGTGCGAAGTCTGGAATAGATGAAGATGAAGTCTGTCAAATATGAAGAGTGAAGTACTTTATCATTTCAAGGATCATCCTGTGGAAACCCCAGTCAGAACCTGTAAAAACATTCAATTCAAAACATATATATGTAAACATATCATCGTTGAGGTAGGCTTTCCCTTACTCAGATCAAAACTAACTAGAAAAATGATGTAAACTATCATGATACAAGAATGATTTTCAATGAATATTCCACTGTATAAATGAATAACAAAATTCCTCGCAGCCTGTATGGTAGAAACGAGATCCAGGGTCTTGATTTCCATTTCTCGAACCAGTATGATTCTATCCATTTGAATAAATGTGTTGAAGTCGAACATGGTAGAAACCACTTGATTACCAGTCAATAATGTAAATTGTTAACAAGTGTGAGAGTAACCACCAATAATGTCAATGGCTCTCAAAGTACTCAGTACAATCCATGGAATGTGAATAAATGAGCTGAAGTCGAACATGTCATGGAATCATTCGATTGAAGGTCAGTGATGCAACCTATCGTCGAAGGCAAGAAACCTGCCATTGAGGCATGTAGATTTCAAGGTATTGACGATTTCTAGATCAGCTTCCTAGATAATGAGCTGTCGTTGATAGAAAGTGATCTGTCGTAGGTAAGCCCACAACATGAAATCATAGATCAAGTTTTGAAGAAATATATTGGTAAGGACTGACTCAGGGATGGTCAAAATGGAAGACAAATATTTCTCAAATGAATGGTTTGTTTGAACTGTCATCTTGAACACATCACGACACTGCAGATGGTTTGGTGACAATTGACCTAAAGCTAATACCCAGAAACTAGCTAAAGACTTTCAATATGGTTTGATTAACTGTTAGGCAAAGGATTTTCCCAACCCAGGTGAACAAAAGTGTCATGTTCAAGAGTGGTTAACGGTTTTCTGAATAATCAAAATGTAAAAAATAGGTTCATTTTTCTCTCTTTTCCCCCACCATTTTTGGCAAGTACCTCTTTATTTTTGACAAGCTTGAGGAGGATAACATTTGATTTTTTATAAGCTCATCCTTCGGATGAGTCCAACTTAGTTTAAGATTCGAACCCTAAGAAGGAGTGGTTCATTCCTGCTTAAAAATTGAATAGGTCCTTTACTGTTAAATTTTAACGAGTCCAGTATAGGAGAAACTCAGTGTTTTTCAATTTTAGGGAGTCAGAAGAAAAACTTAAGAAAACTCCCTGGGTGTACTTTTTCATAAATTTAGTCTCTCGAGCCTGAAAAAGGATAAAATAATGCGAGAGAGAACTCTATTGACCGTAATTAGTCAACATATACCTCTTTCGTAAATAGTCCATTTCAGTCTGTAAAAGGGGTAAACTTATACTGAAGGGACGATCACTCATTTATTTTAACGAGTTCGAATAATCAAGTGCTTAGCAATCTTTTCATGTTTAGAGAGTCTGAAAAGGGCTTAAAAGAGGACTCCAATGTTTCGCTTTTTCGTAAATTTTTGAAAGAGTCAGAAAAAGTGATAAAAGTATGCTCTTTGTTGAAAAATTATCAGTTTTACCGGAAAATCCAATATTCTGGACAAAAACTCGAAACAATTACACATACCTATTTAAGATAAGTAAAAAGGTTTTCCAAATTACCTTTTTAAAGTGAAAAATAAACAAATTAAAAATTCATTTATTCGAAAAAACTTATAAAAAAGGACTTTTCTAACTTCATTTTTACTATTTGAATTTAGAGTGAAAAAGTGAGAGCTTTTGGATTAAAAAAAACTTCCTATGAATATTCTGGAAAATTCATTCGTCGAAATCAGAAACCTTCAGCGCCAAGTAATCTCTATAAATTCTGGACCATATGAGGGCCCAAGTTGATCTCCTGATATGGCTAGTGAACTGGTGGGACACACAGGACTATTGTTTCTTGATTGGCGGCCACCAGCTTGAAGTTGAGCTGGAGGACATATATTTTTTGACTGGTTTATCCAAGAGGGGCGGACACTTATCTCTATTCGGGACTAGACCAGGTGGTCAGTCTGTTGCTAGTCTCAAAGCAGAGTTTTTCAATGGTTGAGTAGACCCCAAGGATAAACGGATAGATATCAAAACTATTATCCGTCCTGAATTCAAAGTTATTGTCTTCACTGTTACTATACTGTACAGGAGTGCAACATTACGTGTTGCCAATCTCATGCTGAGGGCATTGAGATTGTTAGATTTCTTTCGGCATATTTTCGTTGGTTGAACAACCAACTCTTTGTCATTAAGGATTTTCCATACACCGGGATGGACTACCGTGGCGACAGAGACATGGCTTTTCCTCTAGGAGAGCAATGGGATGATTCAAGTAAAAATAATTTTCAACACTTTCTAAGTCCTAATTTTTTTATTATTTTAAATTGCCCAATACAAGATGATGCATAGTTTGAAACACACTTCTATTCTATGATATATCACTATTATCGGCTATCTGTGTACATGTTATCGAATGTTGTTTAATTTACTGTTTTGATTATTGCAAATGTCTATTTATCATACTAGAAGAAACTGCATCTTCTAATGTATTTAAATGTCTTGGAATATGTTGATATTCAATGTAATAAAATTCACGTTCCAAGAGACGAACTCTCAAAAATAACCTTAATAACACTAGATTCCTAATGGCATACACCCTGTTAAGATGTAATACAACGAGTTTAGAGTCCAACCTAACAATCAAACTCTGAATCCCAAATGAGATGGATTCAGATAATAACTCAATCACTGCACTATACTCTACAATGTTATTCATTGTTTGACCAAGGCTTACCCCATGCATAGACACTAACTCATCAGAAGGTGAATAGATAACCCAAGCTGCAGAAGAAATGTTCCATGTACTACGACAAGCACCATCAGCAAAGCCAATGTATGTCTGAAGAGACGTTGACATCTGCAATATCAAGAGTAAAACTCAGATAAGTAGGAATAGTGATAAGAGAACACTCTAAACTAGGCATGTTTTTTTAATCTAAAACACACCAACAATAAATAAACTAATCTAATAAAAAAATCTCCACACCAAAGTTAAGAATAATATCTCTTCAGATAAATCCCATTTCTGGATTTATCTAAAGGGACACCGTCGAAATCTATTAGCTCATAGGCCCCTTTTGCCAGCTTTCGCTTAACAATGAAAGGACCATGCCACATAGGCACAAATTTTCCAGCCCCTAGCTTATCGTTGGCTTGATCGTACACTAAAACAAGGTCTCCTTCTGAAAGATTATGAGGTGTAACATTTTTGTCGTACTAGGCTTTCATTCGTTTCACATGAGCTTCGTTTGCTAGAGCAGTAGTTCGTCGATTCTCATCTAGCTAAGCTAAGCACAAAAAGTGTTTCTCCTCTTCAGAAGTGGTTGGGAGTAATTCTTTGGCTAATTATAATGACAAAATTTCGCATTCAATAGGTAACACAACTTCCAAACTGTAAACCAGCTGAAAAGGAGTGAAACCAGTTGATGTTTTTACTGAGGTCCGATATGCCCAGAGTGATGAAAATAACATGGAATGCCAATTCGACTTATGAATACCAATGATTCGTTTAATAATAGTGACTAAAAATTTATTGATAGCTTCAACTAGACCATTAGCCTGTGGGTAATATGGAGTAGAACTATTGTGGCGCAGGCCAAGTTGATTTATTAGTTCAGTCATCATGATATTCTGAAAATGACTTCCATGATCTGTAATAATGGCTTGAGGAACACCGAATCTAGCAATTATATGATTGAACACGAAAGTTACAGCAGTCTTGCCATCTACTGAAAATGTAGGCATCGGCTCAGCCCACATAGTAAAATAATCTACTGCTAAGATAATGTACGCATGCCCCCCAGCCGAGTGAGGATTACATGTAATAAAGTCGATACCCCACTTTGCAAAAGTACCAATAGAAATTATAGGGTCAAGAGGAGCAGGTGGTGCACACATTTTACGATCAAAGACCTGAAAATTGTGGCATTTTCAGAGTGCATAGATACAATATTTGAATAAGGACGGCCAGAAATAAATCGCACGCAATATCTTTTGAGATGTGGCATACCCAGACATATGACCGCCACATGCTCCAGAATGGCAATCATTTAAAACCTTCTCAGCTTCTTCATGAGTAAGACAACGTCAGAAAACAGAATCTGCTCCACGACGATAGAGTGTGTCACCAATAATATTGTATTGTTGGGACTGGAAACATATTTTCCATCGTTGCGATCATGAAATTTCAGGCTGAAAAGATTGGGTTTGGAAACAAACAATAATATCTCCATACCAAGGATCAAGAGTACTGATAAAAAACAAGGATTCGTCCGCAATGGGCTGCTCCGCCACAGTTTCAGTATCAGTAGACGGGAAATCACACATCAGTTCTGCAAAAACCAAATATTTCTTTGCCTTGGATTTTTCAAATTCCAAGTCAAATTCCTGTAGGATAACTATCCATTTAGAATACTTTCCCCCTAGCAATTTTTTGGTCAAAATGTACATCATAGGGTTATAGTTAGAAATTACTGTGGTTTTGCGTAATAAGATGTAGTGACAAAATATTTGGATATCTTGAACATCTGCCAAGTCCAATTTCTCCACATGCGTGTATTTGATCTCAGCCAGATGCAGATTTCGACTAAGATAATAAATCACATGTTCATTGTTGAATTCATCTTCCTAAACTAAAACCCTCCCAATGGTGGAATGAGAAGCGGCGAGATACAAAAAATAGTCCTAGTTGTAATTGGGAGGATGCAGTAATGGTGTATGGGTCAATGTGTGTTTGAGTGCATCAAAATATCAATCAACGATCTCATCCCAAAAGAATGGAACGTTCTATTTTAACAACCTGGTAAAACCCTTTGTTAATTCATCGTAGTTAGGAATGAAACGGCGTAAAATTTTTGCTTTCCCTTGCAAACTTTGGAGTTGGCGTAAAGTCGGAGGAGGTATATTGACAATAGCTTCAACCTTCGACAGATCAACGCAAATGCTTGCTTTTGAAACAATAAATCCCAGTAAGCAACCTGATTCTACACAGAGAAAACATTTGTGTGGATTCAACTGAATTCGATAGTGCCTAATATCATAACTATAGCTCGTAAATGAGTGAGATGATCGGCTCTACGCGATGAATGAGCAAGTAAATCATCGAGATAAGGCTGCACAATGTGCTTAATGTCATGAAATGCGGAAGACATAGCCCTTTGAAAATTTGCCCCAACATTCTTCAAGCTAAAAGGTAGTTTGCAATAAGAAAATTTCCCCCATGGACAAATGAATGTTGTTTTAGGTTGATCAACAGGGAGTATGTTTATTTGATTGCAATTGGAAAAACTATCCATAAAGGAGAAAATTTCACTGTCGGCACAATCATCAATGATTTGATCGATATAAGGGGTTGGATAATTGTCTTTAGGAAAATCTCAATTAATATCCCTATAGTCGATACATACTCTTATCGTTCCTTCTTTTTTGTTAACAGGAACAATATTTGATACCCAATCTGTTAATGGAATTGGATAAATGAAACCTACATGAATTAATTCCTCAACTTTGGCTTTGATAGCAGTAGCTTTTCTCAGATGTATCTGACGTAAGTGTTGTCAGATAGGTTTTGCATCCGGGTAAGTCTTAATTTCATGTACAACAATTGACGAATCGATTCCTGGCATTTCTTCATATCACCAGGAAAACACATCATGGAATTCTTGAAATATGGATTTATAAGTTTGGATTTCATCGGCTGTATAGGAAGCACCTATATGAATGTTTTCAATTATTCCAGGCTTAGCTGAAATGTCAATAGGAATTGTTCAAGAGATATTTTCCAAATTTAACTCAGAATCAGGATTTTGCAATGGATTTTGCGGTTCTTTGACATATTTAGCAGTAAAAATAGAAGAGAAATCATTGTGAAAATGATCCAACTCAGGTAAGAATGAAAATTGGTGATTTAGATCTTCCCATGGTAAATTGTCAATAGAAAAAAGTTCACGAATCTTCTCATTAGTATGAACAAGATCGGGAAATGTCATTGTGGCTGAGATAGATATAGAAAGTGATTCCTCATGGATCACATTCATTAGATCAGTTTCGGTTGAAGAAGGATTAGAAAGCGACTGTACAGCCTGATATGCAATTTCAAAGGAACACAAAGGCATCGCGCCATCAAATGAATCCACCTCGGAATCGGAAGGTATGATCCAAGGATCATCAAAAGTAATAGTATTTGATAAAATCATATGAATATTTGCAATAGGAGGAGATACGTTAGGAGAAGGAAAGGAAAAAGTTCCTAGTAAACCAAAATATTTAATCAAACCTACGCCAACATCCTTGTAAGGGATAGCCGTTTTACCGATGTGCTGGATAGTTGCTGTTGAGGCCAGATCGGATGAGAAATAAATGAGCTAGTATATTGTAACGATATTTCCTTGATGTGGAAACTTGATAAGTCGAAAGATCGATGAAACAAAAACAATCATAGCATAAGACCAATTGCGACCCAGGAGAAGGTTGTAATCGAGAGGGGCACCAACCACCTCAACATCTAGATTTACGGTTTTTCCTTCGACCCCTATAGGTAAATCCTGAAAAATACCAAAAGGATGGAACCCTCGCCCATCAAAAGCCTTTATAATTGTTAGAGACTGATTGAGTGTAGGAGAACCAAGCGATTTCCAACACTGGATCGACATAATACACATAGAAGCCCCTTCATCAATCACAATCCGAAAAACAGGTCTGTTTTTTACTATACTGGAATTTGGAAAGCCATTTGATGAGGTAGGCGGGGTGTACTATTCTCTAAATCAAATTTTATTAGGTTCGAATCCTGAATATCGACAGATCCTATGGCAGACAAAATTAATTTACGCTGTGCTGGGCACGATTGCAGCACTTCCAAAGCTGACATTGCTAAAGGGGAAATAGCTAAGTCCTCAAAAATGTTGTAATTATGAGCAGCTCTCGCATGTGGATTGAAAGCTGATTTACGAAGTACACCTTTAGCAGGGGGTTTGATTAGTAAGTCTAAATTGGGTTTCTCGATCTGTACTGGATCAGAAATAGGAGGAGGTGTAGTTGATGTGTTTGAATTAGAATATTTTTCTTCTTTACCACCAACAGGACTTTTACTACCATAATCTTGCGATCGCGTCGCAATCCTGACATGAGACATCATCATAACGGGTTCTTCTGAGGCATTCAAGGTAGAACCAATCATCTTAGTAGCTTGAGTAGGAAAAGGATCCTTCAAGACAACAGGTTGTTGAGAAACTTTAACGAACTTCGAAACCTCCGCTCGATGCGGGCATTCTTTGGTAAAATGATCCTCATCCCAAATGAAACAAGGATAGCGAGGTTTGCGTTTTTCGTCATTAAAATTCATTTTTATCTATTTTATCTTTTGAATTTTGTTTTCTTTTATTCTTCTCCTTATTTTTACCGTCAGATTTAGATTTGGTCGTAGATGTCTCTATGACATGAATGTCGGTAGAAATTTCAGCGGAAGATTATCCTTTCGGGGAATGACGTAAAGTTATTATAGGAGAAGATTTATTCTTACTTTTAGTACTAACTGAACCAATCATACCATCAGTGGCATGAAACCATAAAGGAGCTGCAGTTATTTGGCCTTGTTTTGGAAGATCAAGGATTTTTTCATGTAAAGTACTTCACTGTTTGTAGATGAGGTCAAGGTACTGAGTTTGAGAAATGACTTGCTCTTCAGTAACAACTCCTCCCTTAGCTACATCTTCAGTGATTTTGGGTAATAATGATTTAATGAACCATTCCACCAAAATTTGATCTGGAATGAAAACTTTCACCAAACGCCTTCTACGTCGCCATTCGTGAATATGATCAGAAATATATGTGGACATGGATTGTTTTAGTGAAGTCAATAGTTTCATGCCATTGTCGTATCTGACAAGAAACTAAAAATGAGTTAAGAAAGCAGTTGCTAACTGATTGAAATTATTAAAAGAGCCTCATGGTAACTCAATGTACCATTTGGCAGCAAGACCAATAAGAGTTCGTTGAAAAAGATGCAAGCGAATTGAATCATCAATTATTGAATTAGACGCACACCAGAGGTGATAAGTCATAACATGATTTGATAGATCCTTTCCTGAATTACCCTCGAATTTCGGTATATCACTGGGAAACTTATGTGGCATTAGTAGCCAATACGAATGATAGTAAATTGGATCATTCGTAAGGCTTGACAAATCAGATAAATCCAAATTTGCAATAAATGGTAACTGACGGTTAGGGTTGCGAAAACCTTGAGTAACAAGAGTAGTTCCGGGAGGAGGATACCCAGAATAACTGGGAATCGGATTTGCATTGGGAATGGTATAACCTCTTGGGAAACCAAGATTAACCGGACCAAATTATGGTTGTTGAGGCTGTTGATAAGTATAGCTAGGATACAGTTGATACTGATAAACTGGGTTTTGTGAAATGGGACTGAATTGATATTGTCCCTGGTACGGTTGATATGTGAATTGCGGTTGAATCGTGACAATCGTACTTGTACCAGCTTGTCCTGAAGGTATCTGGACCGAAGTCTGAACTGTAGGTCCTGACTGGGGTACAGAGACTTGAGGAATTTGCACGAATGTAGGGATAGAAGAAACCGGAGCTACAGATACTCCCAAAATAGGTGTTATAAGTTGAATAGATATTGCAGTAGTTACAGTAGTTTGAGGAAGAGTATGAGGTATACTAGGCCCAGACTGCTAAAAATAACCAGGTGTAGGAATTTGAACAATGGGCTAGACAGGTTGCTGGGTTAGACCAGAAACCAAAGGCTATCCAGGTTGACTAGGTAACTGTACATTAGGTTGCATATTCTATTGAATTTGGGATGGATCCCACACCATGTTCATTCTAGGGTATTGTCTCGTAGAAGGTTGTACATATGAAGGACCATAGCTTGGTTGAACGTAGGGTTGATAATTAAGTGGTAAATTTCCAACTCCTTGTACAAATGATTGACCAGAAGGCGGTTGAAAACCTTGAGTTGGGTATTGACCTTGAGGTTGATAAGCTTGAGGCGCATACTGAATCTAGGGTTGATAAGGACCTTGAGGAATATACTGAGTTTGGGGTTGACCTTGGGGTATGTACTGTCCTAAAGGTTGATAACCTTGAGGTATGTACTGTCCTTGAGGTTGTTCTCCAAAATAATATTGTCCTACAGTTTGTCCTCGGAAAAAATTACCCCAAAATTGCCCCTCAGGCGGTAATTGACTGCCTTGAGGTTTCCCCCCAGGCGATAACTGACTTTCTTGAGGTTGCCCATAAGGCAGTAACTAACTGCCTTATGGTTTCCAACTAGGCGGTAACTGACTGCCTTGAGGTTGCCCCCCAGGCAGTAACTGACCACCCTGAGGTTGAGGATTTGGAATATTACCAGACATCATAAAGATTTTCTCTACATTCAATGTTTCAGTTTTAATTCCATTAAGACCAGATGATAATACTTGTTTAGTCGGTCGAGGAGTTTCTCCTGAGAAAGTACCAAAGAGAGCCTGATACCCCAAAGGAATAGAAGGACCACGTATAAAAATGTTTCCGGTGTTTGGGGAAACATATATGACTCTCCTGACATGAGCAATGAAGGATAGTAACCTTTGGGCATAGGATGAAAAGGAATTCGAGGTGGTGAAAAAGCAAGACTCGGGTTTTCTAAAAAAATTGTCAAAGATAAATACCAAGCGTCACTCCTAATAGGGCTGTATAAAATAGATTCACGCTCCCTAATATTCAAAGACTGTAGGGATTCAGGAAGAGTTACTTCTTCATCTAGACTAGCAAGTTCTTCAATAGAAATGAGGCCAGATGGAAGATCTTCAGAAATAATATTTCTTACCCTAGGTGAACCAAGATTACTAGAAGTTGGAGTAATAAATCCTGAGGATGTTTCCAAAACAGAAGGTTCAGTGTTAGGTTCAGAATTTTCAGGTTCTTCAGCTAGTTCACTGGAAGGAGAAATACTACCAGTAACTTCAGAAATTGAAATCGGCTCTTGAATATGCTTTGTTGTGGGTATTTGATGATTAGGATGAACAACTATAGATGAACTTAAAACTTCTGTTGATATAATTCTACTGCTAATAGATGATACTAGAGCATATAGCCCTTCAAGTTGACTTGGTATATACTCAGGGGGCTTCCCCTGAAGTCTCCGGGACTGTCTCAGTAATTCTGCCATGATTAAATATTAATCAATCACAAGCAAACAAAGAAAATTTCAATAAAAACACCTAATGTCTCTAAAGGAACAAACAGCTGAATCACATGCCTAAAAAATCTAAGAGTTCAAACCACGCACAAAAAGTAACTTCCCATACTAAAAACACTAGTTGGTGATGAAATCCAACTAGTAGAAGTTTAATACAGAAAGGGCAGTTGGAACAGTTACCCCGACAACCTGCTTAATGAAACAGAATGGCACAATTTTCTTCACAAAACCATCTCGGGTGAAGAAAACCCCCAGAGATTCCAAGTGAGTCTAGTTGACATCTGCTCCAAGTACAGTGAGATCTTTCATTCACCATCACCTTAGGAAATAATCTTAAGTTTATGGACACTAAGGCTACCAACAATAACAAATACAACTGGGGAAACAATCTACGATCCGATTCCACGTGCAGGGGTAGACTAACAAAGCTCAATCCCCTTGAAGGCACCTCGACATGGTCAATCTAAGGTTTACCAAAAAGTGACCCCAGGCTCCTTGACAATGGTTAATCTGAGGTTTACCATTTGTAATGCGCACAGATCTTCTATCTTTCCCAATGAAACAAAATTGATTGTCTCAAATGTTCGGACATGATCTCGTGATTAACTCCTTTAAAAGAAGCTTCCCAGATTGTACCAATTACAATTGGATTTGTTTCCTACCGTAAGATTTATCTACTTGTTTGTTTTTACTATCTTGGATAGTTAATTACTCCCTACTCCAAGATACTAGCCTAAGCTATATTGGTGATAAGAGCCCTAGAAATAGAAAATATTACTAGATCAATTTTAATTAAGCTTTGTTTTTATGGGTTTTTTTCTAAGTCAATAGGTATGGAAATAAAACTTTGATGGTGTGAAGACTCGACTTCCAAGCACACTAAAAAATGCACCGAAAATGATAAACAATTCTCTTTTATTTCAATGAAATTCTAGCTAAAGAAAGAGTTCGAGAATGCAATTTCTTTAAGACATAATTCTTTCTTTGAACATGAAGAATAAATGAAAAGAAAATATTTTTGTTTTTTCAATAAGAACTCAAAACGAGACAAATAATCAATGCTCACAATAAATCCCTTTCTCTTTCAAAACTCAAAACTACAAAAAACAACTTTTATTTCAAAATAAATTTACAAGTTCTAAAAAGCACTCAAAACTACGAAAAACTAATTTTGAGATCTACAAATTTTGAGAATCTAATTGAATAAAAGCTTTAATTTTTTTTTTTTGAGAATGTTTTTCTTAGTTGTTTAGTAAAATAAGGATTCATTTTCCCAGAATAACAAATAAATCAAAAAACATCCAGATATGTTTTCTTTTGTAAAAATGAAATTCATAACTTATAACAAAGTTTGTTCAAAGATTTGCAAGGAGAAAACTAGATCTATTTCTCAAAAAGAATGAATTTCACAACCAAGTAAGACTCACCAAGAAGATAAAAGATACCAAGGTGATCTAAGGCACTTTTAAGCTTCTAATATTTGGGTCACTATAGAGACAAAGCGAAAACCACTCTAAAAATGCAAAACTTCTAGAAAATCATTCAAAATAAAAGTGCTATGAAACTCATTCAAAAGAGATTTTTGACAGAAAAAATACAGATTTGGGCAGACACTAGGAATCCTAAATCAAATATAAACTAAAATGAAAGAAGAAATATAAGTTTTTCAAGACTTTTAACAGGGTCTACAACAATGTGCGGTCTCGAGAAAAGTTCAAGAAAAACAAAAAAGACTTCAAAAATTTTCAAAGAAAAATAAATATAAGTTACCCAAGCCCGTACAAATCAATCAAAAATCAGAAAAATCATTTTCTCAAATCAAAACAAAGGAAAATCAAAACAAGTTATTTCCCCAGCGGAGTCGCCAATTTGTTGGCCGAATAAATCGATCTTGTGGACAAGATCGATCTCCCTAGTGTCAGAAGACAATCTAGCAACAAACGAACATCTAAGTTTATCTTTATCTAAATATATTCATCTTACAAGTAAATGCTATAAAGGTTTCGATCCTACCTTAGATCCAAATGCTTATTTGCAACCGTAGTTCTTCTGTCGCATCAGTAGTTCTTCCGTTGCAATAATAGTTCTTCCGTCGCAACAATAGTTCTTCCGTCGCTTGAAAGTGTCATCTTTTTAGTTGCTTGAAAGTGTCGTCTTCAAAGACCTGCAATCACAAACAAGCAAATATTAAATAGCACCTGTATAAAAAAATAATTATAAAACATACCTATCATAGTGATCAAGGAATCTATGAAATAAATGATCAAACGACAGTTTATTGAAATAAACAATTGAATGACCATTTATTGAGAAAAAAAAACTTGATTGTATTAACTTTGAAATAATAGAAGAACCTTACAACCTTAGCCTTGATGTTGAACAGGCCTTCCCGCGGTTCAAAGCAGGAGTTTCCTCTACTTTGATAAGCCTTGCACTCTTCCTCCAGGAGCACATAGAGGTATGTGATCTTTCCTCACAAAAGCTTACCAGAAAGGAGTCTAAATCTCAACAGCACTTCACCTCAATCACACACTAAAGATTGAACTCCCCTTGAGGCTACCCAATTCCTCTTTTTATAGCACAGATGAGGAGGTTAGGGTTCCACCTATGAAGGGATAGAATCCTCCTTCAAAGGGATAGGCTCCTCACATCAAGGGGTTAGCTCCTTAAGGTGTGGGATGCATGAACCTTAGAAGAGCGTACTCACCCCCAAAAAATCTCATCGAGAAGTTTCTAGAATTGACCAAAAATCAGTTTTTTCACTTTACTTTCTGACCCTTTTGACTTTGATAGGGGTACGCAAGCATTACACATAGAAACTGTGTTCTGGAACGCAGGTAAGCTTCACATTACCTGCGTACCCCAGCCAAGAACGCAGCTAAGCTTCACATTAGCTGCGTACCCAGGGTTTTGGAGGTTTTTAGGGCTCTTCTCCTGTTTTTAGGGCTTGAAATGAGGAGTAGAGGTTGTAAGACTTGCAGAGGAGGTAAGTATGAGTGACAATGAGCTCATACAGTCAGCAAAATTTCAAGGTGACAGTTTTTAGTGCAACAAGATGAAAATGGAATATAAATTGACATATAGATTATCAATGCAAACAAGTGATCACAACTATCATTTCATTAACTCAAAAAACATATAAGAAACAAGAACATTTTCAAAACAAGTGTTCTTGGAAAACTATTTAAGACATTAAATTCTAGCTCTACAAACATCAACATTGATGAAGATACTATGGAACTTAATATAAATCATGCCAATTTAATAAAGAGACCGCATTGTTCATTTCATGAACTGAACATAATAGTAATATGTGGTGATTGTTTAGCATATCAATAAATATATACTTGAAGGGTAGTGAAAATGTTACTAATTGATATAATATTTTATAAGTACAAAGAAAAAATGGCTACAAGGGGAAGGAAAGAAGCGACTCACACTGATATTATTAACTCACTTGCATTTTCAGTCAAAGATTTTGGTTGTGAGTTATGTATAAGCAATATGTGATTTTTTCCACTGAAGAGAATAATATAGATAGGATTTGGTCTAGTGGATTAGAAAATGTTCCATGCATCCAATAAGTGTTTGATTTCAGAGAATTCGTTTATTTGTGTGCACATAATTTTTATTTAAAGACGAGAACAATTATGCTAGCAGCCAAAACTACTCATATTTCTTTGAGTATAGAAGCTTTCAAACACACATTTAACCTAACAAATCTAGATATATGTTTAAATTTTTAATTTGTCGAAAGAAAATAATTTCTTAGAGTCACAGGAAGGTGGATTGAACATCATTCAACAATTCATTTTGCCAACTTCTGAGGTTCCTTATGGTCTTTCCTTTCTAGATATTACTCTTTTTAGATAAACTTTTAGAGAGTTTTGTTGGATTTGTGCCCATCTAATGGACCAACAAACTATGGCTAGTTTCCCATGATCCATTCCTTATGTGGTCTATTATTCATATAAAAAAAAATTGTAATTCATTGGGTTGATCTTATTTCAAATGAATTGGATTTTCAATTAGTGAATTTCTTTAAAAATGGTAGATTCTTCATGATGGCATATATGATAGCAACCCTCATGTTGATTCATGCCTTTCATTACTTGTTGCATGACCCTAAATTCAAATTTACAGAAGAACCAATGGAACTCTAGTATCCTATATTGTAGAGGCGGGAAGCTACTTCAAATTTTTGTCTAATTCAAGATATTTTTGTAAAGCAAGTTATTTTCATGATAATTGGACAAGAGTGCCATCAAATATCTAGTGAAGCACAAGTTTTCTGTGGGGAAAAAGGATACATGAAGAAAGAGGAAATAATACAATTATTCAAGTTTATGGGTTTTGAGGTAAACCACTATTGATTCCAATAATTTTTATAAACATGTATTTTGTTTTCGAAGTTTTCAGGAAATAATATGATTGACAAGTTATATTTAAATAGAAAAAGAAAAAACAATGTATTTATTTTCCAATTACTATTGAACAAGTAACTGTGAAGAATGGAAGACACCTTGCAAAGCTTTCAAAGTCTTTACATTGTTTTAATTTATAAGAAGTTGAAGCTTAGCGAGAAATTTATCGAGAATGTAACAGCCCCAAATTTAACATGCAATTAATTATATCAAACATGAAATTAATAATCAACACAAAAACAGTTTAACTAATCAACATAGATAATGCAGAAACACAGGAAAAGACGACTTACCTGTAACAATGGTATTCCTTACTTGAAACTCCAAAGTTGAATGCTATTTTAATCCTACTAACTGCAACAAAGTTTTGGGGACAACTCTCCACCCAACCATAGGCTCAGCTGCACACAATATTTCCACAGTTGGCCACCCCCGAGCCCTGAATCAAGGTACTACTACCAGGGTATCCTTTGCCTCACAATACCTTTCTGTTCAGAGAATGGATGAGAGAATCCTCCATGAATCTTCCTCAATTTATATTAAATAGACCAAACAATGGAATGGGAACCAGATGCACACATTCACTGTGTGAACATTCAACTTTTATTTCTTTATTTTAAATTTTACTTAATTTAGTGTTTCTCTTAGTTTAAATTACTTTTCGTTAACTTTACTTATTTTTATAGTTTCTTAGTTTAACTCTTTCATAATTTATTTCTATTTTTACTTTTTTCAATTAACTCTTAACTTCACCTATTTATTTACTGTTTAGGACTTTCGTTTATTATTTACTATTTTATTTAGAACTTCAGTTATTTTAGACATCATTTTTGGGATTCAACTACGTTAAGTAAGTCATTCATTTATGACAATTTCCATGAGAGGTAGTCATAACTGACTAATTTATCATGATTTGTGAATAGTCCACTGAGCACTCATTGCATCAGGCGATGCTCATAGGGGTGAAGAAGTGGGATTGAAACTAGTGAAATGAATCACATAGCATCAATCATCACTTCCGAGGCTTGCCCCCGGTAACCATGACTTCACGAGAGGTCACCCATCCCAAAACTCCTCTGGCTCAAGAACTCTTAACTTTGTAGTTTTCCCCACAATCAAGCCCACTTAGCTTGCTACCCAATTTGCAAAACCTTAGCAATTATTGTGCCTCATGAACCATTCAAGTAGAACTCCCTTTACAATTTTTATTTTAAGTATGAGGGGTTTCCACGGTGCATTATATTAGATATCATTTTTGGGATTCAATTGCATTAAGTAACTCATTCATCTATGACCATTTCCATGATAGGTAGTTGTAACTGACTAATTTATCATGATTTTTGAATAGTCCACTTAGCACTCATTGCATCAGGTGATGCTCATAGGGGTGAAGAAGTGGAACTGAAAATAGTGAAATGAGAATCACCTGATGAAATGAGTGCTAAGTGGACTATTCAAAAATCATGAGAAATTATTCAGTTACAACTACCTCTCATGGAAATGGTCATAGATGAATACTTGCTTAACACAGTTCAATCCTAAAAATTATATCTAATATAATGCACTGCGGAAACCCCTCATACTTAAAATACAAAGAGTAAAGGGAGTTTCACTTTAATGGTTCATGAGGCACAATACTTGCTAAGGTTTTTCAAATGGGGTAGCAAGCTAAGTGGGCTTGATTGTGGGAAAAATTCCACAGTTGAGTGCGCTTGAGCCAGAGGGTTTCTGGGATGGGTGACCTCCCAAGAAGTCCTACTTACTAGGTGCAAGACCTGGAAGTGAGGATTGACGTTATGTGATTCATTTAACTAGTTTCAATCCCACTTATTCACCCCTGTGAGCATCACTTGATGCAATGAGTGCTAAGTGGACTATTCAAAATCATGAGAAAATATTCAGTTACGACTACCTCTCATGGAAATGGTCATATATAAATGACTTACTTAATGCAGTTGAATCCAAAAAATGATATCTAATATAATGCACTACAGAAACCCATCATACTTAAAATACAAAGAGTAAAGGGAGTTCTACTTGAATGGTTCATGAGGCACAATACTTGCTAACATTTTTCAAATGGGGTAGCAAGCTAAGTGGTCTTGATTGTGGGGAAAACTCCATAGTTAAGCGTGCTTGAGCCAGAGGAGTTCTGGGATGGGTGACCTCCAGGGAAGTCCTGGTTACCGGGTGCAAGCCCGAGAAATGATTATTGATGCTATGTGATTCATTTCACTAGTTTCAATCCCACTTCTTCACCCCTATGAGCATCACCCGATTCAATGAGTGCTAAGTGGACTAATCAAAGATCATGAGAAATTAGTCAGTTACAACTACCTCTCATGGAAATGGTCATAGATGAATGACTTACTTAACGCAGTTGAATCCCAAAAATGATATCTAATATAATGCACTGCGGAAACCTCTCATACTTAAAAATCCCTAGTTATTGTTTACTATTTTATTTATTATTTTTATTATTCTCTTGACTTATTATTTATTTACTTATATATTTAATTATATTATATTATTTATATATTATTTATTATTTTATAATTATTAGGCGAAATTACATCCTCCCCCTCTTTAATATAATGCATTGCGGAAACCTCTCATAGTTAAAAATCTCCAATTATTGTTTACTATTTTATTTATTATTTTTATTATTCTCTTGAATTATTATTTATTTACTTAGTTATTTAATTATATTATATTATTTATATATTATTTATTATTTTATAATTATTAGGCGAAATTACATCCTCCCCCTCTTTAAGGAACTTTGTCCTAAAGTTAAGTATTTAATTATATTATATTAGCTATTTAGTTATTTATTACTTCATTTTTGTCCAACACCCTCTGCTGAACTAGTATAACCAGCATGCATCGAAAGTTCCCACAACACCCAAGAAATCTCAAGAAATATCTGTCCCTTTTCACACTTTCTAAACCAAGCATAAGCCTCCCCAGTCTGTAACATAGCCCAAGGTTGGCCCCAAGTCTCACGCCTGACTTAGACCTCATCTCCCCCAAGGTAGGCACTTGGCTCAGTACTCCATGCAATAGCACTCTAAGCATCTCTCAAGGCTGGCCTACTCCCTCCACACTCACTAAGGCACACAAGCCCAGGCATCTAAGTCCTTACATGCCTTCCATACTTCAGCATCCCAATGCAATACCAAGCACTTGACCTACAATATCAGGCCCTTGGCCTCCTCAAGGTGGTCCTACATCCCCTCAAGAGATATACAAGACAAAGGAACCACTAGCATATGTAGTGTTGATTGAGTTTGTCCCCAACCCATGTGGTGTTACATATTCTCCCTCATAGGTATGGGCTCCCACAAGATCATCAAATAAACCAGCCCCCTTGGCCCATTTTTCAATTTCTTACCAATCACCACATATCAACATGCATCCAATGCATTAGTTATAATTATAACATCATACAAAATAATTCACATCTTAACTCTTTCATTTCATCATGATAATATAACATCATTTTTAATAACCACATTCTAAATAGTAAAGAACTTCATCCTCATGCATGTTACAAAATTTGTATCGATTCCACATGCTTCACATCATGAAATACTATCATAAGTTATAACGTCAACATATATGAATCATGACATCACATAATAAACTAATCACATGTTAATATAGCCTCAAGTCATAACATCATAATCCCTATGCATATCATAATCATCATTTTCATACAACTATATAAGTAAGAACCACATGTGAATCATTACTGTCATCTCAGAAAAGTTAATTCAAACCATTACTAAAATCATAATGTACAATTTAGATGTATAAATAAAATTTAAACAATAATACATGATCTAGAGGGTCTAGAAAAGCATCTACCTTAGCTAAATTATGTGCTCCTACCTAGTTCACCACACAATTTAATCAAATATATAAGGAAGTCATTAAAATAACATCTGCATCTTCCTAGGTAGTTGACTCTATCATATATTGGTCCCATTGGGCCTTGATTTTCTCAAACTCACGATTCCTAAGTCAATGAACCCATCAACCCACTATACAAAACTATTCGACCAGAAGGAATCCCTCCTTGGAAATTTGAAAACTCCAAAACGACGGCATTTCGCTCATCATGACGATGGTTTACAATGGCATGAAGTTGATGTTGGGTCTGTGGTTTTTCTCTTTTTTCTTGGTGTCCTTGTTGTCTCAGCCTAGCTTAATAGTTCGGACAATCCCTTCTATAATGTGGACCCTCACATTCCCAACATATTATTTGACCTAGATCCCTTATTTGTCCTTGTCCTTGGCCACCAAATCCTCTAGCTCTACTACTAGTCCTTTTTAAGTAGGGATGACCCCTACGTTCTCCGAGAGGCAACCCAAAAGTTGCACTAGCAATCTGGGAAACATTGTTTCTTATTCCCTTTAATCCAGATGGATTCCCCTCTAATCTATTTGCACTCGTCGTGGGGTGTTCTTTCTCTATATTTCCACAACCATCATTTTCTCTTTCATTTTTATTGTCCTCAGGACTTGTTTGGCTAAACTAGTGGTTGTTGCCATAGTGGAGGGTTTCCACATGGCGACTTCTGCTCGAACCAAAGGATCGAGGCCATGCAATAATCTTTCAGCTTGATGTTTGTCATCTCTCATATAGTCCACATGATGGACCAACCTATAGAATTTAGCTCATAGTCTTTGATAGATCTACCATTCTGTCACACTACATGGAAAGCCCCCATTTGCTGGTGTTCGTAGTCCTCTGATAGGTACCTGGTTTTGAAGGATTTCTCAAACATTTCCCAAGTAACTTGCAATGGTGTGACTTGCATATTCATTTCTTCATTTACCCACGATAATAAGGCTTCTCCTTTTAGTAGACTCATTTCTATTTGAGCCTTTTCCCTTGAAGTATATTTATTAAAGCTAAGTTCTCTCTTGACACCGATTACCCTGCAGGTTTTAACCTTGTACATAAATTATCTACAAACGAATCTTAAAAAAAGAATATAAATAGTAGCAAGAGCATAAAACATAAAACAGATAAACAGAGAGATTTTCCCTTGGATCCCAAATCGGGACGACCAGCTTGATTTTTCATTATATTCCTTTTAATGTTACAACACACATATATATATACATGTCGAAGCATACATGAACCCCAATCCATTAACCCTGGATTAGAACATAACCGTAGTTCCCTTGACCGGATCTACAAAATACTAGGGGTCGAAAACCATCTTACCCCAAAACCATGTGCAAACCCATGCACAAAACCATGGGCAGATCCGCCCACCAGAAAATTAAGGACCAAATAAATTTTCCGAGGCACTACCCTGAACCTTGACAGGGCTATTGCCCCCTTGTGAACCCCCCCCCCCCCTGATGTCACACTGATTGCAATGTACAGGGGGGGCTATCGCTCCCCCCGTAACACCCCCCCCCCCCCCCCCAACTGGACATCACACCCAGCACAATGTCCAGGGGGGGCTATCGTGCCCCCTGTGACCCCCTCGCACGTGATTAATCGTGGAAAGAATATAACACATACCCAACATTCTCTCACTTGTTGTTTTCTTTTCGCAGGGGGCCATAGGGGAGCTTAGTCATTAGCCCAGTTCTGTAACACTCATTGTTTCTCTACACTAATAGAACTTCTGAGTTCTTACAGACTTCGTCAATTCATCTACAACATTCTTCAAAGTGTCCACTTTTACTAGCAACACCATTTTAGCCTCAACCATATCTCTCACAAAGTGATATTGAACATTAATGTGCTTTGTATTTGAATGATAAGCACAGTTCTTAGCCAAGAAAATTGCACTTTGGCTGTCATAATCTATCCTTATAGCTTGTTGTACCAACCGCATACTTGAACACAATCTCTACAACCAAACTGCTTCCTTGCTTGCATGAGTGGCTGCTATGTATTCAGCCTCTATAGTTGAAAGAGCCACTACGGACTGTATTTTACTCATCCAACTGAATGCACCTCCAAATAGTCTAAACACATACCCACTTGTAGATTTTCTATGGTCCAGATCTCCAGTCCATTTTGCATCAAAAAACCACAAATGTCCAACACTCTTTCCAATCCTGGTATTCCCTAGTAGCACAAGCCATAATCACTAGTGCCACGTAAATATCTGAAAACCCGCTTCACTGTTGTCCAATTCTCCTTCCTTGGGTTTGAAATAAACCTGCTCAATACTCCCACTGCATGTGCAATGTATGATCTAGTATAGAAAATTGCATACAATAGGCTACCCACTACACTTGCATATGGAACATAGGACATATCCTCCTTTTCTTCTTGTGTCTTGGGAAATTGTTCAGTAGACAGCTTTGTACCTACAGGAATCAGAACATTCACCGGTTTTCTATCCTGCATATTAAACCTCTACAATATAGTCTTGACATATTTCCTCTGGTTTAACCAGAGCTTCCTTTTTGCCCAATCTCTCTTAATTTCGATGCCCAAAATATAGTTTGCAGCACCAAGATCCTTCATGTCGAATTTGGAGAATGGCTAGGTCTTCAAATATTGGATAATTTCTTTGTCATTTCCAATCAACAACATATCATCCACATACAAGACCAAATAAATAACACGGTCACTAATTAATTTAAAATAAACATAGTGATACTCCTTGCTTCTGGTGAAACCAAGTCCCCATATATAGGTATCAAATTTCTGATACCACATCCTTGGTGAATATTTTAACCCATACAAAGACTTCTTTAACCTACATACCAATTCTTCCTTCCCCTTCACCATAAAGTCTTCAGGTTGTTTCATGTAGATCTCCTCTTCCAGATCCCCGTGAAGAAATGTTGTCTTCACATCCATCTGTTCTATCTTAAAATCAAATGCAGTAGAAACAGATAAAAGTAATCTAATAGAAGTAAATTTGGCAACATGAGAAAAAATATCACCAAAATCAATTCTCGGCACCTGCGAATAACCTTTCGCTACCAACTGAGCTTTGTATTTCTCCACCTTGCCTTCTACATTCATATGCTTCTTAAACACCCATTTTCTCCCAATGGGCTTCCTTCCAGCTGGCAACTCCACCAGATCCCATGCCTCATTTTTATGCAAGGATGCCATTTCATCAACCATGGCCTCCTTCCAAAGTTTTCCATCCTCTAAATCTACTGCCTCCCTGACAGCTCTGGGATCATCATCAATTATAGTTAAAGCAAAGTTCAAACAGAAAGCAAATGGAAAATACCTTTCTAGTTGTCTTCTTTCCTGAGCTGATCTTCTCACAGCTGGAGTTTGTGGCTCTTCCTCTTTTGAGTCTTCTTCTATTGTAGAGTCCAATTCATCCTCCTTTAGCTCAAACTTTATCTTCTCAGGTTCCTTTGGTAGGACTTTATGTTTAACAACATTTTTCACCTCTCTAAACACCACATCTCGGCTATACATAACCTTCCTTGTTTCTGGGTTCGAAAGCTTGTAACCCTTTAAACCATCCTTATACCCAATAAAGATTCACCTTTTAGATTTATTATCCAACTTGTTCCTTTTCTCCTTTGGAACATGTACATATGCATCACATCTAAATACCCTCATATGTGAAAGAGAGGGTTTCTTACCAATCCATACCTCATGTGGAGTCTTATCCTCCAATGCTGATGAAGGTGATCTGTTAACCAAGTAACATGTAGTCTCCACTGCCTCTGCCTAGAATTCTTGTCCTAACCCAGTACCACTAAGCATGATTCTTTCCTTCTCCATCAACGTTATGTTCATTCTTTCTACAACTCCATTTTGCTGAGGTGTGTATGGAGTAGTCTTATGCCGTGCTATACCACACTTCTTACAGAACTCTTCAAATTACTTCTTGTATAACTCCCCACCATTATCTGTCCTCAGCACCTTTATCTTCTTCTCTGTCTGGTTTTCCACCAGAGCCTTAAATTCTTTAAATCTGTCAAAGACTTCAGATTTCTTCCTCAAGAAATATATCCATGTATTCTTTGAGAACTCATCTATGAATGAAACATAGTACACAGACTTACCCAGTGATGGAACTGACACAGGTCCAAACACATCACTGTGCACAAGCTCTAATATCTTGTTCGTCCTCTTAGCACCAGAAGGAAATCTCACCCAATTCTACTTCCCATATACACAATGTTCACATAAATCGAAATCCAAAGAGCTATTAGACATACCTTCTACCATACCATTTCCCTGTAGTATTCGAAGGCCCTTCTCTCCAATATTTCCAAGCCTTTTATGCCATAGCATGGTATTTTATCCATAGACCACTAGTATTTTTGCTCCAGTTTCGGGAACCACAGAACTATTGCACCCATCAATAATAGTGTTGCCCTGAAGCTTGTACATAGTTCCAATCCGAACTCCCCACATTAATACCAGTGCTTCCCAAACCATCTTACAAGTATCTTTATTGAACACTATTTTTACACCTGCATCATCCATCTTGCTTACAGAAATCAGATTTCTGGCCAATGCAGCAATGTGCAAAACAGCAGGAAGTGTTCTAATCCTTCCACCTTGCAGCTTCAGCTTGAATTTTCCACGTCCGATGATTCTGGCCTTCCTATCATCACCTAAGAAGACATCACCGCCATCATATTTCTCATACTCACCAAACCACTCCCTATGGGGAGTGAAGTGAAAGGATGCACCCGAGTCAATCAACCATGACTCATGATGTACATGTGTATTTGAAGAAGAAGCCAAATACACATCCCCACCTTCATTCGAGGTGGTTTTTGCCTCTCCAGAAGGAGAATCATCAGATCCCTTTCCTTTCTCAAGAGCTTTAGATCTGCAGTCCTTTTTGTAGTTCCCTTCCTTTCCGCATTTTCAGCACACCTTTACAAACTTTCCAGGAGATTTAGATCTCCCACTCGAAATCTTATTCTTGTTTCTGTTTTGGGACCTTCCTCGTACAAATAAGGCATCTCCATTCCGACCCTCCATATTTCTCTGTCTCATTTCCTCAGACAGTAAGGCTGAGACAGTGTCATCAAAATTCAAGGTAGTTGTATTTCTACCTATTGCAATAACTAGACTGTCCCATGAGTCTGGTAGTGAACACAAAAAACTGATGCACTTATCTTCATCTGAGATTTTAATATCAATAGATGACAGCTGACTTACCACAGTATTGAAGGCGTTCAGATGCTCTGTCACTGAGTCTCCATCCTTCATCCTCAGGTTATAAAGCTTTTTCCATAGGAACAATTTATTCACTAGAGATTTATATTGGTACAAAGTCCCTAGCTTGTCCCACAAGGTCTTCTCAATAGCTTCCCCAGATACATTCAACAATATTGAATCTGAGACACACAGTCGTATTGTGCTCTTTTCCTTCCAATCCAGTTTCTTCCAGTATTCATCTGACATCGTCATTGGTTTAGTACCCAGATCTACCATGATCTACTGATCTTTATCCACCAACATATCCTCCATCTTGAGCTTCCACAACTCAAAACTCTAACCATTAAATTTCTCGATCTCTATCTTCTTGCCGCTTTCCATCTTCTTTCACCTCAAGAATCGATCCCACAGATCTCCCACTGAACAGGATCTACCTCAGGCCCGAGTAAAAAAGCACTCAGCAGCAAATGCATCCCCTTTAAGCCGAAACTGCTTTCATACCAAATGTAGGTTTTAATCCTGTATAGAAATTATCTGCAAATGAATCTTAAATATAGAAAATACACAGTAGCAAGAGCATAAAACATAAAATAGATAAATGCAGAGATATTCCCCTAGATCCCAAATCGGGACGACCAACTTTATTTTTCATTATATTCCTTTCAGTGTTACAACACATATATATACATACCGAAGCATACATAAACCCCAATCCATTAACCCTAGAGTAAAACATAACCGTAGTTCCATTGACCGGATCTACAAAATACCAGGGGCCAAAAACCATCGTACCCCAAAACTATGTGCAAACCCATGCACAAAACCATGGGCGGATCTGCCCACTAGAAAATAAGGACCAAAAAAAGATTTCTAGGGTGCTACCCCGGACCCTGACAAACCCCCCCAACGTTGCACCCAACAGAAAGTACAGGGGGGGCTATCGCCCCCTACGCATGATTAGTCGTGGAAATAATATAACACATACCCAACATACCCATGCTTCTTGTTGAGCCTTATCTGACCTTTTCCATTTCACTAGATACCTTCATTGACCTCTAAAAAGTAGTTGATGCACTATATGTATTGTCTCTCTTTCCCATATAAATCCCTTTAATTTTTATTGGAAAGATAAGAAGTACATATATGTTTGTTGAAGTGGAGTCAATGTCATTAATGCACTCAACTAGGAAGACTTGTTGATTCATAAATCAGTAAATTGATGACATTAGTAATCACCTAAATCTACACTTTGGATGAGTGACTTTGTCAAAAGAACATTGCCTTGAGTTATTATATGGAGAAAAAATGTAACCTTTCTATCCTGTGAATAAGATTCTATTTCATATTTTTTATTTTTGAATTTTATTCAACTAGAGAAATGCTTATGCAATATTTAACCTTTCTATCTCTTTGAACATGATATGATTTCCCTTTTTAAATTTTATTCAATTGGTGAAACTAATATGCACTAATTGATGTGTGAAACTCAATATAAATACATTTAAGTATTTTTTTATTGTGCAGGAGATGTTTTTTCTTAATTTCACCTACTGACAATGATGAAAATTTGAAGTATTATTTGATGTGTTGCACTGAACGAAAAATGAAATTATTAGAAAACTATAATGATCATGGGTTTCCATATGAAAGGGGATCTATTATACTAAAAGGTTATTTTTTCAGACAAACTAATCAAAGTGGGTATTTTGTTTACTTTGAAGACTATGAACCTGATGTCATAAGTTGTCAATATAGTCACTTCGTGTGTGTAGCACACATAAAGTTAATAGAGGTTCAATCAAAGAAAAAAATGAAAATTAAGAAATGGAAAATGTCAAAATCTGATCATGAACGGATAATTTATTCTCTTTGGATTATGTTTTAGAACTTCCAGAACTCAACTAAAAATTGAGTTTCCTTGTTATGTTATCTGTGAAAATGTTTGCACATGTACAAATTGTTTTTGTACATTCACACTAGGATCAACTGAAAGTAGATTTTCTATACATGCATTGATGAAAAATGTTGCATTTATTGGATATATATAGTTTCCAAATCCCTTTTCTCCTGTAAAGTGATTTAGTTGCCAATTGTAGTTCAACTATCCAATAAAAATATTTAACATTATATCACATGCCATGTGTAGATCAACCATCCAAAACTTAACTTTTAATTTAACAAAAAATTATAGATCACAACATTACTTCACATGCCAAATGTACTTCAACCATCCAAAACTTAAATTTTTAAAAAGAAAAAAAATTATAACACAACATTACTTCACATGCCAAATGTAGTTCAAAAGCAAAACATTAATTTATAGATCACAACATTACTAGTAGTTCAACTATCCAAAACTTAAGTTTTAAAAACAAAACAAATTATAACACAACATTACTTCACATTAACATGCCAAAAGTACTTCAACCATCCAAAAATTAACTTTTAAAAACAAAACAAATTATAACACAACATTACTTCACATGCCAAATGTAGTTCAAAAGAAAAACATTAATTTATAGATCAGAACATTACTAGTAGTTCAACTATCAAAAACTTAAGTTTTAAAAACAAAACAAATTATAACACAAAATTACTTCACATATCAAATATAGTTCAAAAGAAAAACATTAATTTATAGATCACAACATTACTAGTAGTTCAACTATCTAAATGTAGTTCGCATAAAATATATGTCCAAAATTGTAGATCTCACAAGTATCAAATATCAAGTGATATATGTATATATATATATATATATATATATATATATATATATGATCGCATCTAGGTAATATATAAAAGTAACAGACTAGAAATATCAATCAAATCTAGAAATAATCCATCAAGTACAGATGGATGTAATGTCTTTCCTAGAAAAGTCTCAATTCGCGAGCTATCTTGTGAAGCATGGGGAACCTGTACACAATGCACGTACAAAGATTAAAATTTGATGTTATAAAATTGAATGAGAATATATATAACTTCATGTAAAAAACAAAATATAAAAAAAAAAATCATGCAATACCTCATGAGGTTCCCTCTCCATTTGTTGCTCGTCAGCTACAAATTCCCCCATGGGAACATCTCCAACAATAACCTATACAATTATCTATATATATTAAAAAATTTCAATTGAAAATGCATATATATAAACTTATTTTCAATAATATTAAAAAAATAAAATAGACAACTTGTTAAAATGGTTGAAATGATGTAAATGTTCCTATCTCCATCGCTAGAGTCCATGGAGAAAAGAAATCATCTATAGAAACCTAAATTTAAAAAAATTCATTTAAGTATAAAATAACTCAAGATCAAGATCTCAGTTTATAATAAAACTTTTAAACTTCAATTTATAAATGATAAATTAAAAACATATATATTTAAAAGTGAAAAATTGAATACTTCTGTAGGTGGATTTGGCACATCTCCTAAGAGAGGCTCCAAAAGAAAATCTCCAAAAACCTAAAATTCAAAAAATTTAAAATAACTCAAGATATAGATATATCTCATTTTTTAATGGAAATTTTTGAGGTGGAATATATATAACTTAAAAACATATAAATTTTAAAACTGAAAAACTGTCCATACTTGTTGTGAACTTGGCACATCTCCTAAGGAAGTAGAAGGTACATCTCCTAAGGAAGAGGAAGGTACCGGCATCCCAAAAACATCGGACGGAATTGGATTCTATTAAAACATTTTATTATATATACATGAAAATGTACATGTGTACACAATTATTTATTTTAAAAATATCAAGTTTAAAAAACATTAAAACATTTTCCAACATATCTTGATGGTGAGACCCATATAGATTGTTTGAACCTGTGGATCCAAATGTGATATTAACATTTTCTTCATTCATCAAGCATAACAAATGGAAATGGTGTTAACATATAATAATAAATTTTTGCTAGATATATATATATATATATATATATATGTATGTATTACAAATTGTATGTACATGTTAAAATAATTGAATACTAACCATTAACACATATCGTTCCCATGCCCTCTTCCTCATGAATAATTAGGTCATGCCAACCATTGTGACAATTCTTTGCATATTTTTTCAGATCTTCAACACTCATATTGTCAATCTCTTCATCTGTATAATACACAAAATTAGCAAGTGCATTATCACATGCTATTTTTTTATTTAGACAAACATCAACTCCACCCAATCCATTGTGAACATTGTCAATGATGGCATCCCTTGCTTCTCGACTAATTTGAGAAGTGGATTTCATCTCTGACCGCAAATTTTTGACATGAACAGGTTGACTAACCAATGGTGGCTCAGGACGAGGCAACTCAGCATCACACCTAGCGCCCCTACGATCACACAATCGACCTTTCCCAAGACCAAAAAATTTAGAGGGAAGGTCATTGTAATTGGGTTTCATTTCCAAAAAGAATTCTGCATAAAAGAATTTTGCAAAATAAAGTGGAACCTCGTCATTCCATGGGAGTCTTCCATAAGCCGCAAGGTGTCTATCATACAAATAGTGAGCTATATCAGGGTGCTTGAAATATTTCACCTTCAACATCTTTCTTTTTAGCCCTTCTTTAAAATTAAACATAGAGTTTTCCATTGTTGTTGTCACTCTTTCTTTAACAACCTCCCATTTATCGAGTCCCATCACCGTGTTGTAGTCGCTACAACACCACCCAAAATTTTGGGTATATTTAAATTTCGGGTCCCCTGCTGCTCGCTTAGTCGTTAAAGTCTTTCACCCGACCTACAATCAGTGATATCCTAACGACCTATCCCCAACCCCTCATAAGCTTTCTCACCATCATGATCGGATGTCGTTGCAGCAATCACACCATGTGTGGGAGGGATCATCATGTATACCCTCAATTAAAAGCTTTTCTATTTTGTACATTAGGAGTCCTTCACCTTAGATCACTGGGAATTTTTGGTCTCATGTAAATTATGTGGGGGAATCATTCTCCAGAAGGTAACTAAAGCTAATTGATATTATAATGTTACGTGCAGGTGATCCCATAGATGATATACCAAAAAATATCACCATCGCATTGAGAGAAAGAAATTGAAACCCAAACTAACAAGAGCACAATATTTAGGGGAATTGTCAATCGTGGTTAAGTCACGCCCTTCCGGATAGGCATTTTCATTCTTAGAGGAGGGTTACCTGATTTAAATAGATATATATTTATTAAAGCAGGTGGTGATTGCAATGTGGTAGCTCTTCTTGCTGCATATGTGATATTGGTGATCATGGTGATGTTGAATACAACGTTCTTATTAATACTAGCTGCGATCCATGTTTGGACAAATTCTTAATCGGTATTCTTGTATCCTATAACCATATCATCCACATTTCTCCTCCTTTGTTGGGTCATTGTTGCGGAAAATGTAGAGTCTTTACAAAAGGAAATTACATTAACAATTATCAATGCATCGCTCAAAGACAGATAGAGTGATGTTTTCCAGTATATGAGGGGTGACTGATTTTTGCATCGAAGGACTTATAGCCTGAACTTGTGTATCAAATTCGGTATAGTGAAGCTAAGAAGAAACACCAAATAAACTATCTTCCAAAGCCGCGCAATTTTCATAGGAAGCATGGTAAAAGGTCTGGCGCATTCCAAAAGAGATGTATAAGTGACCAAGAAGGTGAAAATCGCAATCTGGTTCGATATTTAAAACGTACACGTTTCAAAAGGCAATATATTGTTCAGTGGGGGATCGCATTTTAAAGAGTGGTCACATACCTACCGAAGCCATGCATTCCAAAGCATCTTGAAAAGTCATGGGTTACCAAGGAATGGTTTTGTCTTCGTAAAGAGCACCCTATCAACCACCCAAAGGCCCACGCAGCATGAAATCTTAAGCGATTCGCAGCATATACGCATGCGTTATGGAAGCTTTTAATTAGGAGGGAAAGAGGCCCGATACAAAGACGCATTCGAGCTCCTCAGAGGTAAAACCAGAGTGCACATCCCACATAAATGTATTTGAGACTGCATGCAGTGCGTTTTCAATTGCAGGCTCATGTAGGAATGAGAAACTCACCACGGAAGCATAATACCGATAATAGGGTCACAGAAAGAGCATTAACAAAACACATGTCGATTACGTAGACAAATTCAATCGACCCCAATTGTAGCGCAGAAATCGTGTCACGAATTCGAATCCACCGCTAACAATCTGATGAAAAGCAAATGATAAACATTGTATAATTAAACCAGGGCGCGAAAGCACACGGTTTCAAAACCATATGAGAGGGTGGAGCAGAACTACATGGAACGTGCGCAAATACTTCTATGCCAGAGTTTTAATCTGTGGTAAAACATTTGGAGCAGAACTACATGGAACACGTTACAAATGGGTGCAAATACTTCTATGCCGGAGCAGATATATAGAGTGGTCAAATTTTATGATGAAAACATGGGGCAGAACTATAGTGGCAATTTTATAATAATTATGGTGCAATTACAGTCAAAAGAAAAGCAGAATTGTAAAATTACAGTGCGTATTAACCGTAGGGTCTGCATGGGGAAGCACGTTTATAAAACTCTCACGCCTTTTGTGAAACTTGCAAGTTTTGCTGATAATATTTCAAAACAGCACTACCATCGTGATCGATGCAGTATATGTAGAACTGGGAGCGGGGATAATTTCTTCCACTGGTTAAAATATGGTTGTCGCTATTCGATTATAGTAAAGGATTGTCATCTTTTAGTGGAAGGAGTAATACACCACAACTGTCCTGTTTGTTTTGAGTTTCGTTTAAGCCCACGAGGGAGTAATACTACCTTATGGGCATGCTACTCATATGGATTGTTTCAACGAAATCCAATGACACCTACAACTCTTTTGTCCAGCGTGTTTTAAGTCAGTCTTACCAGGACAAGAATATCCAGAATATGTTATGCCATTGTTTCAAACATACCATTCACATCGACTATTCCAAATAGATGCAATGACTGTAACTTAACCTCAATAGCATTATTTCATGTTGCTGCACAAAACGCCTGAACTGCAATTTTTGTAACACCCAGAAAACTACAGGAAGTCGCACCACAGACACTTGTCGATAATAGCGTGTCGCCTCTGTGATATCTACCTGAAGGTTCTGATGGGAAATCGTAAAAGATGTTGTAGCCATGAATATGATTTATTTTACATTACAAGTAGAAGATTCGCTGACCCTTTGGAGACTCGCTGGCACGGAATAACGGGTTCATCTCAACGCTGATGGCAAAGGCATGTGTACAAGTTGCAACGCACGATGTAGAAACAGCTTGGTGGTAGTGGCAACTTGGGGTCGAAGGGTGAGCACAGATGAAGATGGTCAAGTCATAGATCAACCTCCCATGCGTCTGTGCAACTCAGACAGAGTGCGACTATGCGAACATGGGGAGGTTGTAGTTCAGCCCAGGTCGCTGAGTCGCAGCACACCCAAAGCCCAATGAAGCGCGACTTGCCCGAATTTGCGACTGTGCGACCCTGTGAGGTCACAAGTTCAGCTGAGGTCGCTGAGTCGCATATCTGTGAGACCAATGTAAAGTGCGACTTAGTAGTAGTAGCAACCTTGCGACCTTTTAAGACAAAGTCGTGCAACCCCTCCAGGTCGCTGAGCCGCTGATCTATGGGGAAAATAAAAGCTGCGACTTGTAATAAAAGATGCACATGATGATTCAATAATCTAATTAGGTCTAGCAGCGTGCCTTTTAATGTCCCCACCAGATGAGAGAGGGAAGGAAGTCCTTATTGCAGAGAAAGTCCATCACTGATCTAGAGAAGATGAGAAGTTGTCCATGCATCATATGCAAGAGAGCGAGTGAGTAAATATAGTGTTGCTAGATTGATAGTTGCTTCATGTGCATATAAAGTGCTATGGGAAAAGGCAGCATGTCTTAGATTGGGCAAAGTCAAGCTTTTTGGTTTTCTCTGTTATACAGATCAATAAAGTAAAAACGAAAAGAAACTTTTAAAGGGTCATGTTGGAAAATGACCAAAGAAATTTAAAGTGGAAGATGAAGGGAGTAATGTTTTCCACCCATTCATGTGGGAAACTCTTGGTTGCACCAAAATAGTGCCCAAGGCAATACCACGTGACACCATAAGTTTCCCTAAAAACTTATTATTATTTGGGGTTTCTGAGGTCTACACATACCTCCTTCATGAGAGCTATAGGGTACAGTTCTATCCTGCTACCAAAATATAAAATGGGAACCAGAAATGCATCACATGCAGTGGGAGATGGCACAAACATAAAATATTTGATCTTAACAATGGTTTTCGCTGCAAACATTCAGAGTTTAGTGAAGACCATGCCACGGCACGATACCTAACCACACAGGGGTCTAAGTTATTATTTTCATTCTTGCAATTAATTAAATATGCCCCTGACATTATGATTTGTAAATGAAGGCATGTAACCTAAGCTGTGTGACTGCAAGTGGAAGCCGTTGGTGTGCGCAATGAGCCAAAGTTTTTCCCAACAAGAAAGAGGGCCTGTTTTCAAAGAAAGGAAGGCGGGATAAGGAATATTGCTATGAAACCCAGAGAAGGCCACAAGTCGCTAATCTGCCCAAGGTCTCAGGTTGCATATCTACCTAGGTCGCAGGTCACGGATGGTCCGAGGTTGCAGGTCGCGGGTGGTCCGAGGTCGCAGGTTGCCGGTGGTCCGAGGTCGCAGGTCGCGGGTGGTCCAAAGTCACAGGTTGCAGATGGTCCAAAGTCACAGGTCACAGATTGTCCAAGGTCACGGGTCGCAAGGAAACCCAACGGTCAGGAAGACGAAAAGTCAAGGAAGCCCAAAGGGAAAGTTTTGTCTTATAAATACTCCTTTCGGGAGCTTGGAAAAAGATCTTTTGTTTGGGACTCAAGCTAAGTACATTGTATTACCAAAGGATTATACATTTGAGCATGAATACAAGCATTTTGAAAAATCCCTTTGTGGATCTGGTGTTGTCATATGTATGAGTGCTATTGAGTATTATGTTTTAGTTTCTGAACATCTTAGATTAAGGGAAATGTATCTTTAATTCATATCAAAATTGCATAACAGTTTGCTAAGTATGTTAATGGTGGTTGAGTTCATTTCACTTCTTAACGAATGTTGATGACTTTGTTTATTAGCATTTGTGTTATCATTTAAAACTTTTGGGAAGTGAAGGATGTTCTTGCCAGAAGGAATTGTTTCTTTTGTGGTCAGAACAGTTTACAAGCATGACCCTAATGAAGTGTTGTTAAAAACACTTCCTTCGGTACTCATGCTTTATTATTTCCTCTTGCTAATCATAGTGTCATAGGTACATTTAATGCATCAATCATATGTCTTGTATCATCTGATCAAGTGTGTACCCACAGTTTTATAGAGTTTAAGCGAGACCCAAAGAAAGGAGAAATCAGCGGTAGCCGGACCCACACTCCGGACGGGATCCCTATTCCAAACAGTTCAAGGTCTAATTGGGACCTTTTACTGGGGAGATCCCCTGCTGTTGGCTAGAAAGATTTTCCCGTCAATATAATTGGCGCTAGAAGGAGGGCCAGATGACAAGATGAGCCCTTAGAGCCTACAGTTAATTTGATATGTGTAATCGCTCATTCCCAAATCATTATCCCGAGATGTTTTTCGGAGTTTTATGAGCCTCAATGTCTCATCCCCGATGAAATTATGTATCACTTGTCCCAGTTAAAATTTGATGGTGAAAACGAAGTGTCCATAACCCAACACCTTTCATACTTCTCTGACTTTGGTGAGTGTTATGAAATTGACAATGAAGGTTTGATTTGTTTGCTTTTCTTCCTCACTCTCGAAAGTCGCGCTAAGAAATGGTGCCGCACATTGCCAGAAGCTTCCATCCATTCGTTTGAACAACTCACCGGTGAATTACAACAAGATTTTCACAGGTATGATTTTCAAAGTGTATTGATAAAGCTAAATGAAATTAGAATGGAACCTCAGGAACCTTTAGATGAATTTTCTATCAGATTTGTTCATTATTGTTTTGAGTTCCCTGAAAAGGATGTCGATTGGAAGTTGTTAAGTGAACAGTTCAGGTATGTGATCCTCGTTTCCCTTGAACAATTTCAAGTAGCAACCCAGCTTGATCCTAGTGTTCCCTATGACGACTCACAAGTTGCCAGCTGTTCAGACTGTGTCCCCAATGTTTCCTTGTCCATCTCCCCGAGTCCAGACCACATTTTGGCCTCCTAGGAGAGTATTGCTATTTGTAATATTCTTTCTCCTCCTGAGTTGTCGGGTAGTGGAGTTGTGACCTCGAAAGTTCTGAGCAAGGATAGACACTTGTAAGAGGATAAAGCCTATTATACTACCTTTGAATCTTTCACGCACCCTGTCGAATCAAAGATTGAAAACCATATGGGCCCAACATCCCTCTAGGATCATAAAACCTACCTCCAACCCACTCGATGTCTCCCTGGGCACAGTCCTAAATCTGATTTGCATACTGATTATGAATTGATTCCTATCCCGGATGAAGTTGATTCCCTTCCAGGGCCTGTCAAATCTTTGTTTTCCCTGAATGACATGGATGTGCATATTGAAAAACCTTGTACGGTTAATACCCCTACGGCTCAAACTTATCGTTCATTATTCCACGATTTATTTCACAAGTCCGCCACACCAGTAATTTCTTCGAGACATTCAAAATTTCCTTATACTGGTATTGGCAACAATCATAAGCACGCAGATGTTGTTTCACAATCACAGTCCGAAATCGATCAATCTTTTAGATCTGATCTTTCTCAATCGGAATCTTTAGACAGCCATAGGGGTGATTTCCTACCTAGACAACCTCAATATGTCCTCTTTATTGATCCATCCCAGTTGGTGACTCCCGGGGAGCCTAACATGCCAGGTACCCAACTTGATCAAATCGATGGTTACAACGATCACTGCTTATCTGAAATCATATTCACTAACACCCCTGAGGATCGTCACTCGTAACCCGTTGGCGACCATATGGAGACACCAGAATTCGATAACCCACTTTGGGAAGATTCAAGTACCCATCAGAAAATCAAAACACTTCATCTCCTACCGACGGTTACCCCAGGTTCTCCTAATCCTGACAAGACCCCTCAAACAACTCTAATTAGGGTTTCTCAGCTTAGGGTTTATGAAATAATGACCCCCAAGTACCATGCTCCTCCTAGCATAACCATGTCAGATATCATTTCATCTGGGCATATTTTTCATTCTAATGAGGTTTCCTTGAGCACATATTCATGCCCCCCAACAGCTGGTATGCAACAATCGATATACCCCAATTTATTCACTGGTAAGAAAACACCAGCCATTGTCTCTAATTTTCCTAGTTGTTGCCCAACCAGTACCACTCACAATCAGGCACTAACATGTGATTTTTGGAAAATCCCTCAACCACCCGAAAACCTTACAGTAAATCCACCCCATCCTGGTAAATCTAAAGAATCTGATACATTGGATTACGAATATGTTAGTGCACAAAATTTCTACCAAATTGATTCAAAGCCCACTGAAATTGTTCAAATCACCACATTTCATGATCACAACAATCCGCCTGTTGGTCTCACTAAGCAATCAAAGTTGGGAAGCCCCCCGCTCGAAGGTCCAGAGTTTTTTCAAGGCGGTGAGGAATTTCAGGCTCCACTAAACGTGGATTCGGATCCCCATACCCTTGACCAAACCCAGGAGCAATCCTGAACTAGGGTTTTCAAAACTAGGGTTTCTGCACTTAGATGCTTAAGCACCTATAATTCGCCTGGCACATGCTTATTGCTTCTATTCCATAAAACCGATCATCCTCCACACCATGATGAGGTTTTCGTTTGGTTCGACGGATCTTACCCGATGAATATACTCGCAAACAGGCAATGTCTTACCCCCCTCCCGTCAGACCTAAAGTTGTGCATGAATTAGTTTGTGTCATTCATAAAAAATGTTGAGTTTCAAGAACATATTGTTGTGTATCAGTATGAGAGTGGAATTCACCTCGCACAATCCATTCTGGCGTGTTCTTTGGTAAGTATCCATGATCTTCTGGCCATTTCACATGCTCTTCAGGTAAGTTTTGTTGTTGTTGCACTTTTTAGGATACTAGCTCTGATCCCGAGCATTATCATTCTTGCAGGTCAGGAATTGATGTGGTGGCTACACTGGAAAGCTGATTTCACATAACCTGACCACATCATTGGTTAAGCTATGGTTTTAGGTGTAGGCTAGCTAGGACTTGTTAATAAAAATTTGTTAGTTCAAAGTTCTGATTAGGTTTATTTGCCAAATTTTTACTTTATAATCTAAAAGTGAGCTTGCTATTTTTGTTTATGATTAATATCTTAGGCATCATCATGTTACAAGTATTTTCCATTCATTACTTTTTCAGTTACTTGTTGCTGCATAAATAATCACTGCTTGTATTGCGTCTCTTTTCCACCTACAACTGGTTGATCGTTCTCACACATGGTGTTGCATTGCATCTTGAACCTCGCCTATTACATTGTGTCGTACACTATCTTCCTCACATAATTTCCACAGATTTTCGATATAGCTTTGAAAATATTCCACATATCGTCTATCACTGCATGGGCCCTCATTGAAACCCTACCACCTTGCGGATTTTTTCTGCCCCAACTACTGAAATAGTAACCCCATTGTTTGCGTGAGGTTGTGGTGACTATCTCAAGAGGCAACTTTCTCTTAGGATAAGTCATCGAAGTTACATTCTCAACAAGATCCCTATGAGTCTAAACTTATTAGCCGGGGAGATACGAGCCGGTTGTTGTGGGAGACCTAATGAGTTTGAATGGCCCAATACCCGTAAGCCTAAGCCTTGTGCCCAGCATAGTCTTGGACATCTTAATGATCTGTTTTTCACGCTTCGCCTATTGTGGTGGGTGTGATGTGAAGGTTTAGCACAAGGGCAAACCCAAATCAGGATATCTTTCAGTTTCTGTAAAACAGGGAATAACCTCTCTTTCTCGTAAAATAAGTCGGGATCCCTCATCCGCCCATGAAAAATAATTTCCACAAGCACATGAAAATAAGTGCTACAAGCTCATGAAACAAATAAGGGTAAAGGATCAAGAAAGGCTTCCTGCGCAGAGAGGTAATGCAACGACTTCGGTGGGGTACTGACCAGGCTCGCTGGCAGCAGAGCAATGCTTGTGATTTCTTGAAGTGACTCCACCAGGGTACTGTCCAGGCCTGCTGGCAGTGGAGCAACACCGGAAAATTACTTTAAAAATCTTGAAAATAATGAACCCACTGCCTTGATCTTCACATCATCAACAAGTTACTGGTGTCCGTGATCTCCCGCTTCGGTGTGTTTTGATTAGCAAGACCTACTTGAGGCATAAGGACTAGGCATATCTATAAAGGCCAAAGTAATAAAAAGGGTACCCTCAGAACCTGTTCAATATTCCCTTGCATCACTATCTTGGCTCATACTTTTGTTGTGATATTGACAGAGATACTGGATTCTACCAGTGGTTTGCCATTTGTTGTAGCCGCTACAACACCACCCAAAATTTTGGGTATATTCGAAATTTCGGGTCCCCCTCCGCTCACTAGTCATTTAGGTCTTTCACCCGACCTGTAGTCAATGACATCCCAACAACCCATCCCCAACCCCTCGTGAGCTTTATCACCATCATGATCAGATGTTGTTGCAGCAATCACACCATGTGTGGGAGGGATCATTATGTATACCCTCGAATAAAAGCTTTTCTATTTTGTACATTAGGAGCCCTTCACCTTAGATCATTGGGAATTTTGGTCTCATGTAAATTATGTGGAGGAATCATTCTCCAAAACGTAAATAAAAATAATTTATATTATAATATTACGTGCAGGTGATCCCACAGATGATTTACAAAAAAATATCGCCATCGCGTTGGGAGAAAGAAATGGAAACCCAAACTAACGAGAGCACAATAGTTAGGGGAATTTTCAATCACGGTTAAGTCACGCCCTTCCAGATAGGCATCTTCATTCTTAGAGAAGGGTTACCTGATTCAAATTGACATATATTTATTAAAGTAGGTGTTGATTGCAATATGGTAGCTCTTCTTGCTGCATATGTGATAGTGATCATGGTGATGTTGAATACAACGTTCTTATTAATACTGGCTGCGATCAATATTGGTAGTTTTGTATCCTATACCCATATCATCCACATTGCTCCTCCTTTGGTGGGTCATTGTTGCAGAAAATGTAGAGTCTTTACAAAAGGAAATTACATTAACAATAATCAGTGCATTGCTCAAATATGGATAGAGTGATTTTTTCCAGTATCTCAGGGGTGACTGATTTGTGCATCGAAGGGATTATGGCTTGAACATGTGTATCCAATTCGGTATAGTGAAGCTAAGAGGAAACACCAAATAAAATATCTTCAAAAGTCATGCAATTCACATAGAAAGCATCGTAAAAGGGCTAGCACATTCCAAAAGAGATGTATAAGTACACGTTTCAAAAGGAAATATATTGTTCAGTGAGGGATCGAATTTTAAAGAGCGGTCACATACCTACCAAAGCCATGCATTCCAAAGAATATTGAAAATTCATGGGTTACCAAGGAATGGTTTTGTCTCTATAAAGAGCACCCTATCAACCACCAAAAGGCCCACGCGGCATGAGATCTTAAGCGATTCGCAGCATATACATATGTGTTATGGAAGCTTTTAATTACGAGGGAAAGGGGCCTGATATAAAGACGCATTCGAGCTTCTTAGAGGTAAAACCAGAGCGCACATCCCACATAAATGTATTCGAGACTGCATGTAGTGCGCTTTCAATTGCATGCTCATGCAGGAATAAGCAGCTCACCATGGAAGTGGAATACCGATAATAGGTTCATAGAAAGAGCATTAACAAAACACATGTCGACATGGTATTGGCCGGCTGACCCTTACCTTATGGGGCAGAGAAATCGTGTCACTTATTCTGAATCCACCGCTAACAATTTGATGAAAAGCAAATGATTTTAGACATTGTATAATTAAATCAAGGCGTAATGCAATATGGTTTCAAAAACATATGAGAGGGTGGAGCAGAACTACATGGAATGCGCGCAAATACTTCTATGCCAGAGTTTAATCTGTGGCAAAACATTTGGAGCAGAACTACATGGAATGCGCGCAAATGGGTACAAATACTTCTATGCCTGAGCAGATATATATAGTGGTCAAATTTTATGATGAAAACATGGAGCGGAACTATAGTGGAAATTTTATAATAATTATGGTGCAATTACAGTCAAAAGAAAAGAAGAATTGTAAAATTACGGTGCGTGTGGGGTCTGCATGGGGAAGCACATTTATAAAACTCGCACGCATTTTGTGAAACTTGCAACTTTTGTTGATAATATTTCAAAACAGCACTACCATTGTGATCGATGTAGTATATGTAGAACTGGGGGCGGGGATAATTTCTTCCATAGGTTAAAATACGGTTGTCGGTATTCGATTATATTAAAGGATTGTCATCCTTGTGTGGAAGGAGTAATACACCACAACTATCCCATTTGTTTTGAGTTTAATTTAAGCCCACAAGGGAGTAATACTACCTTATGGGCGCGCTACTCATATGGACTGTTTCAACGAAATGCAATGACACCTACAGCTCTTTTGTCCAGCGTGTTTTAAGTCGATCTTACTAGGACAAGAAGATCCGAAATATGCGCTATCACTGTTTCAAACACGCCATTTACATCGAATATTCCAAATAGATGCAACGATTTCAACGTAACCTCAGTAGCATTATTTCATGTTGCTGCACAAAATTCCTAAACTGCAATTTGTGTAACACCCGGCAGACCACAGGAAGTCGCACCACAGACACTTGTCGATAATAGCGTATCGCCTCGGTGATATCTACCTGAAGGTTCTGATGGGAAATTGTAAAAGATGTTGCAGCCATGAATATGATTTATTTTACGTTACAAGTAGCACATTCGCTGACCCTTTGGAGACTCGTTGGCACGACATAACAGGTTCATCTCAACGCTGATGGAAAAGGCATGTGTGCAAGTTGCAATGCATGATGTAGACACAGCTTGGTGGTAGTGGAAACTTGGGGTCGGAGGGTGAGCATAGATGAAGATGGTCAAGTCACAGATCAACCTCCCATGCATCCATGTGACTCAGACAGAGTGCAACTATGCGACCATGGGGAGGTCACAGTTTAGCCCAGGTCGCTGAGTCGCAGCACACCCAAAGCCCAATGAAGCGCAACTTGCCCTAATTTGCAACTGTGCGACCCTGTGAGGTCACAAGTTCAGCCTAGGTCTCTGATTCACATATCTATGAGAGCAATGTAAAGTGTGACTTAGTAGTAGTAGCAACCTTGCGACCTTTTAAGACAAAGTCGCGCTACCCCTCTAGGTCGTTGACTCGCTAATCTATGGGGAAAATAAAAGCTGCGACTTGTAATAAAAGATGCACATGATGATTCAATAATCTAATCAGTTCTAGCATCCTGCCTTTTAATGTCCCCACCAGATGAGAGAGGGAAGGATGTCCTTATTTCAGACAAAGTCCATCACTGATCGAGAGAAGATGAGTAGTTGTCTATGCATCATATGCAAGAGAGCGAGTGAGTAAATATAGTGTTGCTAGATTGATAGTTGCTTCATGTGCATATAAAGTGCTATGGGAAAAGGCAGCATGTCTCAGATTGGTCAAAGTCAAGCTTTTTGGCTTTCTCTGTTATACAGATCAATAAAGTAAATACGAAAAGAAACTTTTAAAGGGTCATGTTGGAAAACGACCAAATAAATTTAAAGTGGAAGATGAAGGGAGTAATGTTGTTCGCCCATTCATGTGGGAAACTCTTGGTTGCACCAAAACAGTGCCCAAGGCAACACCATGTGACACCATGAGTTTCCCTAAAAAATTATTATTATTTGGGGTTTCTGAGGTCTACACATACCTCCTTCATGAGAGCTATAGGGTACAGTTCTAGCCTACTACCAAAATATAAAATGGGAACCAGAAATGCATCACATGCAGTGGGAGATGGCACAAACATAAAATATTTGATCTTATCAATGGTTTTCGCTGCAAACATTTAGAGTTTAGTGAAGACCATGCCACGGCACAATACTTGACCACACAGGGGTCTAAGTTATTATTTTCATTCTTGTAATTAATTAAATATGCCCCTAAAATTATGATTCATAAATGAAGGTATGTAACCTAAGCTGTGTGACTGCAGGTGGAAGCCGTTGGTCTGCGCAATGAGCCAAATTTTTTCCGAGCAAGAAAGAGGGCCTGTTTTCAAAGCAAGGAAGGCAGGATAAGGAATATTACTATGAAACCTAGAGAAGGCCACAAGTCGTTGATATACCCAAGGTCGCAGGTCGCATATCTGTCGAGGTCACAGGTCGCGGATGGTTCGAGGTCGCAGGTCGCGGGTGGTCTGAGGTCACAGGTCGCGGGTGGTCCAAAGTCATAGGTCGTAGATGGTCCGAAGTCATAGGTCACGGATTTTCCAAGGTCGTGGGTCGCAAGGAAACCCAATGGTCAGGAAGACGAAAAGTCAAGGAAGACCAAAGGGCAAGTTTTGTCTTATAAATACTCATTTCAAGAGCTTGGAAAAAGATCTTTTGTTTGGGACTCGAGCTTAGTACATTGTATTACCAGAGGATTATACATTTGAGCATGAATACAAGAATTTTGAAAAATCCCTTTGTGGATCTGGTGTTGTCATATGTATGAGCACTATTGAGTATTATGTTTTAGTTTCTGAACATCTTAGATTAAGGGAACTGTATCTTTAATTCATATCACAATTGCATAACAGTTTGCTGAGTATGTTAATGGTGGTTGAGTTCATTTCACTTTCTTAACGGATGTTGATGACTTTGTTTATTAGCATTTTTGTTATCATTTTAAAATTTTGGGAAGTGAAGGATGTTCTTGCCATAAGCAATTGTTTCTTTTGTGGTCAGAACAGTTTACAAGCATGACCCTAATGAAGTGTTGTTAAAAAAACTTCCTTCGGTACTCATGCTTTATTATTTCCTCTTGCTACTCATAGTTTCATAGGTACATTTAATGCATCAATCATATGTCTTGTATCATCTGATCAAGTGTGTACCCACAATTTTATAGAGTTTAAGCGAGACCCAAAGAAAGGAAAAATCAGCGATAGCCGGACCCACACCCCGGATGGGATCCCTATTCCAAATAGTTCAAGGTCTAATTGGGACCTTTTACTGGGGAGATCCCCTGCTGTTGGATGGACATATTTTCCCGTAAACACATTTTTTCCTTTATTTTTCTCATGAAATCCATAAAAGTATCCGTGGTTGGCCCAAGCTTTTGGTACACATCTACTAGTTTGCCTAAAGAATGTGTAACTATTTCCAAGCTTTGTCGACTCTCAGTAGGTATAGTCAAAGACACGAGATCTCCCTGTAATTTTGAATGAAGTTGTTGACACCTTTCTAAGTTCATTACTGCATGTTTCGTTCCCATGGTATATTAGAAATGTCAGTTGGATATGTCATGGTGGGTGGACAACCTTCTTCTTGAATGAAGCGTTCTTCCCTTCGTCTATTTCGACCAACATTTGGAGCATTTTCAGCCTCTGCATCAATATATAAAATTTTTTATATTATAAAAAACACATGTCAACAAATTTTTACAAATTGGATGAAAAAAATATTCAAATTGATGGCAGCCTCTATGTGGTTGGCTAGCATCTTCCCCACTCTCAAACTGTTGAGAACTAGAACGACTCTGCTGAGAACCAACACCACCATCTATTGATTGGCCTCCAGGGGAACAAATATCACCACCTTCACGCAACCTGCTAGCACTTGTTTATGACCCTCTAAGGGGATTTGAACCACTGCCAACCTCTGGAGACAAGAGAGAAGGTTCATAAACAAATACGAATTTATAATCAATTGAAAAAAACATTCATACATATAAATGCATGTACATATTCATTGACTAAATTACATGAACCATACCATGACTGGGTGAACTATGGGCATGCTCCATGGATGGAGTAGAGACCCTTCTCCTCTTATCTCCTAAAAAATAAAAAAAGAAACTTATTAACAATTAATTTATCTCACAAAGTCGATAAAAATTCAATTCTATATGTACACACATGTATGGAGATTTAATATTATATTTAAATACCATGAACAACCATTGATCCTCGAACCCCCCTTTCCTAGAGATATGGTATTCTGTTGATCTTCGTCGTTCATCCTCAATGATATATATATCTGCGGTGGACATTTACAATTATTTTTTTTAATGACTAGAATTTAAAATAAATTCAAAATAAATTTTAGAAAATTAATGTAATTTACTGTACACAAATTATGTAAAACACAACTTTCAAAGCACACTTGGTATAAAATTGAAAAAAACACATTATCATTAAAAAAGAAGTCAAACTGCTTTTAAAAAAAAATTGTGGAAGTCCCCGCATTTTAATTTTATAAAAATGTGAAGTTCACCAAGTTGCACTTTACATGGTGTGGTGGGAGCACACTTGGTATATAATTGAAAAACGCACATGGTAATTAAAAAATATGCATTTATAAGTACAAAACACACACATATCCAAGATATGTTACAATTTCCATCAATAAATTTTGAAGGAGAGAGTCTTAACACTAATTCATCTTTGAGAGATGAATCTTGAATTTTTGAGGAAGAGCGTATCAAAACTAATTCATTTGTGAGAGATGAATCTTGAATTTTTGAAGAAGAGCGTCTCAAAACTAATTCTTATTTTATAGATGAATCTTGCATTGGCATTTCCATGTATAATTCTAATTCATTTATTAATTCATCTTTCATAGATGAATCCTGAATTGGCATTGCCCCAGGCACTAGATCAACAGACATATTATTCACATTTGAACAATGTCTTATACTAAAAATTTGAAATTGGCTAACAATATTGTTTGCTATTCCATGCAGTTCTTTTAGCCTCTCATTCTTAACTTGGTACATGCCATTCATCTGGTTGCACACAAGTTTAGAATTGGTAAAAACTACAATTCCATTTGATCCATACTCCATAGTTGTTCCCAAGCCTTCTATCAATCCAATATAATATGCCTCGTTGTTTTTTGTTCTTCCCGGTATATTCATTTTCCTTTGGACGACTTTTTTAGTCGCAATATTGGAAAGCACATATGTAATCACTGCTTACCCTGGATTGGGACAGCAAGAAACTTCTATGCATAGTTTCCATTTTTCAACCATATTTAATGGTTTTATTATCCCTGAAAAAAAAAAAAATCAATAAAAACATATATATTAAATTAACATTTATTGCAAATTCATGGGAGAAATGACACAAGACCATGAGATAAATGACATGTTCATGCTCTATCTTAAATTTTGACTTAAAAAGTTTATGGTAGAATTCACATCTAGAATTAATGGGAGGAAGCCTTTAGTTTGTGGGAGAAATGACACATGTACACAGTTTACCTTAATGTGGTTGTGTTTTATGGATATTAAAATGAAGAACTTCTATTTAGATATATTCTATTAACTGTAAGGGCATTTACTAGATATGTCACCTTTCTTAAAATTTGAGATACAGTGACTACCTGGTCTTTTACAAACTTTGCCTATAGAACTTGTAGAATTTAGTTCACTACCTATCCCAATTATACCCTATGAAGGGTGTAGAGGACTCGTGGAATCACTCACACTACTTTACGTAGACATAATGGCGTATAAGAATGAATTTGTTTTACATTGGATATTAAAATGAAGAAATTCTATTTAGATATATTTCAGAGATTGACTATAGGGGCATTTACTAGATATGTCACCTTTCATAAAAGATGAGATCCAGAGGTACCTGGACCTTTACAGACTCTTCCTATAGAACTTGTAGAAGTTAACACTATTTGTCCCAATTATAACCTATGAAGGGTGTAGAGGACCCGTGGAATCACTCACACTACTTTACGTAGACATAAGGGTGTATAAGAATGCATTTGTTTTACATTGAATATTTTTCATTTTAAATTAATAATATATTTGAAACAATTACCTATATAAGGTTAAAACCTATGTTTTGTATCAAATCACTTTTGGTTTCAATGGGAAAATTTTATGGCTTTAATGTGTTTTTCTTGAAATGTGATACACCCCATTAAAATGGGTGATATATCGAAATGATTCCTATGGTGTAATAAAATATAGATGCACAAATTCAATGAGCATAGTTTTGAGATATAAAAGTCCAAATGGAAGAGTTGTTTGTGAACAAATATCAATGCCACTATGGATATATATGCTTCATTAAAATTGATTTTTCTATAATGATGTCCACTAAGTTGGAAAGAAGGGAAAGTATAACAATTATATGTTAATGTGCATGTGTTTTACATTGAATATTTTTCATTTCATTAAAAATATATTTGAAGAAATTAACTATATAAGGTTAAAACCTATGTTTTTGTATCAAATTTGGTTTTTCTCGAAATGTTGTTTGTGAACAAATATCACTGGATCACTATGGATATAGATCTGCTTCATTAAAAGGATTTTTCTAGAAGGATGTCCACTAAGTTGGAAAGAAGGGAAAATATCAAAATTATGTGTTAATGCATGTGTTTTACATTGAATATTTTTCATTTTATTAAAAATCTATTTGAAACATTAACTATATAACGTTAAAACCTAGATGGTTTGTATGAAATTACTGTTGGTTTCAATGAGAAAATTTTATGGCTAATGTGTTTTTCTCGAAATGTGATACACCCCATTAAAATGGGATATATATCGAAATGAATCCTATGGTGTAATAAAATAGTTTCAAGTAGTTTAAAAATATAGATGCATAAATTCAACGAGCATAGTTTTGAGATATAAAAGTCGAAAATGGAATAGTTGTTTGTGAACATATATCAGTGGATCACTATGCAGATCACTATGGATATATATGAATCATTAAAAGATATTTTTCTAAAAGGATGTCCACTTAGTTTTGGAGAAGGGAAAGTATCACAAAATTATATATGTTAATGCATGTGTTTTACATTTAAAATATTTTTCATTTTAAACTAAGAATCTATTTGAAACAATTACCTATATAAGGTTAAAACCTATGTTTTGTATCAAATTGAACTTTTGATTTCAATGGGAAAATTTTATGGCTAATGTGTTTTTTCTCAAAATGTGATACACCCCATTAAAATGAGAGACATACCGAAATGATTCCTATGCTGAAATAAAATAGTTTCAAGTAGTTTAAATATATAGATGCATAAATTCAATGAGCATAGTTTTGAGATATATAATTCCAAAATGGAATAGTTGTTGGTGAAAAAATATCAGTGGATCACTATGGATATATTTTCTTCATTAAAAGGGATATTTCTAGAAGGATGGACTAAGTTGGAAAGAAGGGAAAATATCACAATTATATGTTAATGTGCATGTGTTTTACATTGAATATTTTTCATTTTGTTAAAAATCTATTTTCAAAAAAATTAACTATATACTTGGTTAAAACCTATGTTTTCTATCAAATTAATTTTTGTTTCTAAATACTATACATGTTTTACATTGAATATTTTTCATTTTATTAAAAATCTATTTGAAACAATTAAACTATATAAGGTTAAAACCTATATTTTGTATCAAATCACTTTTGGTTTCAATGGGAACTTTTTATGTCTAATTTGTGTTTTCCTCGAAATGTGATACACCCAATAAAATGTGAGATATATGGGAATGATTCCTATGCTGTAATAAAATAGTTTCAATTAATTTTAAACTATTGATGCATAAATTCAATAAGCATAATTTTGAGATATAAAAGCCCAAAATGGAATAGTTTTTTTTGAACAAATATCAGTGGATCACTATGGTTATAGATATGCTTCATTAAAAGGGATTTTTCTAGAAGGATGTCCACTAAGTTGGAAAGAAGGGAAAATATCACAATTATATGTTAATGTGCATGTGTTTTACATTTTCATTTTATTAAAAATCTATTTGAAACAATTAACTATATAAGGTTAAAACCTATGTTTTGTATCAAATCACTTTTGGTTTCAATGGGAAACTTTTATGGCTAATTTGTTTTTCTTGAAATTATTCCTATGGTGTAATAAAATAGTTTCAAGTAGTTTAAAAATACAGATGCATAAATTCAATGAGCATAGTTTTGAGATATAAAAGTCCAAAATGGAATAGTTGTTGGTGAACATCTATCAGTGGATCAGTATGGATATATTTGCTTCATTAAAATGGATTTTTCTAGAAGGATGGACTAAGTTGGAAAGAAGGGAAAATATCACAATTATATGTTAATGCATGTGTGTTTTACATTGAATATAAAAGGTTTTTTCTCTCCCTCATTGTTTGAGACCATGGATATGAAAATGAAAAAATTCTATTTAGATCTATTCCAGAGATTAACTGTAGGGGCTGTCACCTTTCATAAAATATGAGATCTAGAGGCTAGCTGGCCCTTTATAGACTCTGCCTATAGAACTTGTAGAATTTAACACTACATTTCCCAATTATACCCTATGAAGTGTGTAGAGGACCCGTGGAATCACTCAAACTACTTTACATAGACATAAGGGTGTATAAGAATGCATGTGTTTTACATTGAATATTTTTCATTTTAAATTAAGAATCTATTTGAAACAATTACGTATGTAAGGTAAACCTATGTTTTGTATCAAAACACTTTTGGTTTCAATGGGAAACTTTTATGGCTAATTTGTGTTTTTTTCTCAAAATGTGATACACCCCATTAAGATGGGAGATATATCGAAATAATTCCTATGGTGTAATAAAATAGTTGAGTAGTTTAAAGATATAGATACATAAATTCAATGAGCATAGTTTTTAGATATATAAGTCCAAAATGGAATAGTTGTTGGTGAACAAATATTAGTGGATCACTATGGATATATTTGCTTCATTAAAAGAGATATTTCTAGAAGGATGGACTAGGTTGGAAAGAATGGAAAATATCACAATTATATGTTAATATGCATGTGTTTTCCATTGAATATTTTTCATTTTATTAAGAATCTATTTTCAAAACAATTAACATAGTATAAGGTTAAAACCTATGTTTTGTATCAAATTATTTTTTGTTTCTAAATACTATGTATTTTACATTGAATAATTTTCATTTCATTAAAAATTTATTTGAAACAATTAAACTATATAAGGTTATAACCTATGTTTTGTATCAAATCACTTTTGGTTTCAATGGGAAACTTTTATGGCTAACGTGTTTTTCTCGAAATGTGATACACCCCATTAAAATCAGAGATATATCAAAATCATTCGTATGGTGAAAAATAGTTTCAAGTAGCTAAAAATATAGATGCATAAATTCAATGAGTATAGTTTTGAGATATAAAAGTCCAAAATGGAAGAGTTGTTTGTCAACAAATATCAATGGATCACTATGGATATATCTACTTCATTAAAAGGGATTTTTCTAGAAGATGTCCACTATGTTGGAAAGAAGGGAAAATATCACAACTATATGTTAATGTGCATGTGTGTTACATTGAATATTTTTTATTTTATTAAAAATCTATTTGAAACAATTAACTATATAAGGTTAAAACCTATGTTTTGTATCAAATCACTTTTGGTTTCAATGGGAAACTTTGATGGCTAATGTGTTTTTCTCGAAATGATTCCTATGGTGTAATAAAATAGTTTCAAGTAGTTTAAAGATCATATAGATGCATAAATTCAATGAGCATAGTTTTGAGATATAAAAGTTGAAAATGGAATAGTTTTTGGTGAACAAATATCATTGGATCACTGTGGATCACTATGGATATATCTGCTTCATTAAAATGGATTTTTATAGAAGGATGGACTAAGTTGGAAAGAAGGAAAATTATCACAATTGTTTGAGTCCTCATCTTATAAAAGGTTTCCACTAAATCCATCCCTATTACTTTTCATGTGAACCACATTCCCAAACCCACACATATATGTACCTAAGAGCCAAGCCAAGTGTAAAAAGGGCTGATTTCATATTCTACTTTAACACATATGTGATTAATTATCGTTAGAATTTTATGGTAGAAATACGTATAAAGAGTAATTTCCTTAGTATAGATCTAATTTGACTTTAAGGAATAAAGGGAAGTTTTTTAGAAAGTTTATCTTAGGAGGTAGAACTAAACCATCTATAACCCACAAAATAAACCATGGCCCATGAGCATCACATGCAAACACAAGTTACTCACATGTTTGAAACACCGCCTCATACCATTAGAAGGGTTCGAAACCACTAAGCAACCCATACTAAGTTCCCTAGAAGGGATGACTATCATATTTAATGATTGGGTTTGCCTCCAAGGTCAAAAGGAAAATCAAAGTTACGAAAGGGAATTAGAATATAAATTAAGGTAATACCATGACCTTTTACCCAATATTGAATGAAGGTGAGCAACCATATATATCATGAATGATGTTCAAGAAATATTATGATAAGAAATATTAAATGAAAATCAAACTTAGGAAGTTAGGAAAGGGAATTAGAATAGAAATTAAGGTAAGACCATAAACTTTTACCCAATATTGAAAGAAGGTGAGAAACCATAGATATAATGAAGGAAGTTCAAGAAATATTATGATAAGAAATATTAAATATTTTTTGCAGAGGCTTAAACTCTGAGTAAATTTAATTTAACTAATTTTAATATGATATATGAACAGTCAATTCTTAGCAGAAGCAATGTCTGAGTAAATTTAATTTAACTACTTTTAATATGAGATATGAACAGTCAATTCTTAGCAGAAGCAATGAGCCTTACTCTCTGACACAACTGAATATCATGAAGGAAGTTCAAGAAATATTATGATAAGAAATTTTAAATCTTTTTTGCAGAGGCTTAAATTCTAAGTAAATTTAATTTAACTACTTTTAATATGAGATATGAACAGTCAATTCTTAGTAGAAGCAATGTCTGAGTAAATATAATTTTAACTACTTTTAATATGAGATATGAACAGTCAATTCTTAGCAGAAGCAATGAGCCTTACTCTCCGACACGACTAGATATCATGAAAGAAGTTCAAGAAATATTATGATAAGAAATATTAAATCTTTTTTTTAGAGGCTTAAATTCTGAGTAAATTTAATTTAACTACTTTTAATATGAGATATGAACATTCAATTCTTAGAAGAAGCAATGTCTAAGTAAATTTAATTTAACTAATTTAAATATGAGATATGAACAGTCAATTCTTAGCAGAAGAAATGACTGAGTAAATTTAATTTAACTACTTGTAATATGAGATATGAGCAGTCAATTCTTAGTAGAAGCAATGAGCCTTACTCTCTGAGACAACTCCATTGAGAGCTAATTCGTTATTTGCTTAATCTCTTATATCCAGGTTACACGGATGGAAAAGCATATACAAACAAGTTTCAAGATAGGTGATTCTTCCAATTACGCTATAAATAAAGTAAGCTAAGAAAGTTGGTGCCAGGGTGTCCAGCTAAGGGTGTTGTTGGGGATGTTACAGCTAAATCTAATTCTTCGAATGTAAGGTATGCACAATAATATGGTTGTTCTCTCTCTACATCTTAAATAGTATTCACTTCAAAGAATGGGTAAGTTAACATAATATATGCATATCTAGTTGTTCTGTCTATACAATAAGACCGGTATAGCTCAGATCAAAGTGCTTGAACTCAAGAAGAGTATCATAAGGCTTGTTTATATGGGGACCAAAGCTAATACTAAAAATCAAGTGTCCAAGGGGCTAGCAAGTGTCTTTACAAACATGGCCATTAATTAGACTGGATAGGAACATACGTACCTGGAAAGTCTCAGCAGCAAATTGGCCGTTAATTCGATCCTTGAAGACGCTGAAGACGATCCCTGAAGACATCGTGGAAGAACTCTGTGAACAATAATAATCAAAGTAAAAAATAAATAAAATAAAAAACAATAACAAAAAATAATTACATAAAGTAATAAAATTAACAAAACTTACCTCCTTAGCACAGCGCAAATCAACAAAAATCACCTCCTCAGTGCGGTGCAATACCAAATCAACTAAAATCACGTGAGACAGATGTGAGCGCAACACCAAATCAACTAAAATCATGCGAGACAGATGTGAGTGCAACACCGAATCAACTACAATCGCGTGAGACAGATGTGAACAAGAAAACTGGAGCAGTTTGTGGGCGATATATTTATAAAATAATAGTTCGGTCGAACTTTGTTTGCCAGTTTTCCAATCTCTGGCCAAAAATATATTTTCCATTGTCGTCAGTACAACATCAATGTAAACAACAGAACAATTTCGGTCGAACTAATTTCGAAAGTTGGTCGAACTCCTGAATAGTTTGGCCGAAGTATTGAGGAAAAATGTTTTCCGCCATGAATTCTCACAAAAGTGTTGCCCATCTTCGCATTTTTACTCAACTATCTGGAGAATATGCAGATTACCCCAACTGATGTTCTTTGCAACAGTGGGACAAGTAGTCAACCACAACAGTTCAAAGTAAACCTATGTCATTGTGGTGGTACTCCTGCTAAAGTAAACTTCTGCCACTGTGGTGGTACTCCATGAATTTTGTAGATCGTGGGTTTGAGATGTATCTAAGGTTCCATAGCTACAATGGTATGGGATGAACTCAATAGATCATGTTCCAACTGTAGCGGTATGGTCTCAACTCAAAAATTGTGGAAGCCTTCCACTAGTCCAATTTACACAATTGTTAAGTGTGACGCAACCATCTATGCCCCATATAGACATGATGCAATGTTAAAGGGCATGGTTCACACTTTATGCTATGCTATGTTATGGAGAAGAAGACAGAATTTTTGTTATGTTATGGAGACAAAGACAAAAGTGTTAAGGCATGTGGCGTTCATGTGTTTCTCACATGGTCCATGGAGTCGATTTTAATTTTTAAGTATTTTCTTACTCCTTAATTTTCAAACCCTCTCCCTCATTTTTATTATTGTATTCTTATTCTTACGCTCTGGCTATCTGATCTAGGGTTACAACCTTACAATTAAAATCCTTTCATTTCCTATTGTTAGACTTGTGTTCGAGTATCGTGACCTGTTGATTCGCCTCGGAGCTGTGATCTCATGGCTGGTGATTTTTTTTCATCTCATTGGATGGAAAACCGAGGGTTTTCGCTGAACAAAATCAGTGGAGTTGTAAGTTCAAATGCTCCTCTATTTATTGAATTCATTTTCATGTTTTGCACAAAATTTTGTTAAGAATTTTAGGTTTTTTTAATGCTTGTACAATATTAAAGTCCCAACTTCAAAATATTGTAAATTGAAGTTAAATTTTAGTATCACTATCCCGTATTCTAGAGAACGTTCACTTAATATTACATTATGGCAAAGTGAATGTGAATTTCATTGATTCACCATGTGCTGCCCCAAATTCTACTCAATCAGCACATCTGTAAATAGTGTTTAGTTTCGACGTCCTATCTTGCCCTCATTGTTCCTGCTCTAACTGGGATGCAGTACGAGTATATTTGGATACTATATCTGTCATGCTTAGATTATTTCAAGGTTTTCTTCTATAAACCATATATTTGGGCATTGAATTTTAGGTATTAAATTGTTGCCTTTATTCTCTCTCTCATGCTTCCCAAGTGAAATAAAAGCACATATGTGTGCATTAGCTCAATATGTGGTCTTCTATGGAACCTGCATTGCATCCACACTCACTAATGCAATCAGCATCAAGTTAGTTCCCATCAAAATAAATTTTAATCCATAATAACATTTTATCTTAAATAATTAAAAAATGTTATATCTGTAAGATTCCATTTCTCTACCTTACTCCCTGAATATGCATAAATTTACATTTAGATGTTTTTTGTTAAAGTGGATTGTGATCATAAGCTATGTGTTTGATCAAGATGCTTACACACCAATGGTGGGTATTCTAATAGATATATATTCCCATCAAGTTAGTAAAGAAATAATGTTTTTACATAATTTTCCCTCCGTGTCCCTTAGCCATTAGTCCGTTCAAGGTTTTTTTCATAGATGTTGCCAATGCTTTATTCTCAACTAAAAATTTAAAACAAATAATAATTTGTCAGTTAAAGAATCTGATTGGAAAAAACAACTAGTACAGAAAAAATAAGAAATCTTCTTTTTAATAAAAATTAAGGTGCAAGAGGATAGCCAGAACAACAAAGAAGAACCACATACTACTTTAGATACTAGTGTTTCTCTAAAATTCTACTTCGGTCACCCGTGTTTCTCTAAACTTCTTAGTTTCTTCAAGGATTTTTTCACAGATGTTGTCAATACTTTATTCCTAACTAAAAATGTCAAAACAAATAAGAATTTCCCAGTTAAAAGACCTTATTGGTTAAAACAACTAAATGATCGCACAAAAAAAGTAAGTAATTTGTTTTTTAATAAAGATTGAAGTGCAAGAGGATAGCGAGAAGAGCGAAGGACCATATGCTACATTCAAGATTACAATGAGAATGACAGCCTATATACTGAGATATATAGTTAAATTTAAAAACAATACATTGACAACTACATATTTTCATATTGTAAATTAATCAATTTATATTTCTTATTATTTAAAATATACTTTGAAATTTATAAATGAATTTAGAGAATTATTAAAAAAAAACTATTTAATAACTCAAATCTATTATTAGGATTAATTATGTAACCTGCCAAGGAGAATTTATTTTCTACATTCTCTTATCTGTATTCATGGTAGCTTACTGTTGTGATTCTTATCCTTGTGGCCTTTATCTCCATTTTCCATATTTTCTTTGTACCTCTCATATTAGCTTCTTTGGATTTCACTGGATCCCGACAGAGCGAAAGCTTTCCTAATGCTTCATCATTAATAAAAAACGTCTCCTCCATAGGTGATAAGAATATTGAACAAGATCAATACCCACGGAGTCATGATTATGATGGAGCAATTCTTTACAGAGATGCACCATGGAAGACTGATATCAGAAAATCGTTATATAGTTGCCATGATATTGCAAAACCACTTTACATCAATGAGGTTGGGATCTCACATCCATTTCTATATTTATTTCCACTTTTGAGGTTATTTCTCTTTTATTTGAGAAGCCATTGATTGATTTTTCATGTTGATTTGTGCAGACTACCAGTGGCAAGAATTGTAAGCATGGCTGTAGTGGTCATGGAATTTTTAATAGTGAACTTGGAGGGTGCCGATGTTTTCATGGCTATGTAGGTTTATAGTCCACCCCTATTTATCTTCGTCCCTTTTAACTAGTGTTTTTGGCTTCAAGATTCCATTAACCATCGTTGTGCTAAGTTTTCCTATTTCATTTCAGTGTGTTCTGTTTTTCAATTAAGCTTAGTGGTCGAATATAACTTGGTGCTTATTGGGCACCTACCTTATCACCTTGGCTTGTGAAGGCTACATCTGGTTATTGAAATCAAAGAGCTCTATGGTACTTTAATTGTATCTAATTTTTTTTTCTTTCATAGTAGACACAAGTGATATTATATGTTTTCTAAATTCAACCACCCCATTACCTATTTGGATGAGCATTGTTAACTATGGAATTGCATCTTGAATAATCTTGAACCAACATTATTTTTGACTGAATACTCATACTAAGGTTCACCTGCCCTTATATTCTGCTAATTAGCTTTGGGCTAGAAGATATTTATTAGCTTCACTTGCTTACAACTATAGGACCATGTGTGCCATGCATCTATTAGGGTTTTCTGAATATTTGAATTTGTGCAGTAGTTTTATTTACAATTATTATTTAGTGCATATATATTATTACTGGTTCAAGTGATGTATGAATGTATACTTAAGATGTGTTTTTCATTATATATATTACTAACAAGGTCTTTGTATCTCATTGAAAATAAAAACTGTCCCCTGCATTACTCAACAATTCATTTTAGCTTCTCTCTCACCACATACAGATATATAGTAATTTGAATGAAATTTTCAATATGATGCTTTAATATGTTGATCTAGAATTTTCTTATTGCAACAGTAGATTTAAATGAAGTGTAGTGTCATGACGTGCTTGGAGAACCCAACTTGCACACTCATTTCCTGATGAAGAATCTATTCATAAATAATCTTGAAGACTTCTTTGTCATGCTTATTATCTGATGGCTTACATTAGCACTTGCAGTATGAATCAAAAGGTATATCTCCTTTACACACATAGCTTCTAATTGTGAAATAAAACCCATATCTAGAAGTCTGAAATAGTACATCTCTAAGAGTGGGGTTAATCACTGACAGAAATGCATAAAATTTTTGCATGGAGTGTGAGTCCTCTTTTCCTGTAAATACTTGTGAAGTACTACATATTTCCCTCCTGATGAAAAATATGGCAGGCCAAGTTTCAAGATTGTGTTGAGTTTAATTCATATTCTAAAAAGAATTGTTTTCTTACTCTATTGCTAAAATTGAAATTGCATCTCTAAGCACTTGCAACAAATCTATGTAGTTTATTCTTTTATTTTCTCTGAATAAGAGTTAAAGAAGCTTGGTATTTTAAAAATAGCATGATTCGTGATACTGGGATTAATGTTATTCAACAACTTTCAAATGTGTTGTCTACATCAGAAACCTCTCAAGAATTGTCTCTGGGTTTAGCTCAACAGGTTGTGCAGCTTTGCGCTAGCCAGGTAAATTCAAGGCTCATATTACTTAAAAGTATTTGTACTTAAGCATGCTCAGTTTCTTGCTTTTAATCTCACATGTCCTCATTTTTTGCACCTTATTATCCATTATTTTTCTAAATAATATAACCATTATAACAATTAAAATTATTATATTTCATGTAGTATTATAGGTTTGCTAGCTAGAGTACATTTCAGTCTTTCAGTTTTGAAAACCATGGTTACATATTTCATCAGTTGCGTGCTTGGGTAAATTTCTACCTTTCAAAGATGGAATTGACACTAATGCATTGGTTCTTCGAATAATTTGAGAGGATTGTACCAAAAGTCCTCCCAAGGTCAACTGCTTTTTGTGCATATTGTTGGGCGAAACTATTGTCGTCAAATAATTTCCCTAAAATAAATTATCAATCCGAGGAATTCATAGACTTACGAAGCATATGCACTGTATATGCAGTATTGAAGTTAAATTAGCATAGTCTTATGATTTTGTCTCTGATTTAAGATGCAATGAATGAAGGAAGAGGCTCCTAAATTAGGAGGTCCTATTTTTCCTTCACCACAGTACTGTCCTCAAGAAGAGAGACTAAAGAGAAACTGTTTGTGATGTGTAGAAAGAAAGAGAAGAGGCTCCTAACTTAGGAGTTCCTGATTTTCCTTCCTCACAGTTATACACCAACAACATTACCATCACATCATATCATAAATTGGAAATGTGCAATTGTATAAGAGAAAAACAACATGTGAAGAGCAACCTATGTGACAACATATGTGAGCTAACATTAACGATGAACAAAAACAAAATCTTATTACATCATGATGGTTAAATTAAAGATTACAAAACCAAAAATTTATTCTAGACTCTAATTCTCAATTCAATTTTCTACTTCTTCATTCCATAATTTCCTTATTCAAATGAAGATAGAGCACTCTCTTTTATACATGAGATCTTTGAAAATAATATAGGCAACTCATAATTACAAATCCACTTTTATCTCAACCAATATCCCTATAATTACAAAATATGATCCCTTAAAATCCTCACTTATCTATCACAAATATTGGGTAAGATATGTTATCCAAATATCCATGATATTCTCCTTGGAATAAGCTTGAACTATCATCCTTTGAATTCTTGATATGGTGGAGGAAATATTCAAGAATATTTTTAAATAATCCTACACATTACAAAGCTCATCCACATTTGAGATATTAATGAAATATGTTAATTTTTCCAATAATTAACCATAAATTCTCTTATAATATAAAAGATAAATAAATTGGGAAATTATGAGGTAAACCCATGAAAATGGTACGATAAATGGTTAAATGAGGTGATATAATGTGAGGAATGGCGAGGAAAAATATGATAAAAATGTGACAATTATGAGACCCAACATACCCCCCAACTGAACTTGTTGCATGTACTCATGCAACTTTGCATGGATTAAAAACTTTGGCTTTGCATGATTATGGTTTCTAACAATGTATCATTCCAGTATGTGAAATACATGTACTCCAACTGATATTTCCTATGGTTGGGTCTTGTGTCAACAACCATGAATATAGCAAATGTTGGTTCTTGTGTTAACAACATTCATTTTTTTTACTTGCTTTTTTTTTTTTTTAATATTACATGTACTGGAAATGATAAGTCATTAATATGTACAAGAAAACATGTTCTCATATTACATTTTTTTTTTCTTCTTTTGGGATTCAACTGCATTAATTTATATTTTTGAATCATTCCGAAATAGATATCAATGTATTTGAATCAACTGTAATGAAGTGTAGTTTGTAAGATTCATGTTGGTCGACAATATATGAGGTGATGAAGGGAATCAAATGGTAATGAATACCCCCCTCCCCCCGTGAACTGAATATGTGTTAAGTTTACAAGAAGGGCAAAGATAATGTAATATGGTGAGGTAATTTTCTAATTTCATTTATTTTTAACCTGTAAGAAATTGTTTGATTAAAAATTATAAAATAACATACCTTCACTTACCGAAACAGTTGATGAACTATGTAATATAAATGTAGCTTCTACTACTTATGAATCAGGAAAATTTCATGGTGATTTTGTTGGATGAGAGAAAATGTCATGCTACTGGATAAAGTGAAAGAATATGAATTGTTGTTTGGTTGTATGAATGAAAAGATGATGTCTGAAAGTGGAACTGTGGTACTCTCATATGGCTGGAGATATATTGTTGCAATTGTTGATGGAGTCATGAAAAAATATATAGTCTTCTCCTGCTACAAAACCTGATGGTACAATTCTAGTCATGCAAATGAATGTGTCAGTGTAGAGCATGAAACTAATCCATTTGATTACCGACCATTAATGGGTGTCATTAACCAATGTGAGGCAAACTCACCATTGATGTCAATGAGTGCCAAGGTACCCAAGTACATCTTGCAAATTTTGAATAAGTGAGTTGACGTTGAACTACTTGCAAGATCCAACGATCAAGGGAAATTGATGTATTCCCATGATTGTTAGCGAGAGAACTTTCCATTAAGGAATTCAAGTCTCAAGGTACTTAATATGGACTCTAGTCTCTATCCTAGATAAGGTGCTGAGGTTGATGGGGCAATACTTGTTGAAAGGCTGGCCTTAAGGAATCCCACATCAATTAACATGAGTTTGTAAAAAATGATTGGTAGGACTATAGATGAAAAATATTGTTGTAGAAACAGGTTTTTAGGAAAAGGATAGCAAGGCAATGTAGTCATGGAAAAATGAGTTGTTTGGTTTTATTTATGAGGAAAAGAGGAGCTGGAAATGATGAAATAATGTATGCGACTCATAAAGGTAGGCATGTGTGAAGTCATAATTAAAGGGAGACTCTAATATGGATGAATGATAAGCATAGAAGGAGGAGAGTAATTGAACATGTCATGGCATAATGGGTTTTTTCAAATATGTATGTGTGACAGACATGTACGATGAAAAGATTAGGCATGTGTGAACTCATAATTAAAGGTAGACTCTAATATGGATGACTGATAAGCATAGAAGGAGGAGAGTAATTGAACATGTCATGGCATAATGGGTTTTTTCAAAGATGTATGTATGACAAACATGTAGGATGAAAAGATTAGGCATGTGTGAAGTCATAATTAAAGGTAGACTCTAATATGGATGACTAATAAGCATAGCAGGAGGAGAGTAATTGAACATGTCATGGCATAATGGGTTTTTTCAAAAATGTATGTGTGACAGACATGTACGATGAAAAGATTAGCTCATCTTGGCTTTCATTATTTCATGCTTTATTGTGATTTCTCAAAATCACTTCTGCATGAAATTGGATCGTTGTCGAACCTGAAAAATCTTAGCACTATTCCTACATAAATACTATGAGATATTTGAAAAACATAAATTGCAGGAATACTAAAAATAAAATGCATCTTACTTGTTTTCTTTATATTAGTTCTGTCAATAATTCTTGTATGAAGTGGCTCAAAGAAACGAATTATCGTAAATACAATTTTCAGGAATTATGAAATGTCCATTTGAAAAAAAAAAAAAAAAAAAAAAAAAAAATTGTGTTATAATTTTTATTACTATTATTTATTTTAATTTGGTGGCTTATAACCACAAGACGATGGCATGGAATGCAATGCCTCCTATATTTTGCATCTCATAACTAACTACAACAGACCTATATTTTCAGAGTCAAATAATAAAACCAAAAACTAATAATTTCAAGTGGAAATTACATGTGCATAAAAAATAAATACCAACCATCTGTGTGCTCTTAATACTCTTGTCCGAGGGAAAATGAACTCGGTTGTGCTCACTGAACCAGCTATACTTTTCCAATAGCGCCCCTAACATATTCCATCCAAATTCCATTGACGATTCCTTCTTTTGGTTTTTCCTGCATTCATATCATTATTGAAAGGAAACTTTACATTTCAATCCATCTCTCGATGTAGGTCAGTTTCTGGAAGGTAAGGCAATCTTGACCAATAAGAGAAGAAATCCGGGACCAATATGTTTTCCATCCCAATATTACAGTGCCATAAATCGGGGCACTATGTTCTCCACTAACCAGAAGTCCTCATCTAAATGTCAGATATTATATGAATATTTCACAATGATCACAAAGATAAATATAAATGTAAAATTCAGGATTAAATTGATCATTATAAGAAAATTTTAGAGGACTAGCATGTTTCTGTAAGCACGTTGAAATTTCATGGGGCTATACACTTGTTATAGCCAATGGAGTTCTGCAGTAGAACCAGAGTTTCGTGGTCGTTGTAGTTTTGCATGAGACAGGTCCCTGTAATAAACTAATGAATATGACAATGAATGGTATAAAATATATACACGACGAGGATATCATGGACCATCAACTGTTAACCATGGTTTGGTATTATGGATCCCCTCATTAATTACAATTTTTCCAAATCTTGAGTTGTTCACATAAATCGATGCCTAAATTGTGGGGATTTCATTGAGTTTAATATTTTCGGCACATAGGTCATTCCTTGATATACTTATGTTTTCCGTCTTCTTTTCGATCAACCAAGTGAGTCATAAATGAATGCTCAGCCACTAAAATGAAGCGAGTAGCCTCCTTCAAGCATGTAAGCTTTCAAGATCCTTTCCTGTTTATAGTTGCACCATTGTTCCGGGTCAATGAATGTGGTTCTTCGGGTCTGAGTTGTGCGCCCATAAAAGGCCAAGCTACAGTGATATACACGCATCAATTTGCACAACTACCATTTAAGATAGTCTCACCCAGCCCATAACATTCGGTACGTCTTGATGAAAAATAGCTATAACCAGAAGCATCGGTAGCTAAGGCATAGGCATTGTATTATGTGTATTTTTAGCATGACACCGGTATGTAGCGAATTCATGCGTTTAGCATTGATTAAAGTGTCAAACAAGGTTGGTGAATATATCCTTAACGAAATCTGGATTTCACTTCACGGCTTCACGAAAAGGAGGGAGCAAATCACAGTCACGCTTTGACATCGCTCTCGGGAGGCCAGGCAGATTTACAGAGCTAGGATGATCGCCATTATTATATGACAGGGGAAGGATGGTGAGCATGGAATATGAGAGACACTGGCTGTAATCTCCCACAATGGGGGAGTAAATGGTATATACGTTTCATTCGGTAGCAAGATCTGAGAGATAGTATGGCCAAAAATCGAGAATGATAGAGG